>VZSR01001775.1:588799-609691 GCA_013398615.1 Brachypodius melanocephalos | reverse complement strand
CACGCAGGAAGGGTGGCGGGAGGTTTGCAGGTTGTTGGTGTGGAGAGGGGCTCTGGGAAGCTCTGTGATGGGCCGGAGGGCAGGGCTGCGGTAGCAGGTCGAGGTGACCCACCACAGTGCTGAGCCTCCCGCACCTCCGCCGCTCCCCAGGGACAGAGCGGAAGGAGGCGGTCAGTGCCGGGGAGCTGCGTTCCCTGCAGGCAGCAGCTGCCCTCTGCCCCGTGCACGAAAGCTCCACGGGCTGCTGGACCAGACGTGCGCTCAGCATCTTCCCTGGCGTTGCTAAGAGACGGGATCCCACGGGACGCTGCGGTGCCAGCGCCGAGCCCGGCACATCGGCGGGAGAACCTCCGGGTGAGGGGAGGATGAGGTGGGAGATCGCACAAAAGGCTGCGGCAAGGCACCGTGAGAGGGAAAGCCCCACGGCTCTCAGGGAAGGCTCTGCAGTGGGGACAGAAGGGTCAAGGCCAGGAGGAGGAAGGGCTCCGCATCAGCAGGGTGATGATAATCTGGAGAGAGGTCTCTGGAGGGTTTCAGGTCAGGGAGATCGCTCTGAAGCGAGGTATTTCTGTTAGCAGCCCGTTCCCCTTCCTGGGGCCATGGAGGCTCTTTGGTCGCAGCTGACACGTGCAGGAGGGGAGGCTGAGGGTACCGGGCACAGGGGAGGGCAGGGGAACACTGAGGGCAAGGATGGGTGCACTGGGAGCTGGGCAGTGCGGGGCTGCCCTGCCTGGGGCATTCACATCGCGTTGAGAAATACTCACTCGGCCCCTTTTGTCTCCTCTCTTTTAATATGGCAAGGAATTCATGAGGGGTCTGAAAGCCAGGGAGGAAAACGGTCAGAGTTGATGTAGGAGAGATTTCAGGCTATTTCCCGGGGGCAAGTTAGGTGGAAAACTGTCCCAGGGCCTGGACTGGGGCAATGGGGTGTCACTGTCTCACACGTGCTGTGATTTTGCAGAGCAGCTGCCCCTTGGTACCACAATAGGCATTTCTCAACCTCTCTGCAAGTCCTTTTAATGTTTTTCACAGTCACACAAGCTAAAACCTTTCTTTGCTTTGTAGGTGACCACCCTCTCTATCATGTGATTTAAGATTTTTAAAACATCACATACTGTGATGCTGGCAGCATGAAGGGGGGCCCAGGAGAGAGCAGAAGCACAAAACAAGACAGTGACCATGCTGCTCTGCATCCTTTGGCATTCCCTGGCTGAGCACCCCACGCAGGTGCAAACATCAAGTTTAAACTCCTGATAAAGCAAATTAGCCGATGGCTGCTCCAAGCAGGCAGCTCACCAGGCTTTCCCAGGCCTTTCCATCCCCACTGGGCTCCCCCAGCAGTCCTTGGTGATGCTGCTGGATGGGGGACAGTGGGTGCCACAGTCAGGGCTGGTTTCAGCCCAGAGCTGGGCAGGACTGTGGCGTCACCAAAACACAGGAGTCCCTCCTTCCATTGTTTGTTGAGCCTTCACCTCAAATTTGGTATTTTTTGATGTAGTATTATTGGTAATTCAAAACTATGAACTCCTTTAACCTCCATCTGGTGTCCTGGTAGATTACAAAACCTTGTTTTGTTTGTAATTCTCCCCAGCTGGCAGCTCCTTCCCCCCTCATTACCCTTCTGTGCCCCCACCCACATGGGCCATGCTTTCCTTTCTCTGGGAGCCCCTCTCCCTGTTGCGCTGGGAAGTGTTCAGCATTTTGCAGGGCAGAGCTGCTGAAAACATGGGGTCTTTGTCAGAGAAGTTGATCACCTTGAACTGAGGCCCAGCTGGGTTAACACTTCAGTTCCAAAGCTGCTTCCAACCAGGTGGATCATCTTAGAGACAAAAGGCTCCTGCTGGCAAAGTGGAGCTGCTAGATCAGCACAGGAGCAGCTCCTGTTCTCCCTGTTTTGATGGTAAGCTCTAGAGCCTTCCAGCTCACTGTCTTCTGCCATCCCTTGCCCCCCAGGTGGCCTGAGTGGGACTTTCTAGGCTGGACACTCAGGTGAGGGGACCTGGCCTTCCCAGAATCCCAGCCCAGGTTTCCAGGGAATGTGTAGAGGCTGGAAGGTGCTGTTTGAAGGCACCTCTTCCCTTCACAGCACTGCTGTCAATTCCTGGCACCAGGGTGGGAAGGTGTCAGCCTGTCCCTGAGGTGAGCAGACCTGTGACACCCACTGGGCACAGCGCTGGCCCCTGGCTCTGCTCCAGACTGCCCAGCTCTGCCTCATGTTCTCTGTGCCACCTTCCCCACAGCTCCCACCCCCTCCTTTCTTGGAGGATGGGATCCAGAGAGGGAGAGCTAGTGGCAGGTGTTGGTGGGGAAAGCATAGCCCTACCAAAATCCACGGCTCACAGGCAGCCCCAGCACCACCCTGTGTGCTCCATTCCTGCTGGGATTGGACACTAACACATCCTAAGTGCTGATGGTCTGGCTTTTTCTGGATAAGTACCCCTGAACACCAGCCAGAGGATCAAAGAAATCCTGTCCTGGCTGGGATGCTCCATCCCCCAAGCTGTGCTGCCCAACAACCACACCCTGCTGTCCCCATCACCCCCAGCCTCATCTATGGAAGCTGGACATCCCAGTTCTGCCCTTTTGGGGAAGGGTGACTCAAATCTCGCTGCAAAGTGGCTTCCTTTTTCCCAGAAACACACTCTGAACTGCACTTTGAGGACTCCCAGTCCCTGCCAGAGACATCCCTGCTCTCGAGCTGCCTCCCTCCCTGCCGTGACTCTCAGTACATGGCAAGCGGGGCCATTTGCCAATGTTTGTGTCTCGACAAACAGTCTGTCAGCATTTGGGTGTGTGGCTTCAGCTGGGATCAGCTCTGCCTTCTCTCCCCATTAAATGGCAAAGCTGTGTGCAAACACCCTGGCATCAAACCATCTGGGGCATGCTCGGGGCCAACTGCAGAGCTCCTGGAGCCATGTGTCAGCACCCCCGGCACCATGGCAAAGGATGGATGCAGGATTGGCATTCCCACATTCCAGTGCCATGGCAGGCACAGGGAACCACCCCCGCCTTGCCCACGGGGCTCTCCCCTCCCACCAGGACTGCCCAGCTGGGCCCCTTTGCCCAGCCTGGCTCACAGGGCACCTGGCAGGAGCAGCAGGGAGCAGCCCCAAATGGAACAGGCTGTGGAAGAGCAGCAGAGATGAGAGAGTCACAGAACCATGGAATATTCTGAGCTGGAAGGGACCCACAGGGATCTCCGAGTTCAACTCCTGGCCCTGCGCAATTGCTGAGTCCAGCTCTTGGTCCTGCACAGGACAGCCCCAAGCTGTGGGTGGAAACAACTTCTCATTGCTGATAGTACAGGAATCCCCCCTCCCACTCCCATGACAACCTTCCCTGGCCTTCACTCCTGGAGCTGCTGAGCATTCTCCTCCCTCCCTGGCTCTCTGGGAAGCTGTGGCCTAGGAGATGAGAGCAGAACAGACTGTCTGCTAAGGCAGCACCCTGGTATGGCCCACCTTTGCCTGCACAGATGTTCTTTGAGCCCTGTGTAACGCTATAGGTATATGGGCTATCCAGGTTCTCTCCAGGCTGAAAGGCTCAGGAATTGGCCCAGAAACCTGGGACTCAGGTGTCTTTACCTTCAGCCTGACCTCTGCTCTATCCTCCAGCCTCAGCAGCCTGGACCAGGAGCAGACTCTGGCTTCTGCTCAGGGTCACATCCTGCCTTGGTGTGGCTGTTGCAAGAGAAGAGCAAACTGGAAAAGGAGGTGTGTGAGCGGGGCTACCCCCTGCCTGTCATTGCTGGAGGAGACACCAGTGCCTTGCAGCAGCCAGGGGCCTTCTGAGCTAGCCTGGTGTTCCCACAGTGCATCCATGCCCCCCAGAGCTGTGCTTGCTCCCAAGAAGATGCTGGCACGTTCCCCTGACTGTCGTGGTGTCCCTCACAGAGAGCAACGCCTCTGTCCACCCAGGCTAGCCTGACACCGCTGACATGCGGGGGACACTCCTCAGGATCAGCAGAACTCGAGGGGCGGCTCAGGGATCCTTCCCTTGCAGTGGGAGAGGCTTGCGAGGATGGTGGAGAAAGGAGTCTGGCTCAGGAGGAGGACAAAATCCAAGACTTTTATTACAGTCCCTAGTCAGACCTGCGAGTCTCAAGGGAGCTGCTCCAACTGAGCACTGACACAAGCGTTGCAACAACTTATAACCAAGGGAGGTACCGGGGGAGGGAACAAACCTTCAACCAATAATGGGCAAGGTGGGAGGGGGTTAGGGCAGGAAGGACTGTCCGGGGATCCAATGGGGAAGAAAAGGGAGGAACTTCCTCTGTTTCTGTCCTATCACTCGATGCTCTTCCACGAACTTTCTAGAAGTAGAGGAGGGCGGCTGAATGACAGGCAGAACTCAGGGGAGGAGGCTGGGAAGGATACATTGGGATAGACAGCAGAAGGGGAAGGGACAAACTTGGAAAATAACATTCTTTGAAATCAGAAGGGGGAAAGGAACAAACCATGCTAACTCAACTTGACAGAACACAACGCCTGACTTTCCTCATGCATGAGTTCCTCACTGCTGATCTGTGAAGACCTTAAGTGGTACCTTGGAGAACATTTCCACATTGCTGCTGGACACTGGTGAGATGTGGGCTCCCCCAGGATTCCCCTCAGCACCTGCACGGTGAAAGCCTTGTCCCTCTTACTTGGCTCAAAAGCAGGATTCCAGCTAAGGCAAATAGTGGAGGTGGTGATTTATTTTACATGTCTGAACCTTCTGTTGCTTGGAAAAGGCCAACTCTGGGTCACCGTGGAGTGTAGCAACTCAAAGCTGCAAGGACAGGTGACACTCAAAGTGTCACTGGTGGAAGAAGGCACCCACCCCCTTGCTGGACAGTCCACAGGCTCAGGGTTTGTGCTGTGGGGCACAACCCCAATCTGGAGGTTTCATTTTGGTGGTATTGCTGGGGATGTCATTTACAAGTGCTGTTTCCTTCCCAAATAACACACTGATGTTTCCTGAGGCTACAAGGACAGAGCAATCAACACCCTCACCAAGAGAGGCCATCAGGAGCTGCAGATGACAAATATATAACTGATCTAAGATCAGGTTACAGCAATTATTTCCCGATTCTGCCACTGACAGAAATGTGTGTTGCACCTATGGTTATCATTAAACTGCAGCAAAAAAGACGCCATGATCCAAACAAGATTAAAAACTGAGCCAGAGCAAACAGAGAGCATCCATGGCCATTGCCCAATGACAGGGGCCTGATCCTCTTGCCATGCCTCCCCCAGCCCTGAGCAGAGTGCTGAGCTGAGAAATCAGTGCCTGACTCCAAAGGCAGCTTCTTCCAAAACAGCTCTTCAGGAGACCAAGAACACCCATAAACATCCAGGGGCTGGCCAGGAACAGCAGCCAGCCACCAGATCATGCCTAGCATGTGCTGGATCCTCGCTGTGGATGCTCAGAGACCGGGTCTGGGATTGGGATGTGCAGAGCAGGAGCTGCCTGTGGCTGGGACACACCACCAGTGACATCCAGGTGTCCCCCTCTGGTAGTGCCCAGCTGGGAATGAGCTGAATTGGGTCTCAGCAATGTGTGGGGGCTGCTTGTTCCTGCTCAAACGTTCATCAACACAAGTTTGATCACAGCCATGCTTGGGGGGGAACCCTGACGGGGGTGGGATGAACTCCTGGGGGAGATGCAGTCAGTCAGGCTTTTTCTACCCCTGCACATGGAAGGAGGGGCAGGAATAGGGTCAGAAGTGGGGGGGTAGGGAGAGCAGAGGAGCTGGGAGAGGATAAATCAGTTTGGGATTAGAAGGTGGCACTGGCAGCCTGCCATGTGACAGCCAGGCTTGCGCAGCCAGGAGCCCAGCTGTCAGCCTGGTGGCAGCAATTAAATGAGGTATCGATTGAGGAATTGTTGTCTGCAGGGTTTAAAGATAAGATCGATGGAGACCAAAAGGTTTAGGCTCCGTTTACTAATTAGTCAGGCACACTTGGGAGAGAAGCCTTTGGAGACAGGGAGAGCTGAGCTGTGTACAGGCAGCACTGCCCATGTGCTGTCCCCTCCCTGGCACCACCTCACTGCTCCTGGTTCTCTGGTGCCATGGGGTGAACGCGCACCAGGTGCCAGTGCCAGGGATTTAAATCAGCTGCGAGGAGGGGGAGTGGATGGGCTCAGGATTCTGTCTGCACTGGGATGGACACAGCTGCTTTCCTCCCAAGGCAGGGGTGTGGGAAAGAGGGGCTGTGCATGTGCCTGGTCGTGGGGAGGAGTAAACCAAGAGGGGAGCTGCTCCCTTTGCATTGCAAATTGTCTGGGGGTGAATTGATCCTTTGCTTAGGCTCTGGCATTAGTTGCAGCCTGAACACATTTCTCTTCCCCCTGCTCGTTGTGCAGCAAGCCCAGGGACAGAAAGGAGACAAATGTGCCACAGACTTATGGGTTCTGTGCTGATTCTGCCTGTGCTCCACAGAGCCAGGCTGGGGGAGAGCAGGGCAATCGCTTTGTGCCCTCTGTGCTTTGTTCCCTCACTTCCAGACGATCACATGGGGACAGGCAAGAAATGGCCTCGCCTGGATGTGGTTTGGGTGGCCTTTGAGACCATGCTCATTCATGTGGGAAAGGGGGTCTGTGGCTTCAAAACAGCGTTTAAACCAGCCGGGGAGCCGGGCTGGCCCGTGGCTCCCGGGATGTCTCGGTGTCGGCTGTGCCTTGGGAAGAGGCGTCGACGCGGCTCCCCCTTCCCGGGACTGCCGGAGAATTCCTCCTTTCATCTCAGTTTACCAGGAAAATTCCAGCCCAGCCAACAGAGGAGGGGCAGGAGCTGTCGCGATGGGTCCTGTGACCCACAGCCGGCCTGGGGGGCACGGCCAGCGCGGTCATGGGTGGCTCGGAGCCGCTGCCCACAGTGCCCGGGCAGTGTCACCGCATGAGCCCAGCCCAGCCCCGGGGAAAACACCCTGGGGGCCGCATTCCCTGCACGGACCGGCCCTGCTGGGCCCCAACAGCGCCCAGCGGAGCGGGGACAGCCTTGCCCTGCTTCACTGAGCCTTGTCCTTCAGCCGAGACTGTCACCAGCCGTGCAAGCTGAGCCGAGTTGCCATCGAGCAGCAGCGGGCCGAGAGAGCGGCCTGGCAGCGGGCGGAGGAGCCGCGGGCACCCGGGGACCGAGCGTGCCCCGGGGTGGGGGCATGAAAGGGAGCCGTGGAAGGGAAAACAGACATCAAAGACACTGTGACGCCGTGTGGCTGTGGCAGGGTGTCTCATGCTTTCGCAGCAGGGCCGGGCAGATTTATAGCTTTGTCTTGAGGGTCTGGAGCCAGTCTCCACTTATTTCACATTTAGGAGACAGTTTCCTTCGCTTTTCCTCTTTCTTTTTCTCTGGCTTGTAAAGCTGCATGTCCCACGCTGCAGCAGACCCATGTCCTTGTCCTCTGCATACAGAATCAGTGCCCGGGACAGATACTGTGTCTCTGCCAGTGCCAGACACAACCAAACAGGGTCTAAGGGATCATTGTTTTCCTGCTCTTGTCATACAGCTCTGTGCCACTGCAGTGTCCAGAAACTGAATTTAACAATCCTTCTCTATGGGAGACATGATCCAGGCAGCTGGCCCAGGGCTGCCAAAGCTGTGATGTTCTTCCAGTGTGGATTTTCCTTTCTCTATCCTCCCCCAACACTGGGACCGACCACCCTGCCTATGGCCACCTGTCCAGATAAGAGGGAAAAGGATCTCCTGTGGTTTGTGTGAGTTTTAGAGCCAGCAAATGTCCTTTAGGCTCTCTGCTCCAGAAGCCATTTCAGCCCTTGCCACCTTCTCCACATGGCTGAGATGGATAAGAAAGGCACGAGACTGACACAGTTCAAACAGCACATCCAGGGTCCTGGCTCGTGATGTGACTCTGCATGTTGAGTGTGAGATCAGAGCACTGTTTTCTTTTTCTTGGAGAGGTTGCAGGAACTACCCAAGCTGACCCACTCTTCTCCCTGTTTTCCTGCTCTCCAGCATCTGCCCCTGCCAGCAGAAAGGCTAGTGGGTGGCTGATGATGGGTATCCCAGTGCCACCCTGACCTCCACAGCATTTCTGGGGGACCTTTAGCTATTTTCCAGGCCTGGTGCTATGATAAAGCACTTGAAGAGTTCCCCAGGGGAGACACAGATAAGGACAGACAGATCTATGGAGAGATAGAAAAAGCTCCAGGAATTAGTCTGGGTCTCCCAGCAGATGCAACAAGTCTTCTCTATAACTGATCAGTTCACATTTCCAGGCTGCCAGAGCATGCAGGAGGCACTGCTGCCTCCACAGGTCACCACAACAGAGGGGACAGCAGAGCTATTCCTACCTCTCCTCTGTTTTCCTTGTGTCATCAGCTGTGATCCAGCAGCAGAGAGAACAAAGAGCAGGCATTGGGAAAGCTGTTACAGCTCCCCTCTGGAGCTGCTGTGAAGGAGCAGGACTGGGGCAGGACTGAACCACAGCCTTTCCAAGAGAATCAGTGGCAGCACAGCACCTTTCTGAGCCTCCCCATACCCTCAATGTGGTTATTTTTCTTTAGCACAGACACACAGGTCTACAGGCAGACAAACAACCCCAGCAGCAGGCAGGAGGTTTCTTGACTGTGCACAGGAAACCTCCATCTTTTAGGCTCAAGGGAGACCTCATCCATGTGTATAGAAACCTAAAGGGAGGATGCAGAGAAGATGGGGTCAGACTCTTCTCAGTGGTCCCAGTGACAGAAAAAGAGGTGATGGGCACAAATGGAAACACAGGAAGATCCCTCTGAACATCAGGAAACATTTTTTCCTTTGAGAATGACCAAACACTGGCACAGGTTGCACAGGGAGTTGTGGGGTCTCCATTCTCAGAGGTGTTTCAAAGTTGTTTGGACGTGGAACTGGGCAATTGGCTCTGGGTAGTCCTGCTTAAGTGGGGGGCTGGGCCAGGTGACCTTCAGAGTTCCCTGCCAACCTCAGCCAGTCTGTGATGCTGAGATCCTGCTGCAGGCACTTTTCCCTTGTTCTTTCCAAGACAGAGCCTTAGATTCTTCT
This sequence comes from Brachypodius melanocephalos, assembly GCA_013398615.1. Classification (NCBI taxonomy): domain Eukaryota; kingdom Metazoa; phylum Chordata; class Aves; order Passeriformes; family Pycnonotidae; genus Brachypodius; species Brachypodius melanocephalos. The sequence goes on along the minus strand of VZSR01001775.1, from coordinate 600,690 downwards.
CTCTCCTTCCTACTAATTTGCCCAGGTGGATGGCTGTCACAAATGCCAAACTGATCTGTGTGAGGCCAGGTGGACATGGATGGCTCTCCCAGGCAAGGAAAGATGTTTGCCTGCTCAGCCACAGCCCTGGGAACTCTGCACAATCTGTGTATGGGCCAGAGCCACCACATGCAGGAAACTTCACTGACTCCCTCCGTGCCAGGAGGGACAGGCAGGCTGGGAACTCCCACATGACCTGGCCTTGGCCCCTCCAGCACTGGGATTGATGTGGACTCAGCCAAGGACATATTAGAGGTGGACTCTGCACAGAAAGCAGGGCTGCCCTGGGAGTACATCCCACGCCAGGCTGTTCTGCTGCCCAGGCTTCCTCCCACCCAGACTTTCCTTCCTCAGATCCAGGTCACTGCCTCTTGCCCTCCCATTACCAGGGATGGTGAATAATTCACTCCATTGCTGTCATTACCTTGAAGGTATTTATAGTGCATGATCGGCGCCCATGGAGAATTCCCTCTCCAGAGCTCCATAAATTGTGTTGTCTCGCTCTCTCCTCCCCACTGCCTGTGCTAATTGCCGCATTCTGTTTGCTGACTTCTTGCATTTTGTTTGGTTTCTTGCATCCTTGGACCATGGGGGCAAAGGCTCTCTCCATTTCACCCCAGGCTCTCAACTGGGGTCCCAAGAGCGTGGGCAAACCAGTCCAGAGGTAACAGGGGCGTGGTGGGTGTTGTGAGACTGCAGGGTCATCTCTCTACTTGCTGGGCATTCCATCTTACCTCATTTGTGGGCACATCCCACAGGAAGGGGAGGATCAGCCAGCATGGTGGGATGGGCTTCTGTGCAAAGCAAGGGCAGCAGGAGCATGTGGTGAATTCCTGCTGCCAGGATGGGTCCTTGCTAACTCCAGCTCTGCCTCTACAGGTTTTGGGGTCAGGAGGGACCTAAGGTGATGTATGGCTTAGGGTCCAAAGCCAGGTTGGATGGGGTTCTGAGCAATCTGGTCTAGTGGGTGGTATCCCTGCCCAAGGCAGGGGGTTGGAGCAAAATGAGCTCTAAGGTCCCTTAGCACCCAAACCATCCTATGATTATATGAGGGCAGATTTCTCATGGGAGTTTCTGGGCTGGGCCATCCTGCACTTTAGAGCTCTCTCCTCCATGAGGCACCATCCATCTCTCATGCCCATGGCAGGACTCAGTCATAAATAAGCCAAGTGTCACTCCTAGTGTCCCAAACTCTCAGGATCTGCCACCAGAGTTGCTCCAGAGGAATGTGTGGCTTTGAGCAGTCCCCCATGGCTCAAGAAGCACCACAGCACTGCAAAGTGGGCACAGAAAGCTCATGTTCAGTGATGCCTCAGTGGCCTGGAGATAAGTACAGAATCATGGAATCATAAAGGCTGGAATAGACTTCTGATATCATCGGGTCCGACCTTTAACCCAGCACTACCAGGCCCACCCCTAAACTATGTCCCTAAGCACTGCAATCCAAGCTTTAGTGCTCACTGGTCAATGCTGCACAGCCCAAAGGGCCTCCTGTGACAAGAACCAAGAGATAAAGGCACCAGGCACGTAGCAGCACTGTGCCTGTTTTCCTCAGGGATGCAGTAAGTTCTCGGCAGTTGTATTAAATCTTTATTTCTGTATCCTTGGCTCTCAGCACCACCAGTCTCTCATGGCAGGGAGTCCCATGGATTAGACTGTCGGGAAGCAGCCTGCTCCTCCCCAGCTCAATGTTAATGTGGTTACTTCCAGAGTTGCTCAAGGTCGCTGTGTCCCTCCCATCTGAGGGAGGATCGTGAGCTGAGCTGTGCCAAGTCTGGCAGCTCTGCTGGGGCAGGGTCCAGAGCTGGCCTCAGCTGGGCTTGCACTGGGGCAGCTGCTGGTCCGCACAGGGGCAGCTGTGGGCTCCCGAGGGAGGGCACCAGCACCCCCAGCGCTGGTGAAACTGGAGCAGATCTTGCCCACAGGGCGGGCTTTGGTGCTGCACCGCCCAAGGGACAAAGCGCAGGGGGAGGATGGAGCTGGAGCAGGGCAGGGAGGACACGGCTGCCCGGACCCGAGGCTGAGCTCCATCCCCTCTGCCCACACCCGCGGGATGGGCACCCCTGGACGCTGCTCTCCTGGCCACACAAGGGCTGCTGGCTCAGCTCCTTCTCTGTCCCCACCCATCACCGGCTGTCCCCCCGCAGGGATGGGGGGCATCGCCACCGCCCGCAGCTCCCCGGGCCCAGGGCAGGCGATGCCCGGGGGGATGCCTCGCTCTGCCCCGCTCTGCCCCGCTCTGCCCCGCTCTGCCCCGCTCTGATCGGAACCACAGCGAGCAGAGCGGGCGGCACTGCTGTGTCGATGCTGTGTCGATGCTAAGCTAGGCCAGCATACGGTGCTGTAGGTCCATGGTATGGCGTGTGAGACAGCACACTGACCTGGGCTCCGGGAATTGCTAGTAATCAGCCCAGCAGCACTGGACAAGCTTGTGCAGGCTGTCTCCTATTTTGTTTGGGTTTTTTCGGAGGGCAGATGTTTAAATCCTAAAAGGTCCTGGCCCCAAACTCTGCAAAGCAGAGGATGAAATGTGGCTGGTGTGTTTCTGAAGGGATGCTGCTGCTCTCGGAACCCCATCTTGGCTACGGGCACTGGGCTGCAGGCTGTGGGTCCCATGGGGCTGGCAGGAAGGAGCTGGCACAGCCAGCCTGTGCCTGCACGGTGGGAGATGCGATGGGCACAGGCCAGTGGGAGAGGAGATGGGTGCAGCGAGAAATCTCACTTCCCAAGAGCTGCCGTGCAGCATTTCCTGGCTGTTTCCAGTTTTAGAGGATTTCTTCCCAAGGAGAACAAGGAGGAGTCCCATTTTCCTGGGGACAGCATGCACTGTTTGCCTCATCCCACGAGTCTACTGAAAAAGAGTTTTGCTGAGCAGTTTTCAGTCGGTCACATGCAGAGGACCACGGTACCCTCGCTGCCATGGACACACCCCACTGCCTGCCCCCACTTCAGGCACAGGCAAATTCTCACACCACTGCCATGTATATTCTTATCTCACAGGTGCGCATTTTTACAAAAATGGTCACCTGACCCCATCAGTGTCACCTCTACTTTCACGGGTGCCCAAGGACACAGCATTGTGCTGCTTGGAGCATGCCCTGGGGACGCGGTGGCTCCAAAGGGGCCGTGTAAAAGCCCCAGCGGCTGGAGGCAGTCATGGGACCCGGCTCCGCACCCCCAGCTCGGTGGCTAGGTGGCAGGGGATGCCAAGAAGTGGAACCCTGGCCCACACTGGCCCCCAGGCACTGCGTTCGCTCTGGCACCACCTGAGAGCTTCCCCGGGCAGAGGGGTGCTGCTGGTGCCTGCCAGGGCCACCCTCCCAGTGCGGGTGAGGGTCCCGGCCCGGGCACAGACCCCAAACCAGCCCCAGGCCAAGGCAAGGCACCAGCACAGCACAAGGCCACCCAAACCACCCCTCCCTCCCTTCCTTCCTCTCTCCTTCCTCCCTCCCACGGTCCGCTGGCTCCCCAGCTCACAGCCCTTCCTCCCGACATCCGAGGGGCACTGATGTGACATTAACCCTGTGCTCTCCACAGCCTTCCTGTTATTACAGCCCTCCCAGGGGAAGAGTGCACGGCTGTTGTGTGGGGGTCGGCCTCTTCCAGCATTGAGGTGTCACCCTGGGCTGCTGGGACAGCTCCAGAGCCCCTCTGCTGTCTGCTGTCACCTCCAGCAGCCCTCTCCTTGCTGCTCTGGTCCCTGGGCTGGGACCAGTGCTCTCCCTATGGCTGGAAGCAGAGGGAAGGGCTGCTCCCTGCACCTTGGAAGGAGGGGGCACCCTGTCAGCTCAGCTCTTTTGGGTGCCCTGCTCCACACACGGACTTCAGGCTGTGGCTGGAGCCTTCAGCATTTCCACATTTAATGTTGTCCTTTGTGTTTCTCAGGCAGGAAGAGCCGTGTGTACAAATAATTAAAGGGAAGAATCGGAGTGATTAGGGCAGATGATTATTGTCAAATTATGATTTATCTCAGAGGGAAATTAGTATCTCCCCCTCCCCCAGAGGGCTCAGCCTAGCACAGTGAATGGGCACTGGTTTTTTGATTAATAGATGCCTTTAGAAGGTCACCTACATCCATTGCAGATTAACTCAGTGGGAAAAGTTCTTTCAGTAATTCAAGCTGTTGTTCTCACAAGCTGTCAGCTCGGGAAGGTCCATCCGTTACAGGGCTGCTGGCTTGGAGGGGATCTTTCTTTCCCCCAGACACACAGGCGTGATATATGATGCACAGAGACATGGATGACCGAGAAAACGAGCTGTGGAAAGAAAACAAAAACAGCACTAAAGGGAAGCCAGGGAGCTGAGAGAGCTGGCCCAGGCAGCCTGGGGCTGGGGCTGGAGGGGCAGAGCTTGGCTTGAGGCTGGTGCTGGAGCACTGGTCCCAGAGCTGCTCTGCCCAGTGTGGTGAAGGGTTGTAGTACCCACACCATGAGCTCCTCGTGCTGTGGAGTCAGTCACTCACCTCATGTTGGTTCCACCCAAGCCTGTATTTAGACATGTCCATGGAGGTGTTGAGAAGGCTGGAGCCAGTGTCCCGTGGGATCTGACAGTCTCCTGTGGGCAAAGATCCCACAGTGTCAAAGCTTGACTCTTCCACACTATGGACCTGCCAGCTGGCTGACGAGGAATGACCACACCAGGGTCTACCAGCAGCTCAGGCACCTTCTTGGGCAAGGCACCTTCTTGGTGATGGCAAGGTGGAACCATGGCCAGCAGGGCTGGGATGAGCAGCAGTTGGGACTTACACCACTTTTGGACACTGCTGGTTCAGCACCCATCCTCAAACCTATGAGCAGTGCCAGAGATGCTCATGCTGGTACAAGCTGTTCTCCCTGCTGACCTTCTAGATGTTCTGTTGTCATTCCTTTGAGCTTCATAACCCCTGTGCTTAATCAAGTCTACAAAAGGGACTTTTTCCCTCCTCATGTGTCCATCTCTACATGGAGACACTGAGGAGGTATCCCTGAGGTGACATCCCACATGGTGACTTTGTGCCATGGGCCAGCATCTCCTGTTGTGTTGGGAATGATGTGATGATGGTGCAGCTCCTGCCACAATGCTGTTTTACAGGTACTCATTTTTAACTTGTGTGCATTTAAGACAAAAAGAGAGGAGAATCCTACAGGTATCCTGAATTTTAAGGTGGAAACTAAGAGATGAACATGACTCTGTTCCTTGATAAATAATCATGATGATTGTATTTAGATTTCTTTTCACAAATGAATGATATTTCAGCACAGTCATCAAAAATTCCCACTAACAAACATTTCTTTTGCATCCATCTAGCCTTCATCATAAATCTGTGCCAGGCATTAATAATATTTTCAGCAACAGATTGATTGACTAGAACATAGCTTGGTTTTCTCTAAACACTGAGGGGTTCTCAACTGATTTATCGCTGACTGAAGCCTGCACATATTTATATGTGTACCATATTCCTTGTTATATATGTTCCCCTCCTTTACCTAAGCTTTCTCCAGCAGATCCATCATGATGGTGTCAATGGCTACTGTAGATCTGGACATCTTGCTGCCAAATCTATAGCAGAGGCTTTGCTGGCCCGGTGCAGAGTTGGTGTGGCTTTGATAAATTACTTTTAAGGCCAGAAGAAACAATTTGATAATTTTGAGTGCCATAGTCCAGAGGCACTTATCCATTCACCCCTGCACAATGTCCAGTAATTTGGATACCCAAGGTTTCCCTTCCAGAAAAGCCTTCCGTTTTGGAGCATCAAGAGATTGCTGGTTTTAATGCGAGGCTTTGGATATTTGGAAGGTTTGGGGGCGTATATGAGAAGCTTGCTTTGATATATTTTAGTTAGTTTGTGTCTTGCTGAGAAGAGCTTAAGCCTGTGGGCGACACTTTTCAAGGGCTTCAAGCTGGAGAAGAAATAAAAACATCTCCTGATGCAGTTTCTAAAGCTGTCCTCATCTAGATTGTGAGGGATTGGCCACAGGGTGCAACTTCTCTGGAAGAAAGAGGAAACTCTGGAGCTGCTTCCTGTATCCATCACACACCAAGGAGGGGACACAACAAACTGGAAGAGGAGAGAGCAGCGGGACAACACTGAGGAGCAGTTTGCCCTATACAGCCAGGCTCCTGGACTAGATCTCAGCATCAATTATCACAGGGCTTAAGAAGGCCAAGGGCAGGGACAGGGACAGAGATTCCTGCTTCCAGCACACCCTGCACTCTGATTTTGGCTTCCTGGGGGATGGGTGCTGCTGAGCTGATGAGAGGAGAGCTTTGAGACAGCCCAGAGAGCCCAGCCCCAGCTGGAGGGGTCCTCTCTGACATGGCCATGGCACCCTCAGGACACTGAGTCTGTACCAGCAGGAAGAGGCAGCTGGAGAGGAGATCAGGCTGAGAATCTTATTTTCACCCCTTTAATATCCTTTGTTCCCCTGGCAGACACTGGGGGGGACTGGCAGGTGCTCTGCTGTGCCCAGCCCTGGTGGGGAGGCACCCACTGGTGTGTGCACCATTACAGCAATCACTGGCGTGATTGACTGCCTGTCTGATGGGTTCTTACAGCACTGCAGAGCCTGTCTTGCTCCACAGGTGAACTGTGAGGAGCTGGGCAGATGAAGCAACACTCCTCTAAATTGGGCTGTGCATTGGGAGCAGCAAGAAGGATCTCAAGAAACACGCCACCCTACCCTCTGCAAAATTTTCTTTTATCATCTTTCACAAGGGAGGCCACAAACAAATGCAGGAGGTACAAGGAGTCAAAAGGGAGTTTTGGGGTGGATTTATGGGGTTTTCTTCCTTCTTTAAAAGGCCTGAGTTGTTCAAGGCAGGTTTACTGCTCCTGGAGATGTTGTTAGTGCAGAGATGCCCAACTTCTGCTTTGCTGTGCTTAGCTTGGTGCAAGGAAGCCAATGGCTCAAGGCCTTTGCAGCCCCTGTACATGAAGGTGGGGGTGAGGTGTTCAAACTACAAATGTTCCTGACCAAGCACTCCAATCTGCTGTCCCAGATGTTTGACATGAATCTCATATCATTTCTAATGTGTTCACATGTCCTACACAGACACACTGTGGATGTCACTGATACAAGTGCTTCCAGTCTGTGTCCTTGGCTACAAAATCCTGTCTCCTCTCAACAGGAGTATTGTCGCCAGGTTCATGGTGACAGTGGCTGTGCTCACCCACAGCTCCATGTCCTAGCAGGGCAAAGGGCAGGTGGCCTCAGCAGTGTGAGCCTTTCCTTTCCTTCTCATGCCTTCACACAAGTCCCACCATGCAAAGCCAACCTGTGAGTCACAAGCTGGTGCAGCCCCATTTGACCAAACCCACAAACCATGATGGGTGAGAAAAGGATGATCTCCCTCCCTTGTGATGGGAAGGTTTAGATGCCAGAAGACAGAGGAGTTTTGGCTGCAGGATCGCTTTGGAAGAGCAGACCCCTGAGTTTTGTCCCGCAGAGTGTTACTGAGGGCAGCTCTCCCTGGGGAAAGGCAGGAGGGAGGATGGAGGATCCTGTGCTGAGCTTGGAAGCAGCCTGCCTTTGGCTGGCTCCTGGAGGGACAGGGAGGACCACACAGCTCCTGCTGTCAGTGCCACGTGTGGCAGGAGGGCACTGGCTCTCGGAACAGCAGGCCTTTGATTCCCTTGGTAGAGCTCATCTGCCCTTCTCTCTGGCCTCCTCCTTGCTCTGTGCCAACCACGTGCCCCTCAGCCCGTGGGCTCTGCTGTCATTGTTGGCTGCTGGTCCCATGGCCCCAGCTCATTGCATCTGTTTGGATTTGCTGGGCCTTGCATGCAGCCATCCTTCAGCTTTTATTGTTTCTAAGCATCAGCTCCTGGTGGTCATCAGCGGCTCCTTTCTCCCAGGCTGTGCACCAGCTGCATTTCAATTGCTCCCCTTCCTCCCCTCCCTCGTTCCCTCCCTGTCTCCCTGTGGCATTTGCAGTTTGCAGACTTTGTGGGAAGGCTTTGTGATCCAAGCCTGGCTCTCTCCTGGCTGAAGGTGTGAGGAGGGCTTGGCCACCTCTCACAGGGAGGCTGAGGTTACACCACAGCAAAGCTGGCCCCTGTCCTGCCAATCTGTGCTGGGACAGCCTTCCTCTGATTCCTCTGATCTGCTGGCCACTGGCCATTGCTCACCACTGGCTACTGCCCAATGCTTTGTCCAGTCTAACTGCAGTATCCTGAGCAGTGAGTGGGGCTCTGGCACTTTCTCTGGCTGATCAGTGCCATGCCAAGAAAATTCCAACTTCTGCACAGTCTCCCTGAACGTGGAATCATAGAACCATAGAACCACAGAACCACAGAATCACAGAATCACAGAATCATGGAATCATGGAATCATAGAATTATGGAATCACAGAGCCACAAAGGTTGGAAAATGCCTCCAAGATCATCAGGTCTTGATGACAGGAGGTTCTCTTTCCCTGGTGCTCCTGTGGTACTGCCTAGTGCCAGACAGAATTTCACTTCATACTGTGAGATGTTGCATTGAGAGAAAAAATAAAAATAAATGCTCATGCTCACAAGCCTGAGCAGGCTCATTCTGCCTGGCCTTGTGCTGCTCCTCTGTTCTACAGCACTTTGGAGACTGGGCTGTCTTGAATCATGAGCCTGCCCTGGCTCTGAAGTGTTGTGTTGCTTAATGACTGATGATAATGTCTCTGTATGTAGGCTTGTAGCCTGGCTATCCATCTTTAAATTTCAAAATCTTTCCTCCTCAGCCATTACCTCCACCTCCATAATCATTCCCGTTGCTCTTCTCTGAATTCCGCCTCATCTGTCTTTGTTTGAGGGTAGAGCACAATCAAACCAGCCAGTCTGGGAGCCTGGGTGGGGGCTGAGGTTCCAGAGGGGTTGGGACTGAGTTTTGAGAGGGGTTGAGGCCTCAGAAGGGTCTGGGATGAGGTCCAAGAGGGGTTCACCTTCGGTCCTTGGCCCTGAGCTGCCCTGAGGTCAAGAAGGTTCATAACAGCCCATCCAGCTGTGTCAACATCAGCTGACCTGGGAAGAAAGGTATTTCTCCAAAGCTTTATGAGGACAGAGGCTGTAGGCTGGAAATGCTTCCAGCATTTAAGCTGCCTGTGCCTATATGTGCTCACCTCCCACCAAAAAATCATTGCACAGAAATGGCTCAGTGTTTTTTGCAAGGTCTGCCTGCCCACAGGAGCTCTTAGCAGAGGATGCTGCACCTGAGCTCAGTGGAACAGATAATGGCACAGTCTGCCAGACTGGGACATGAAATGAAACATGGAAAGAGAGCCCACCTCATGGGAGGGCTGTGGTCCATCCTGCTGCTTGGAGCAGAGCTGTTGGCAGTCAGGTGTAGCTTTGTTTGGCCAAGTCTTGAGAACTCCACACCTCTGTGACCCAGCCTGGGGCTGCACCACCCACTGGGGTGATGCCTTAAGTTTGAGCTTTCATGTTTTTCAGATTTTGCCTAGGGGTGCAGTTCTGAGCCTCATATTAAGTGTTAGTCAGCTCTTCACAGAGCAGGGAGACAAAACAAATCCTTTTCCTGCTGCACACCAAGGACAACTTTCAGACCCAAAAGCACAAACAAGGGTGGCTGAAGGGAGGAACAAGAAGGATGGGACTGCAGAACCTGGACCTGGAATGGGACAATTCAACTCCAATATACAAATGGACCAAAACTTATAAAAGTGTGAAACCTCGTGACTGATTGTCCATTTTGTGACCATTTTGGGTCCATTTTGTGACCATTTTGGGTCCATTTTGTGACCATTTTGGGTCCACCTTGGGTGCAGCCCTGGTCAGGCCCTGTCCTGCCCAAGGTGCACCCTAAAGGCCTTTCAGTAAATACCTACTTTATTCTCCAGCTCTGTCCAGTCTCTGTTTCAGGTCAGCCTTCCCAAGGCATCGGGGGAAGGCATTTTTTCTGATCTCCAACCTGAAGACTCCACCTGCAGCCATCACCTCTCGTTATCCCATCCACCACTGCTGAGACCTCACAGGTTAATGACACTGGGCAGTGGTCTGAGAGTGATGACTTTGTGTTTTCAGGTGAACAAAAGCCAGACTGACTCCCCAGTGTGTAAAAAGGCCTCCTCCCACCCACATCCAACTCACCATCATCCATCTGAGCTGGCTGCTGCTGCTGTCCCTGCTCTAGACCATGGCTTTGCTCCTGTGCAAGGATGGGACCTGACAGCTCTGCTAAGCCCCCAATTCTTTCTGCCTGGAGTAAGACTGGCACTTTTTTTCCTCCTAGCAGGAGAACCGTGGTATCCAAATTAAGCACAAGCTGTAGTGTTTGAAGTCTGAGCAATGAGCTTTCCTTGGCAATGGGTGGGTTTCTGTCATGGGGGTAGGGAATTCCTCATCTGCCCTTGATTTCACTCCCAAGCAATTTCTGTTCCATGTCCTCACCTCTGTTCATTTGATGGGCTCCAGTGGGGCAAGTGGATCACAATTAGAGCCACAGTTAGAGGAGATGGCCAAAATATTTGATAGGAAGTTACTTAAATGGAAAGATTGTCCCTTTTTAATAAATAAGTGGAGTTGGCATTAATTCAATTTGACATTTGCCATATTCAGCAGAATTATGAAAATTCACTTTTTTCAGAAACTGTATTTAAACAGAATGCTTTTGGTCGATGACAAATTTTGAACAGTTTTGGAGAAGGTTTCAGTAAAAATAGACAATGTGTTAGCAAACAAAAATCAGGGGGCTTGTAATTTCCAGGGAGACTTTGGGTGGGTTCACAAGCAACCATTCCAACCATTTTTCAACTCAGGAAAGCTGATTTGAAAAAGGTACTGAACTCCTTGTGACCATTATTGTTCAGACAAAGAGGAACGGCTTCAAACTGAGAGTAGGTTTAAACTAAATATTAGGAAGAAATTGTTCCCTGTGAGGGTGACAAGGCCCTGGCACAGGCTGCCCAGAGAAGCTGTGGCTGCTCCATCCCTGGAAGTGTTCAAGGCCAGGCTGGACAGAGCTTGGAGCAACCTGGGACAGTGGGAGCTGTCCCTGCCCATGGCAGGGGTGGAATGGAATGATCTTCTTTAAGGTCCCTTCCCACACAAACCCTTCTGTGCTTCCATCATTCTCTGATTACTCAGATGCCTCCAGTTCAACCCAGTGCCTCTGGACAGAGATGATCTTGTTCCTGCCAATAGGTAAGAAAGTGTTTGTGTTTCCTCAGTGCCCCCAGCTCCAAATAATCGCTACCTGCACAAATATCCTTCAAATATCCTGCACAAAGCAGCTCTTGCCATGGGCAAGGAGGCTCAGCAGGATGGAGAATGTGCTACAAGCAGAGGGCATATGTCTGGAGTCACTTTTTTGGTCTGTACATGCACACCTGGCCCCAGAGTGTGGGGGTCCCCTCCATGCTCTGAAGAAAGGGCTTCTGCCATCTCCAGCCCCAGCAAGGAGGGTATCTTAATCTCTCAGTTTAAAAAACCTATTAGCTCTATCCACCAATGCTGAACCTCCTGACTTCAGCCCCAGCAGCATCAAAACTCTACCAGCTGCAGGTAACTTGGAGATCTTGCTTAGCAGCTGCACTTGCTTTTGACAATTTCTTCCCAGATAGAGGCAAACTGGACAGGGCTCAAGTGGCACTGCCACATGGTCAGGAAAAATCTGCTTTCACTGCCTGTTGGGGCTTCTCCCACTCAGTGTTTGAGCATTTCTAATGTCTGCAGTCAGGACATAACTCCCAGCTGCCTGAGGGTTGAGGCTGTTAGTGCAGCCTGTCTTCTGAGAGCTTCCTAAAGACATCACTGAAGCCCTTCTCTGTGGACAGGCTGATGGGGACACACTTAGAGTGACACCTTCAGCAGCACCTTCCTTCCCATCCCTGTGTGATGTGGTCCTGTGGAGGTGAGAAGCTGATCAGTCAGACAACTAAAAAAA
>VZSR01001775.1:523002-588789 GCA_013398615.1 Brachypodius melanocephalos | reverse complement strand
AAAAAAAAAAAAAGAACCATGGCCACAAGTTGGGCTTGAGAAATTCTGTTTAAAAATGTTTTATCTATGTGGATGTTTCTTTCCTGGACAAGTCACCAGAGAATGGGGCTTTCGAGAAGCAGTCAGGACAAACCAAGCTGATCTGGCATAGCACTGGCCAGCTCTGAGCAGATTGGACTTGATATCTTCAGAGGTCACTCCCCATCAACATTTCCTTGTGTCTTTGATGAATGTGGATGGAGAAGCCATTGGTTTCCCTTTTGTTCAGTAACAAAGCTTGGGTGCATCCTTTTCCTTTATTGTCTCCCTGCCTTGGTCCTCTCTTAGATTTCAGCCCTTTTAGAGACCTTGTTTGTGCAAAATGTAGAAATTACATACATAGATCACAGGGTAACTGATTTACCCTGATCTAGGCATGCTCTCAGTCAGCTTGAAAGTGTGTGAGAATCTCTCACACTGGGCCCAAAAAATGGGCTGGTCCTCAACTCACACCAGGCTTGACATGGAAACAAAGGGCATGGGTGAAAGCCTTTAAGAAGGCTTGAGATGCTGGATTTGCTCAGCAGATGCTCTTTCCCCCTTCCCTCTTGAGACAAGTATGGCCAAACAGCTGGGTCAGGGACAGCCACGGCCTGGGGCAAAGGAGGGCTGATCCACCCCATGCTCCACAAAGCCATGAGTTATCCCAGCTGGCTTCTCACACCCCAGAGCTCCCTACCTAAATCACAGCTTGGAGTCTGAACTCTGTTTACAGCCAGAGATGGAGCTCTCCAGGTTCTCCTGCTGGGACAAACTGATCTCTGAGGAGAGATCCCCCTTCCTTACAAGGAGATCAGCTCACTTAGACAAAAAAACCTGTTGTCACTTGGACAGCAGCTTAGAAATATCACTTAGACAATAAACTTCTAGTTTTATAAACTCAGAAGGGAGATCCATGGTCAGGGCAGCAGAACAAGACTCTCCAGCTGTTGGGTAAGGCCAGGGTGGGATCCCTCTTTTACCATGCTGCTTTCTGCTGGAGGGTGGTTGGATTTGGACAAGCAGATACTTATTCCTCCCAGCTTCTTTGGGAACCCTGGTTGTGTCTATCAAAGGCCAGTGATCATGCATAGCTTTCCAAATCCACCTTCCATCCAACGGGCTCTTTGTGCTGTCCTGCCTCCTCTGCTGACAGTTCAAGGGCTCCTCCTGCACCCTGCTGACTTGTGTGTCTTTCTGGAGACCCTCTCAGCAAGACATGTCAGCACTGAGGTCCAGCTTTCCATACTGACTGCTGTACATCCCCCTCACTGATCTGCAGCATGCCCTGACCCTCTGTGCTCAGTTTTATTTGCTGAGACGCTGTAAAAAAATACTGTGAGAAAAGTCCTGCTCCTGCCTGGAGAGCGACCAGAGTGTAAAAATGGCACCTCCTTCCTCAACCCACCAGCTCCCCTGTGCATCAGCCTGAGCTGATGTGGTAATGACAGCAATGAAATCGTGCTGCCTGGCATGACTCACAGCTCTGCAGAGCCGGGCTGGCTACAGAGGAGGGAGCTAGCAGGATGCATTTTCTGCGGAATCCTCAAAAAGTGCATCCTACCCTTGACACACGTGCAGAGCCTGGCACAGGCTGTGGAGCAGCCCTGCTCCATTGGGCACAGCAAAGAGATGCTGGCTCTTTTTCCTTTTACACCCATCCTTTCTGCCTTGGAAATGGAGCAATGGTGGCAGGGGTGGGAAGAGAAATCCTCACTTCCCATCCAGTGAGGACGTGGGCTGGGACACCCTGGGAAGGGCTGGCCCTGCCTGGATGACTGATGCACATGGTCACAAAGGCAGGGTGTGCTCCCCAGCAGGTCCCACACTGTTGTAGAGAAAGAAGAAGGTTTTTCAGCCCTGGAGCTGCACACAGGCTGATCCTTCCTTTGTGCAGCCATGCAGCCATGAAAGGCTCTGTGTGTGCTTCGCTTTCTCTCACATGGCCAGGGAGGGATAATCAGCATGGATTGGTCTCGCCACAGAACTCAGGCTCCCCTCTGGGAAAATAACAGTGGCGCTTTGTGAGCGTGACTGTTCTCTCCAGCTGTCTGAGGTGAGGTATAAAGAGGAACTCTAGCTCTTCAGTAAACTGTGGGGAAGAGTGGCCAGGTAGCCCATTTTCAGTGGGAAACATCTCCAAGAGACCTGGAGAAAGACTCAGGAGCCCTGTAATCAGACAAATTCGTGATTTCTGCAATTGCTGAGGTTACTGATTTCCAACACTGCATCCTCAGACAGCATCTGCAGGAAAATGGCATGACTAGACCTTTACAGAAAGACTCACAGGGCAGCAAAGGGCTGAGCAGGTGTTGAGTGAAGTCAGCTTTTATCCCAGAGAACCTTTGGTACGGGTGGTACAGGCAACGGAAAAAAAAACGGAATCTCAATTTCTTAGTGAGCTGATGGGATGGCAAAACATCTGTTAGCTTCAGGCTGCATGGATTTGATGTAGGATCCTTGCAAACTGGAAGTGGGAGGCACCTTGGGTGAGAGCAGCTGTGAGAGTTCACAGCTCTGAGTGGCAGGAGAGTGGCAAGAGAAAGGCAGTGGGCTTGGGAGACATCTCCTGTGGCCTTGGAGAACCAGGAGCAGACATCCCAGGGGTTCAGGGGGACAGAGAGGAGGGCTGCTGACACCTCCTTACAGAAATGATCTTAAGCGTCCAGGTACAAAGGAAGGCATGAAAACAGCAAACAACCAAAAGAGCTGATTCCTGAACTACTCACTGAGCTGGAACTCGGGAAGGGAAAAACAAACTGCACAACTACAGCCAAGGAATAGATAAAGAAGAATATGAAAACATGGGTCAAACTCAGAAAGGCTGAGGCTCAAGAAGAGGCACAGCTAGCCAGAGGACAGGACAGCAAAGTCCCTCCTGCCTGCCTGGGCACATGCCTGTTCCCCACACTGAGAAGCCCTAATGGGCAAGTTCATGATCCAGTTCTGTATTCCAGACTCCTGCATGGACACAGTGGGACTTGTCCCCATCTCTGCCAGCACAAAGTCAATAGTGCCACTGGTGACTCCCTCCAGAGCTCTTCCAGGACCCTGAGGCCGAGAAGGGGCCCTGCTTGGTGCAGACCTGAATGGCAGTGTCATCCAGCACAGTGCAAGGCAATGTCTGCCCAGGGTTACCTGGTGTACCACCTGGAAGTGGTTCAGCTAAAACCTGACTCAGTCCCCATCTGGCTGCTTGGAAATGAGTTTTGGTGGGTGAGACAGGCTGACTGCTGAACACTTGTGCAGAGATGTGTGCAAGGCAGTGCCGACCCAGAAAACTGGCAGGAGAGTGGCAGTGATGCTCCCTTCTGGCTCTGCTTGCCTCTCTTTCTGTTTAGTTCAGGATTACGAAGCTAAGTCCCATTTTATATGAAATACGGAGATCTGAGCCATATGTTGTGCAGGTTCAGATCACATCTTGTGGCACAGATCTGCAGGGAAACTTCCGTGAGCCTTGAACCGATTCGGTCGTATCCAGGTGGAGGTTACATCTTGTGGAAGATAAACAAGGTCACAGAAAGGGTGACACAAAATATCTGTACAACAGAGGCAGCACCAGGTGGTTTTACACAGCCCACCAGCCTCCCTGATGCCCCTGCAGCACCTCCAATCCCTGGGACACAAGTGCTGCCAGTTCTGCCCTGGGCACTGGGAAAATGAGGCACAAGAAAGGCAAATGACTCAGCCCTTCTTCAGGACATCTAAGTGAAGCAAAGGTCTCCTGGTACCTGTCCTACACTGAAGGGGAGCACTCTCTAGGACCCTTGCTCTTCCCTCCAGCCTCAGGCTGTCTCTCCCTTTGGATCAAAAGAAGCTTTTCTTCTTCTGGGAAAGATGATCCTGATGGACCTATTTCTGTATGTGGCATTTTAGAGCCCTGAGAAGTTTTCACCAATGGCAGACAGAAAGTGCTGCCCCAGGCACAGGGAGGCTTTGTGGGCTGAGGCTCTGTGGGTGTAGTGGGTCTGGCTGGGATGAAGCTCATTTTCCTCCCAGCAGCCCGTATGGTGCCTTGTTTTGTACTGGTGACTAAAGCAGTGTTGATAACACACTGGTGTTCTGGTTAGTGCTGAGCAGTGTTTGCATTGTGCTGAGGATTTCTCTGTTTCCCATTCCACCCCCAGGCATGAGATTGGGAAGGTACAGAGCCAGGACAGCTGATCCCAGCTGACCAGAGGGATATTCTAGACCATATGATGGCAGCAATAAAAGCTCAGGGAAAGGAGGATGAAGGGCTGTTCGTGGTTATGATGTTGGTCTCTCCAAGTATCCATCATGTGTACTGGAGCCCTGAACTGCAGGAAGCAGCTGGACATGTGCCTGCTGATGGGAAGGAGTGAATGAATTCTTTATTTCCCTTAGCAGGCACACAGCTTTGTTTCTTTACCTCGACCCACGAGTTTTCTCACTCTTGCTCTTCTGATTCTCTTCCCCGTCTTGCTGTGGGGAGGAAGCAAATGAGCAGCTCTCTGGGTGCTTAGCTTCTGGCCAGGGTAAACCCACCACAAGAGGCCTAAAAGATGCAGCCTTCAGGCTGAAATCCCTCTTTTAGGGAAGGGGAGCCCAGGGCTGGTGCCTGAGGTGGGGCAGACAGGCCGAGCTGCTCAGGTCTGTGCTGGACTCTTGAACATCAGGTGCCCACCACGTTCCAGCTGTCTATGAAGGGATCATTTGCATCAATGCCATGTGTTTATCTCTCTGCCCTCAGTTCCCAGGAGCCTGAGAACTATTGAGCTGTGGCACTGGGGAGGGGTGACACGTGCATGGTGTGCATTTCTCCAAGATGGGCCTGGGGGCAGCTTTGACATGAGCACACAGATCAGCTCTGTTGTCCCCACATCAAAAATCACCCAGGGCCTTCCTTACCCTCCTCCCCACAAACAATGCTGATGAAAACCAAAAGCAAGTGGTGTGTTTAACCTGAGAACACAGCTTGCTCAAAGTCATCAATGCATGGACTTTTGGGTTATGGATTTTCACATGCAAAGTGCCACCGATTTCCTATGGATCAATGGGAAGAAGCCAAGCAAAGAGGAAAACGTCCAGACAATGATTTATCAGCCTTTGTCACTCAAACAATATCTCCCAATTCTCTCTGGAGTATTTGTTTAGCTTTAATACAGTGACAGTGCTTTATGTGTTCAGGGGAAGAGCAGGTCCCTTGCAGGGGGCAGGAATCTGAGGTTTCCAAGCACCTCAAGAACCGCTCTGGGAATCAGAAAGGATTTTGTTTTCCAGCTCTTGTGATGTGTTGCAGCTGCCCACTGACTTTTTTGTTTCCATCCTTGGCACGCAGGAGGATTTCATCACCACACTCTTTATCATGGAAACATGTCATTCAGTGGCACTCGTACATACTGTTCACATCGAATCAGAGGGTTGGCTGCAGCCCCTGCAGAGATGGGACCTTTCCAATTGAACCTGCCTCCACAGGTTCGGTGCCGGGCTCAACGCAAAGCCAGAAGGAGGCCGATTTTTTTTTCAGGCAGGTTTTCAGAGACGACAGAAGATGCATGGAAGCCTCCCAAGAACCGCCCACCCCATGAGATGTTCACCATTCAGGATGTTGGCAAACTTGTCAGATCAGAAGGTTGTGCAAGATGCCAGCCGCTCAGGGCCAGAAGTGTTCGTGAAGTTTTGGGGACTGTCAGATTCTCGCTGAAGAGCTACCTGAGGCAGCCGTATGGCCCAGCACCAAGAGCTGAATTCAATCTAGGCCTTCCTCAGGATCTGACGCCCGCTGCTCTCTTTCCCTGCTCGGGATTTGGAAAGCCAGGCCTGGAACAGGATGTGATTTGTTCATGTTGGTCTGCGTGATGCCAGCTGAGGCTACTGGCAAATCCTGCTCGCTGAAAAATTATCTCATGTAGATGAGGGTCAGATGATTAACTTTGATGAATCTTGCCGCAGCTGAAATTACTGCCAGTGCTAGGTATGAGAAGGAAACATTGGCAGAGCTGTCTCCCTGCCATGGGAAGGATCTCTTTTCCTCCTGGAAAGTAAAGCAGGGGTGCTGTAGCTGCTTTAGCTGGACTCCTCAGCCTTGATGAGAGAGAAGGGTTTAGTTTCAGACCAGCTTCAGAGTCTTTCCTTCTGAAGTACTTACACAAATGAAGAATTTTTCCTGGGAAAGGAGTCCCTGGAGAAGAAATGTTCATCTGGAATAAACAGGACAGCGGATGGCATTTCACAACAAATTCACCAGCTGCCATGGATGAGGCAAGGGGATGGGTGGGGATTTCTGCATTTGATCATGGGGTTTTTTCATCTGTTCTGCCACCCAAAAAGTGCCCTGACACAGGAACTCCCTCTGGGGCTGGTATCAGCAGTGAGGGATTGATAAGCCTGGGAGATGTGCTTTGTCTGCCAGACCCCAAAGCCCGCGCCTGTCACCAGCTCTGTGGAGGCATTGGGGGTCCCTTGGGAGGCCAGCGCAAGGGCAGATGTGGGGAACTTCTTGGTTAAAGTGGCATCCCTATGGAACCATGGAATATCCTGAGCTGGAAGAGACCCACAAGGATCATCCAGTCCAACTCCTGGCCCTACACAGGGCATCCCAACAATCCCACCCTGTCCCTGGGAGCGTTGTCCAAACACTCCTGGAGCTCTGGCAGCCCTTGGGGCTGTGACCATTCCCTGGGGAGCCTGGGCAGTGCCTGATCTCCCTCTGGGGGAAAAACCTTTTCCAAATATCCAACCTAAATCCCCCTGGCAGAGTTCCAGCCATTCCCTCAGGTCCTGTTCCTGGTCCCAGGGAGCAGAGATTGGAGCTGCCCCTCAGGAGGAGCTGCAGCCCCTGGGGAGGTCTGACCTCAGTCTCCTCTGCTCCAGCTGGACAGGCCAAATGCCCTCAGCTGCTCCTTGTGTGGTCATTCTGGGCCATTCCCCATCCTCGTGTCTCACCTTTGGACACTCTAAAAGCTTTCACTTGTGCCCAGTGAGGTTTGAGGAGGGTGAAGGGGGCTCCCTGACTGCTATCAAGTCATGTTTGAAAGACACAAAAAAATGAGGCAAAGAAAAAGATCTGCAAGACAACCAGCACAGCTCCCAGTAGGCTGCAATCACCACAGTGCTCCCACCAGCCTGCACACACCCCTGGGGGCCAGTGCTGGTGGCAGGGGCTTGAACTGCAGTCCCACTGAGGCTGCTGCTTGTCCTGCATCTGTTGGCTCCTTGTGACAATCAGGGGGCAACACCCCAAAGGGCTTCAGCTGACAGGAGGCTCTGCAGGGCAGCCTCGTGCAGTGGTACCAGCACCACGCCAGGTCACTATGGGATGTCCCAGTGCATTGGAAGCTTGTGGGGCCACAAAAAGAGCAGGGCCATGGGTCAAGGGAGCAGAGAAAGGCAACAGGCACTGGCTGCAGCCAAGCACAGCTGGGCTCTCACGGCTTTTTGTTAAACATCAACCACTTTTTGTGATGACACCAATCAAATTCCCATCCGGCTGCCTCACTAAGGGCACCCAAAGCAAGAGCAGAGAGACAGATGAATCAGCCATAGGTTTGCATGCCTGTTGCCAGTAGATTTCCATGCTTCCAAGAGCAAGCTCAAAGCTTAGTTCATTTTCTGAATAGAGGGATGCTCTACCAGATTTTCTGCGGTTGGAAATAGACTCATCCGAAACTTCCAGGCTGGGCATCTTCCGGAAAAACAGGCTTCCGCTCAGCTACAAGTTCACTGAGCATCACCTATGAAAGTTGGGGTGAGATGATGTGCCCCGTTCTGCTAAGAAAGAAATCTGCTGAGACAAGGACAACAACCTCCCCAAGGTGTGTAAAGCCTCTGTCACAGAAAACGTGGCTTTACAGTTGCAGAATGGGTGGGTGTTTTTCAAAGAAAAATGGAAAGATCATCTATCCTGTGAAAGCAGTATCCCAACTACAACCTGTGCTACACCTGTTACAACCAAACCTAGATGAGGAGAGAAATCCATGGAGCAGCCACCCATCTCCAAATTCACATGCCAGAAATGTACCGATATTGAAAGCGGCAGGGACACTGCTGCACAAATATCCCCCACAGAAACCAACCTGTCAGGGAACAGAGAGCAACCCACTGAAATCATGGCAGAGGCAGGCAGAGACACAGCACTGATTGTGTCACCATCACTGAGAGTTGTCCAGAAATAACAGCCCTGGTTGTTAATATGCAGAAATATTAATCCCCGCTTACCTTGGGAGAATGGCACACAAAGGACTCTGAGGAAGCTGAAGAGAAGGTGGTGAGTAATCCACAACTTGTAACTCCAAAAGTCATTTAGGAAGGATAAAGAAAAAACAGGGAAGCAAAAATTCTCTGAGGTTCCCAGTGCTGCTCAGTCATTAAAACACCTGACAGAGGTGTGTTGACATCAGCACAGAGATGTGCCTGCATCCCAAGGGAATGAGATCCCATGGTTATAGTTCTTGTCCCTCTCTAGCTTTCTTCCTGTGTCTGCTCTGCACTCATTACAGCATGGCAGCCATAAGCACTAATGGACCAGGAATGGTTTCTTTCTTTAGTTTTGGGAGGAATGTGTCCCTCCTCAGCATGCACTAGTAAACATTAACACATGTGATTGCTCTGTCCCAAGCTATTGTCCTGGCTCCATCCAGGACAAAGAAACACAGGTACTTGGGCTTGTGGAAGAAAGAGGGAAGGAAGAGAGGGAAAACCAGGCTGAGTGGATTTCAACCGTCTTTGAACTACCCTGGTTTCTGTTTGACAAGTGGGGTCTGTGTTGGTCTGCCTGAAAGGGCCCTGTCTGAATGTACAGGATGGATGGCAGAGAAATCCGATAGACAGGAGGTGAGAGGAATGTTCCCAGTGATGGTTTGATGGAATGAACAGGACAACAAGCACCAGAGAGCTGTCACTTCCCCAACACCCCACCCTGCCAGGGGCATGCCACAAGAGAAATGTTCAAGCAATGTCTTACATTGTCTGGACACCCACTATGGAGACAACACAACTAATGACCAGGCACATCTCCTTGTCTCAGCCATTCATCAGGCTGGAACTGTGATTGTTTCCCTGCTGGGTTTCCACTCTCACACTGCCTCTAGTCCCTCCTCTGCTTGCAGGGACCATTCCAAGGGAAGGGAGTGGATCATTCAGCCCACACCATCTCACTGCCAGTGCTGAAGTTCCCCTGGGGTTCCCCAATATCATATGTGCCAGCTGCACTGGTGCCAGCCCCCCTCACTCATTTTGTAGAGGTGGTGTTGTTTGTCACAGAGGTTGTTTGTCAGAATCCAGTCTAGATCTCGGTCAAGGCCTTTATGTGACACTAAAGGTAATAATGGAACAAATCTTGGAACAGGAAGCAATGCAGAATGAGAGAAAACGCTGTGGAAAGTGAGAGCTTGTGGAAATGATCCTGAAGGAACCTTCTTCTAGAAGAAACTGAAGCGGGGCCGCTGGGGAGGCAGCATCTCTACATCAGCTTCCTGGGGCAGGGGGTAATACACCTGTCCCAGCCTGCTCTTGGCTTCCTGGGAACGCAGAGTCATTAATAACAAGCGGTAACGAGGATGTGGAGAGGCTGCTCCTGCACAGCTGTGCCTGCAGCCCTCACACTGCAGCGCTGCCTGCGGCAGGAGCGGCGCTCACAGAGCAGCAGGAAGGCTTTAAATCACTGGGGTGGGGAATGGGAAAGGGGCGTGCTGGAGCACACCACAAACACCACTAACATCCACTCACCTCTGCCTGTGCAGGTGAGGACAAGGTGCCTGTCTGGCAGCAGGGAAATCCCCACAGATTTGCAGCATGACAGGAGGGAAGAGCAGTGAGGAGTCCGTCGTTCGGAGCAGCAAGGACAGAAGAGGATGAGGAAGCTGCAGCTGTGGCCACACAAAAGCCTGGCACAAAGTCCCAGCATCCAAGAGGAGAAATTCTACCGGACCTTGTGCTTGAGCTGATCCATGGTTCTCCCCTGATGAGCAAATGTGGTGATGCCAAAGGATGGGACACACTGAGGAGAGAAGGTGTGACACAGGGGAAGGTCAAAACCAGTGCATTTGGGATGAATTAATACCTCTTCAGCACTTTGCCCAGCAGAAGGTGGTGCCATGGCAGGAGACCAGCAGCTGCTGAATGTTCTGGTACAGTCCCTGTTGTAGGAGCCCAGTGGCCCCATGGCTGCTAAGTCCACTCTCACCTCGTGAGGGTCCAGTGCCCTGCAGTGCTGACAGGGCCACAAGCCCAGGGCTGTGCTGGAGGGACAGTGGGAGAACAAACTGGTGTGGGAGCTCTGGAGAGACTGACAGACATGCCTGAGTCACCCACCCGGGCTGGCCACAGCCACGGCTGGAGGTCGCCTCTCACAGACTGCAGCTTTGTCACTCTCCATTATTTAATTGATAATTTATCATGCCATTCCAGACAGAGACGAGCTCCCGTTCGTGCCACTGTTTGTTCCCTGTCACATAGTCAATTCCCCAATCCAATACACCAGTTGTACTCTTATTTTATGAACCATACCTTAGGGCCTAATTAATGCAATTAATCAAACTTTTACTTAGGCAGGCATATCTTCATTTCTCCGCTGACTGTCTGCTTGGACAGCTGGGTGTGTTGTCTGCATAGTATTCATCATCTCAAGCCATTACAATGCTCTGGAGTGCACTGAAGAGTACGGGGAGGGGAGGGTGACTGAGCATTTCTGATCAGGTTTCAGATGCAGACACCAAGGGCAGATCCTGCTCTGTCTGAAGCCAGGCACCATGAGGGGAAAATCCAACAACTCAGCACCAGGGAGCTGGGGTAATGCAGAAGTTGGTCACAGAAGTAGCTTCATTAATGTTGCTGAGGAACATCAGTGGGTTTGCAGGTCACTCGTGACAGCAGAAGAAAATGTAATGATAATTGGAGGTGTTAGCCAGAAACATGATGGCCATTTTATGACTAAAAGGCTCATGAAATGGAGCAAACTGACAAACTGCACAATTTCCTAAGAAGCCATTTCACATCAGGTATCCCAAAAGATCACTGGCACAAGACCCAAGTAACCTTTCCTATAAAAACAAACAGTTTTATGCTGTCTAATTATCTGTAAGAATCTAGAAAGTGACTATAAGAAACCAAAACATTGTCATCTTCCAGCCCATCTTAAAAATAATAGATGGAGCTGTGAGGATAATCTTTTAAAGTGTCTTGGAAATGAAGTGAACACTTGGCTGAGTTGTGACTCACTGATATCGGTGGAGTTGTGGCTATCAATAAACCATGTCCAGCCCTCAACCTGGCATCTCAAGATGATGGGACAAGGTCATCTGCCACATCTGTGAACACTTAAAAATGTGTCAGGACTCACCATTGTGCTGAGTGCTTATCAATCAGATACTCCTGAAAGCACTGCCAGGAAATACTAACACCAGAGATCACAGACTTGGGGATATTTATAGTGTTTCCCCAAAACTGGCATCAATTCCACTGTCAAAACAAGAGTAAAAAGAGCTCTTTCCATAGCTGGCAAGTTGTAAGGGAGAACTTGAAGAGCCAAGCAGAGGAGAGTCATAGCTAAAACCAGTCAAAGTGTGTCACATCACCACAACATCTCAAGGACTGTGCCCTGTAACGTGGCAAAACTGACACTGGGACATTTAGTACAGAAGTGACAGCTCCAGGTCCAGGACATCTGTTGTGACAGCATCTGGACCCAGAGTGGCAGGGTGGCACTTCTTGACACTTCAGTTTAAAACTAGAAAATTCAGACCCACTATCTAGGCATGGAAAGGGCCAAACTGATGTCCACTGGTCATGAAAACATCACTGGTCTGTGCATTAATTTGTTGTTTGTTACATGGTTTTGTTCTTTGTCAAACAGGATGTGTTTGACGACATCACTGCTGCCTTGATAAACCCAATGAGCCATTGATGGAAATCCTTCAAAGACTAAAAAGATACCCCTCAGATTTCTCCTGTAACACCACAATGGTCCCTGTGGGCTGGACCAGCTCTGTTTTTCACAGACAGGGACATTCACCTGCTCCTGCAATAGAATTTGTGCTCACCAAGCAGCCCTGCCTATGTCTGTGTGTTCATGAACATCTCTGAAATACAAGTGTTAGACAGTCAGAACTGGGAGGAGAAGGAGCGGTGGAAGATCTCTAACAGACCACAGATTAAGAAAAGAAGGTTCTTGAATCATTTTCCAGAGTTTTCAGAAGCAATTCCAGATTTTAAAGGTGACTTTCCAACTCTCGGTCCATTGTGGCAAAATATCATCACTAAATCCAACCATAGTGTCCAGCACAAGAACCATCTGCAAACTTCCAGAGCCATGGTGTGTGGAACACCATGAATTTCTGGGATAAACTGCAAATATCCAGATATCCCAGAGGGGTGGCTGAGGGACCTGCTGCTGTGTAGCTGTGGGACACAGATCAAAAAGCAGGAGCTGACAGGTGAAGCCACACACTCACACAAAGTTGTACCAAGTTCATGAGAATCTGAAGCAATTATTGCTTGTATTCAGCATTAATAAACCTGCAGTGACAAGCATTTAGCTAAACCTAACTTTAAAAGATATACTGCTCTCTGGGAATTCAGTTTCTGCTCAGATTAAACCCAACCTGTGTGACAGCAGTATGATAGAATGATGATATCATACTACATCATTCTAAAGGAGCTTAAATCAGTCAGCATACAGGCTCTGTCCATGGCTGTGCCAGACTCCCAGTGATCAGACACCCACAGTGCTGTCAGAGCACTCTGAAACACCAGCATGGAGAAAGACATCTTGGGGGATTTCAGCACTCTTCACTTTGCAGGGAAAGCGTTGCACTTCCCAGCAGTGATGATAAATGTTCAGGCTGGGTTTGGACAAGGAAGCTTCATCCATTGCTTAGAACACAGACACAGAGGAACAACCACAACGAGATCCAGGCATTGGTGAGCTCCCTGCTTGGCATTGCAATGGAAACAGGAGCTGGAGAGGAGCACTCGATGTGTTTCAGCCCCATGCAGATGCCTTACAGGAAGAGAGCAGAAGAACACAACCAAGATGCTCTCTTGTGTTTGAGGCTACACTATTCCTGTCTCTTCCTGTTCTTGTCCTTCAAACTCCCACCTTCAGCTGGACCTGAAACTTGCTAGAAACCAGTTGGCTTTCCCTAGAGACAACAAATCTGATAGTTAGAAGAGAAATTCCCCCTGCAGTGTTTTCACTGGTTTCAGGGTAGCTCTCTGTGTGACAGGTACCTCCTTGAAGGCAGACACCCACTGGAATACAGGCACCAGGGGTTTTGGGAAGCAGATATTCCCTGTAGCAAGGATGTACAGGGGTACATGGGAGTCTCTGGAATAACCAGCATCACCCAACTCATGAGGCAGAGGGGGAAATCTCCAAGAATGGAGCTGTACTGAGAGATAGCTTTGACTTTTCCTTGCTACAGCCAGTAAATGATGTGTCTTTTCAGCATATTATTACCAGGCACGCAGAAAACACAGCATGAGCTATGACATGATAGCAAAAGCCCAGCCCCACCTTGGGGAAGCCTGGCCATGGGTGCTGCTTACAAAGGATGGGTGGGGATATTTCCAGCTCGTGTTTTCAGATGCTCTGGAAGAAATGAGCTGTCCTTACTGGAAACCACCTTGTGGCAGACTCAGGGAGCCACACAGCTGCCCTGCTGCTCCCCAGCTTCCCCAGCCCAGAGGTTTATAAATCACCATCTGGCAAGAGAGGGGATGCCGAGGATGGCACACACTGGGGCCAGGGCTGGATCCCCACCCCAGTGCTGTAGGAACTCACCGAGGAGGCAGCAGCACTGCTGGCAGCTCAGGAGAGGCAGAGCTGCTGTGGCAGCACCCCTGGTGCTCCCCACAGAGCTGATCCCAGCCCTGCCCCTGCCCTCACAGGCTGTGGAGCAACCATGGAGCTCCCACTGGTCCCAAAGGCCTTGGTAGTCTCTTCGTCAGCTTGGCCAGCTCTGGCTCAGCCCCAGAGGGACCAGTTTTCCAATGACTCACAGCCCTGGCCGGGGTGAGATCATAGGAAAAGGGGCCAGCGTGGCCCTTTCCGTGAGGGAACACACGCAGGCAGGCGCCGGGCAGGGCCGGGGTGCGGGCAGGGGCTGCCACGGTGTCTCCAGGCTGGAGGGAGCCAGGTGCTGCTGCTGCCTCCTGCTTCTGCAGCCTGCAGCTCCCCTGCAGCAGGGAAATGGCTCCCTTGGAGCGTGCAGGGAATGCTGCATGCAGGGAGACAGGCAGGGGAGGCACGGCTGGGAGAGTGCTGGCAGCACTGCCCTGGCTGAGCTGAGAGCACACGGAGGGGCTGCCCGTAGGAGAAGTGATGGGATCCTGCCACACCACCCCAAACTCCTGATTCCTTACGGCCTCCCTGGTCATGATGGAGTCCGTCTCCTTCAGGGTGAAGGAGGAAGGCTCCTGCTGCATCTCCCCTGGCTGGGGGCAGTCATGGGAAGCACGGCACGTCCCTGCCACAGCTTCCAAAGTGACAGCAGCCTGTGCCAGAGGGGCTTGGGCTACCCCTGGCTGTTCCCAAGCACTGACAGCAGAGTCACCACGTCAGGCTGGGATGAAAGGCACGTTTTTAGCCCACGTTTCCTGGAATTTGATGCCTGACTGCCTCAGAGGGCTTTGGCCAAGGAGTGTCTTGCTCTCTGAAGAGCAGAGCTCAGTGGCCAAGAAGAGGTTGTGTGCAGGAGCACACATGATTTATGGACGAGCCTGACCAGACTCCTTCCTGTAGTATGCCTCCCTGGTACTGCTGCTCCTTCTAAAACCTTGCCGTTATTCTCTATTTCTTCCCCTCTCATTTTGCCCACTAACCTCCCAGTCTGGGCTTCCCAGACGGCCAGAGATGCCTGCAGAACACACAAAGCACGATGCTCATGGGACGGAGCTGCAGGAGCCGTGATCAGGAGTGAGCTGCAGGAACCATGAGCTCACCACTCCCTGGGGGCCAACACCCCGTGCCGAGAGCCCCCTCCCCACCAGCACGGCCTGCCCCTGGCTCTGGCGAGGCTGCGGTGCGGGAACATCTGTGCGACACAGCCAGCAAGGGCTTAGGTCTCACAGGGTCCCTCTGGCTGGCGGGAGAACGACAATTTTGGCACTGCCCCACGGAGCCGGGTGGGTGCCAGGGCAGGCACGGTGCTGGCGAGGGCTGCAGGATGGGGGTCACCCTCTCCCAGCAGAGCCAGCGGGGTCGGGGGCCCGGCCCGGAGGAAATTGCCAGCCAAGGACTGCGGAGGGCAGCCGCCGCTCGCTCTCCATTAGCATTCCGCGAGAAGGAGAAAGGCACCCTCGTAAACACGAGGAAAGCAGATAAAAGCACTTAGCGCAGGCTGCTGAGCGAGACACAGGCACTTCGGCTCAGGTGGCTGGCTCCTGCTCGGGCTTTGTAGTCTGGCTGCGGCTTTCCAGCGCGGCAGGTTCGCGCCCCAGCGCTCGGCACGGCGGAGCCGCGGCTACGCCTGAGCGGCCCCGGCAGAAGTTCCCCAAAGGTTAATTGATGCTGCAGTGCTGCAGCCGCCCTGGAGACAGCTGCCTGCCAGCAGCTTCGCCCTGTCAGCGCTGTGCCAGAGCTTCTCCTCCCTCCGCAGCATCCTTCCCCGAGGTGATTTCCTCCCGGGCGGCCAGCGCAGCGCTCCCGCCCACGGGAGACAGCCGGCGGGGTCTGCATCTCCCCCCCGGCTCCTTGGACCCCGCACTGGGATCTATCCCAGGGCCCAGAGCGCTGCCAGCAGCAGGGATCATGGTTCCCGTACCCCCGCCTGCTCCCGTCCCCGCAGACAGCAGCCTGGCAGGCTCTGTGCCCTGCGTTCCTCGGCAGAGGGGGGCACGGAGCCCCAAAATCTGCATTAACGCTGTCCCCACCTCACTGCCATGGGCTCCACTCTCACATCTCCTGTCTCATGGGCAGGCCCAGCCTCCCTCCAGGAGCACAGCCTGATGCTAAACCCCGAAGCACATCCCCTGGTGATCCCAGTGCACATCATATTTAACCCAAGGGAGGGCAGAGGGTGGGATTCAGTGCTCAGCCCGTGGGGGCTACCCCCCTCCCTTCAGACCCTGTGTATTCCCGGGGTCCCCAGTGCCAGGGGGGTGCCGAGATCTGGGGTTGTGCGTCAGAAGAGAGAAGCAGGCTGTGCATTTCTACTTGAGCAGCTTGCTGGGGGGCACAGCACAAGCCTCTGGTAGGGAAACCAACCATCCTCAGCGGCCATGAGACCAAAGTGGGCAGCCCTGCCTTGGTTTGTACTGGAGCCACCATGTGGGAGGCCTCTGCTCAGCTGCATTTCTAAAATCTCACAGGATGTCAGCTTGTTTCCCTGTCTGCAGGCTTTAAAATTAAAAAAAGGCACATCTCTGAGATGTCATCCTTGCTCAGTCAATATTTTAATTGTCCCGGACTCTGCCACCCTGTTTACTTCCTCAGAGCTGTAAAACAAACAACACTGGCCTTTCCCCCTCAAATCAGAAGGATTTTCCTTTGTTCTTCCCTCAGGGACCAACAACTCTCACTTGTGAGGAGATATCTACGCTACAAAGTCCAGCAGTCCCCCGCTACAGCAAACAAGGTCAAAATTCAGAGCCCACCAGGATCTATGTGATCCTGATCATTTCTACAAGTGCAATGCCCTGGGTGAGGGTGGTGTGACAGCACCGCCCCTCACCAGGGCTGTCCCCATGTCCAGGAGCTCACAGCCTCACCCCTGGACAAAGGCCAGGCAGAAGATGAGCCATGATCCATGGCAGCCCAAAGCAAAACACTGTCCAACAGCAGGACCTCGAAAATATGACAGAAAACCACCTTTTGCATCACCAGTGACCAAAACCAAAAGGGAGGAATAAAGACACTGGAGCATCACCATCCTTGGGAGTGTGCACAGCCACAGCTCCCTGTGACCCAGCTGTGTCCCTCCTCTGCATGCTGGCATCTGCAGGGCTGGCTGTGGCCATGCCCGGGGGGGCTGTGGGGTGCCAGGGCACAGCCTGGAGTGCCAGGCACAGGGCCCCACTGTGTTGAAGGGGAGCCTCCCTCAGCTTTTACATCCATGACGGGTACAGAGCATGGCACATCCCCCGCCCCTGGTGGCACACAAGGCTTTCCAGTGGGCCAGCAAAGATGCATCCCTGGCTGGACAGCCAGATTCCAGCACAGGAACTCCTTGGTGAGGGTGCTGAGGTGCCAGTGTCCCCATTCCCTGCCAGCCTCCTCTCAAGGATAGATCCTGCTCGCCCTGCCTCTGCTGTGCTCTCCCCAGGCTCTGCAGCAGAGCAGTGCTGGGACAGCCTGGCAGCCCTGGCCAACTGGGATCACAAACCCTGCAAAAGAGGCTTTGTAAATGACACAAACACCAGCCAAGGAGCCAGTTTCTTTCTACTCCTTTGTACTCTCAGTGCAATCTGGCAGGGACCGGTGCGTGCATGGACTGAGGGCTGCAGCTGGCGCTGGGAGAAGTTGGTCTCCCGCTGAACTGCCTGCAGCTCCGGGGCAGGACAATGCAGCAGGAGAACAGAGCACACAAATGCTCTGCAGCAAGCAGGCCCAATCCATTTGCTAGAGGAGAACAGCAGAGAGCAACTGGAAAAACCGAAATTCTCCTGTAGAGCTGAGCCCAGCCCCACCTCCCACAGGCCACTGGATAAACCCAGGGACCTGTTTCAGGTGTCCTGGGAGTGTGAACCTCTCACAGGTCTGGCACTGGCAAGATAACTTAAAACTGGGACAACCTCAGCTTGGGGAGCCCTGAGTTTCCTTGAGAGAGCTCCCAGGTACAGGAGATCCCAGGTGACATCCCAGATATTCCTGATCCTACAGTGGAAAAACCACCCCCAGAACCTGTGAGCCTGAGGACCTCCTTTGGGTGGGAGAAATCCCCATTTCTTGGCCCTAACACTGTTCAACTGTGTGTCATGGGCCCCGTGCCGGGAAGCAGCTGCCCTTGGCTCCAGCATCTCCAAAGCACTGAACTCAGACCCAAGAGAGCTCCTGCCAGCTGCCCAGGGCAGGCACTGCTGCAGGTCTTGTTCCCACCTGGGCTTTTCAGAGGTGCTGGTTGATAAGGGTGTCGTTATCAACCTGGCTGAGCAGCACAGACCTGTGAAGCAGCTCAGAGGAGTCTGATCCATTTTAAAGGTGGCAGTCAGAAGCACACATCCTTGGTTGTGATCAGGGGAGGTTTCATTCACAGAGGAACTGGAGCAGTGATGAGCACTCCTGAGAAATCCCGGCCCTCTTAAAAGCCACATTTGGTCTAGAATAGACCCCAGACCTTCAGGCTGCTCATTCAACATTTCAGCCACAAACTTTTAGGTAATGGGAAGTGCTGCTCACTTCTCACAATCCTTTGAATATTGTTGCTGTCCCAATGGGAGTCAAAGAATTGATATTCCCTATTACATGGGATCTCCTAGAAGAGGATATTTTTATCATAGAATATATCATTTATTTCTAGGCTTCAATTTACAGACTCTCCCTGACCCATCCCAGGTCAATGGAAGGAAGAAACAGGAGAAGACATCAGAGCCCTCCATTCAGGACTGCCAGCACTGTGAGGAACCTACCCAGGGAACTCAGCAGCAAACACGAGAATTATCACAGGGAAAACTGTGAATGCAAGTGGCCAAGGAAAACCTGCAAATGAGGCAGTCTCTTGTGGCCATGGGAGGGAGCTGAGGGTTACAGGCATTGGGAAGAGGACTGAACATATGGCAAAGGTTCTGGGAAGCACTGAGCACCTAGACTGGGTCCTAAACTGCATCCTGGGTTTTGAGCCTATACTCAAGAAATAGGACCTTGTATTAGTCATAATAAAATTGATTGACCCAATAGACCCAAGGTTATTAATATCTTTCCCTCCCATAAAAAAACTTTTAGGAACCTAAATATTATCTGATGCTTCAGTTCAAAACAGAAAGAACCAACAGTTCAGACAGTAATGAAGGGTTGTCTTTAGCGCTGTTCTTTAGCCTCTATTACGTTTAAAAAAATTACTTATCTGCTATATGAACTGTCCTGTACATGTTCTTCAGATGCTCTGCAGCTGCCTTGTGCTCCCCACTGCCTTGTGACAGCCTTTTAGGGCTACAAGAAGAAATTAAGTCCTGATTCATATTGGGGTAACATGAAAAACTCAGACCAGAATACGATGCTGCAAATCACAGGTGACTCAGTTAGGGCAATGGGGCTGGCTCTGTCTTCACCAAGCAGAAATGGCCTGATGTGGCTCAAAACCATCCTTCTTCAGCAAAGGTAAGTTCACCTCCTTGAGGATCTGATTCCCAATTGCCTGTTTTGTCTCAAAAAATCTTTGCGAAGGAAGAGTAATCGAAATAGTAGAAATAGTAAAAATAGTAAAAATAGTAAAAATAGTAGAAAGTAGTATAATCCCTTTTGTGTGGGTTTGGTTTGTTTTTTTTTTATTCTGGCTACACACTAACAGGAATATACTGCTGGGAGGGAGGGCAGAGTTGGAGGTTGCCTTTAATGTTTCCTGGGTCAGTGAGAGGAATAGCAGTGACATTTTCCTGCAGATATTGGGATATGAGCTCAGACTCTGTTTTAGACTTGTTACCCCACTGTCAGGCTGGGGAGATGAGACAGGGACAGTGGGAGCTGGCTGTGGCAGCTGGCCTTTCCCACCTGGTGACACACACAACACAGACCCCACAGCACATCTGATCTGCTGTCCAGTTGCCTCCACCAAATTTCTTCCTGAAAAGAAGAGCAGCAAAATCTAGCAGCAGACCACTGATGGAAGGGGAGAGGCAGCAGCTGGGTCCCTTCTTAGTAATCGTAGGGTAGATTTGGGCTTTGCCTTAACTTGGAGCAGCTGAACCAGACCAAGAAGAAGGAACATTCCATTCCTACTTGTCTGAGAGCAATTAAAATTTTGCTGAAATGAGGTAAAATCTTCCATGAATTAGAGGCAGCAGCAGGTTATGGGCAGATTCTCCTGGACAGAGAGGACATCACACATTCAGCACTCTTTTTGAAAGACCTCCTGAAGCTGCTTTGCAGATGAGGGAAGTAAAGATTGTGTTCAAATGGGTGATGTCCCAGCTGTGCCATGCACTGAGAAGGGAAAGGCTACAGTGACAGTGCAGATGGAGAGCACTTCTCACCACTGCTGGCAGAAAACTCATCCTTGCTTCCTGCACACTCCCAGCTCTCTGTCCCCTCTGCTCCTTGTCTTTTTCTTCACTTCCCAGCTTAAGTCCTTGCAGCAGGGACTAAGCCCTGGACAGTTTGGGGCACTTCAGGTCTGAGAGAGAGGCTGCAGTGGTGAGGAAGAGGATGAGGAGCTGGACAGCCATGTATGGAAACATCAGAAATGATCACTTGAGGAAGTCCAGAGGAAGTGAAATGATCTTCTAATGATGGCAACAAACCAGAGATGTGGACACACGTCGTGGTTACAGGAGAATCCATGCAGGCAGCCCTGGTCACAAGGACTTGGGGACTGCAAGTCCTCCCTAAAACAGAACAGCAAGCTAACAGCCAGCTCCTAGGCTTAAGCAGCTTCTCTTTGTAAACTCCTTTGCCATGGTAGAAAGAGGCCCAGAAAAGAGACCTCAATTCTTTGAAGTGAGCACTGAAATTATTGCCAAGGACTCATGGCAAAAGATCGTGGGAAAAGACTTTCTATTGATTTTTTTTAATTAGTTACTTAAAGCTTCCTCATCTCAGCCAAGGAAATGCAACCATTCACTACTGCCTGCTGTTCAGAATGGCTCCTGCACCCATTCATCATGTACTAGGAGATGTAAGCTCCTTGTTCTAGGGTTGTAACTCCTTTGGGAATGTTTTCAGTTAAGGCTAAGGCAGCTCTTTGGTTTTGGTTAGATTATATGTGTCTTTTTAAATACTGTAAAATGTCTTTGGATCTCAATCCCTTATGAGCAGTTGAGGTGTTGCAGGGGCCAGCAGCAGATGCTGAGAAGCAGAGGTGGGAACCTTGCTGAAAGAACTGTGGGACAGATGTCCCTGCACATCAGGTCCCATCAGAATTTGCACCTGCTGGGCAAACGGGGGCTTTGGTTCCCAAACTGTCCCTACTGCTTTTTCTGGGAGATCCTGGATAACTGCAGAGCACAGAAGAGTCAGGAAAATCAGAAAAGCATGAGGATGATTTAGGAGATCTGCACTGTCAGCCAGCTGGAGTGTTTGGAAGTGCCCACCTCTCCCAGCAAGATCATAGGGCTGTTCTGGATTCCAGGGAGGGATTTTAGCATCACCAATTCCTGTATCTGTGCTGTGATTCACCTCCAAGCTGCAGTGTGAGCTGTGGGCCCAGGAACAGCAGGGCCTGTTCCACTTCACCCAGGAAAAAGGGTTTGTAGGGACCTTGATCAGCAAGGATCAGGGATGCTGATGGAGGGAAGTGTGAGAAACTGTGTTCTTCTGTACAGGGAGGGTGAAGGGGGTACATGGACAGGGACAAACCAGCTGGGGAAAGAGATGGTGAAGGAAAGCGTGGATCCTGTGCCTGGCTCAGCCAGTCACCTTGGGGAAGTGACCTTGGCCTTATCTGCACAGAGACAACCAGGAAAATGAATCTGAATTAACCTTTGCAAATTGGATTAGCTAAACTTCATTAAACTGTCTATGTGGACATTCCTGTTCAGAATTCAAGTAGCCTCCACTCATCCTGGCTTACCTCATGTCCACAATAAGAGAGGAAAGGAAACTCAGCTTTTTTTTTTTTTTCATTGTGAGTAGGACTGTCCACACAACTGTTCTAAGTGCAGTTTAACTAAACCACTGTAACATCCAACTTCAGACTAATGATCCCTGGTGGTCTCATGTTTCTTTGTCTTCCTAGCAAGCTGTCTATTTGTATAAGGAGCTCCAGAGTCTCTGGATGAAGGAGCAGCTCTGATTGTATGCACAGACCATGCCTACTGCAGGATCAACACAACCTGTAGATGAAATGTATCCTCAAGCTCTGCCAGGGAGGTGAAGTTGGACATTAGGAGGAATTTCCTCAGAGAAAGGGTTGTCAAGCATTGGGTTGCCACCATCCCTGAGAGTGTTCAATAAAGGATTGCACACTGGTCTGGCTGACAAAGTGGTTTTCAGCCACAGGTTGGGCTCAGTAATCTCAGAGATCTTTTCCAACCTGAAGGATTTTGCAATTCTGTGATTCTGTGACTCTTTCACAGAAGTGGTACACATGCAATTGTGAAGCTGTTGGTCTGGGCAGGAGAACGTCTGTCAGGGATGGATCGGTTTGAACCCAGCAAAACAAAGGTCACATCACACCTAGAAAGGCAAGAAAACTGGCTGTGAGGGTACAGGGTGAAAAAGGGAATATTGAGGGGTTTCCCTTGCCTGTAGTAAAGCTTTCAGTGCTTACTCTTCCTAGAGCCAGGCTGGGGAGATGTGGGCCCAATAAATGGGAAAGAAGGAAGCTGGGGGAGAGGTTGGACTGTTGCACTCACAGGGTGATGATCAGCAGGACAGAGCCCACTTGGCAACTCACTGCTCTTGAGATCCTAGAGGGGCTGGTACTGATGGCCTGGATAATTGGGAACACTCTCAGGAAGTTTTCAGATGGCACCAAAGGAAGCAGTGGGGAGGGAAGCACTTGACACCCAAGAGGCTGCAGCTGCTGTTCAGAGGGAGAGGAGAAACGGGCAGAAAAGTGCACAATCCTAATGGAATAACCTCACAAGGGAACAGGACAGGCCAGGGGACAGCTGGGCTGGGAAGCAGCATGATAGGAAGCAGCTCTGTGGAAAGGGAGGTGGGATTGCTGATGAGTCAGGAACTGAACAGGGGTCACTGCAGTGTTACAGCAGAGGGGAGCTACACCCTCAGCTGTGCTAGCCAGGAGGCAGGCAGCACATCAAGAGAGTGAGAATCCCCTTCTGAGATTGCTTTGGAAACACTGGGCCCAGTTTGGGGCTTCCTGGGACAAAACCAGCACTGACAGATCGGAGCAGGTCCAGCACAGGCCACCAGAGGATGGTTGAGGTACGAGGAGAGGCAAAAGCAGCTGGGTTTGTTCATCCTGCAGGAGAGTAAGAGGAAGAACAAGCTGCTTTCTGCAGCTCCCTGGAGGAAGGGATAGGAAAGAGAACTCCTGCAGCTGCAGAGCCAGCCTGGGTTGTTCTATGGTCTAAATGTGAGCTTTGAGATCCCAGACAGAGTGCCAGGCTCACTTGCAGTTCCTCAAAGGAAAGGGGTGCTCACACCATGATGCCAACCTGCTTGAGGGTTTGAGGATGCTCTCTGTCATCATGTTTGGGCACTGCTGGTGAGGGTTAGAGAAGTGGGTCCTCCATATTCCTATAAACTGGATTAGTGGAGTAGTAAACATATAATAAAATAAAAATAAACATGAGAGTGATCAATCTAACTGCTAATTGAGGACTCACTCTGATCTCTCTTCACATGTAAAGGTGTGTTTGCCAAAGCTGCTCCTTTGAACTTGCTCATACCTTTCCATCACTGGTTCCACATTTTCATTTAGGACTCCAGTGAAGTCTGTGAGACGTGGCACTGAATTTACCCTCGCTCACCAAGCAGGAGACCAAGCTTCAGAGAAGCCAAGCAACTTGTTTGGAGTCATGGTGAGGGCTGTGTTATATAGATCATCAAAACATTGAATGCACCTGCCTGGTGTTCCTGCCTCAGGTGTTTTTCCCCCTGCTTTTTAAACCTGGACATGGTCCACTCTGGCAGCTCAGCTGATGGATGGTAACTCATTAAGCAGGAGCAATGCAAGCGGGTCTCAGCCCAGGAAACAATTCCCTAAGAACACACAGCCTCTCCTCTGTTCACACAGAGAAACTGCTTTTATTTCCCTGACTGTCCCTGAACTTCTTATTATTCCCAATTTGAAGTCCTTTCCTGGGGCACTTTCAATAAGATGGCTGGGAAAATCAGGCTTTTCTAATCTCTCTCTCTCTCTCTCTCTCTCTTTTTTTTTTTTTTTTTTTCTTCCCTCCAATTTAAGGAGATAATAATTATGGGGATCATTGTGTTGGTGCTCCAGTAGACAATCAGAGAGGCTCAGCACCAAACTGCTGGCAGCAGGTGGACTGTGAGTCGCTATCTGCTCCAGTCACCTGCCAGGAGTCCCCCACCCCTCCTCAAGCAGATCCGCTGATGGCTTGTTTATATTTTTTGTTGTTGTTGTTGATTGCTGACATAAAAGAAGCTGAAGCCACACCGTTTTAAGCGGAGTATCCAAGGCGACCTCAT
The DNA here is from genome assembly GCA_013398615.1 of Brachypodius melanocephalos. Classification (NCBI taxonomy): domain Eukaryota; kingdom Metazoa; phylum Chordata; class Aves; order Passeriformes; family Pycnonotidae; genus Brachypodius; species Brachypodius melanocephalos. The sequence continues at coordinate 564,599 of VZSR01001775.1, read as the reverse complement.
TAACATCTCTGCAGAGGAACCCTTTAAAAAAACATCAGTCACGGTGGTCCTGAGTGGAACAGAAACTGTTCTATGTTTTCTTGATCAATTGCTTAAAATTCAAGGTCGGGGTGCAGAGCAGGGAGGGCTCCCCGCCAGTCACTGCGGGGTTGGGCTGAGGGTTTTTTTGGAAAATAGTGATGCTGTCGTACTGGAGAAAATCCATGTGCTCCCTCAGAGGAGCACTATTGGGAATAAATGCTGGAAGCTGTTCCACTTGAGCAGATGGCTGAAAAACTTTGGCTGAGAAATAAATTGAGTATGACGGTCTGAGGGCCAATCACAGATGGATGAAATTCTAGTGATGTCCCAAATGTCCTGAACATAGAAGGTTCTCTTCTTTCCCCTTTTGTGCTAAAAAACCATAGTAGGATTTTTAATACAGACTGCAAAAATGTTGATGCAGTGAGACACAGAGATAACGGTTTAATGTCTTCTGGAGCAGCAGCACATTTAGGGGAGCCCCAAGGTTCTGCCACCTCCAGGTCAGCAGTGGAGGAAAGTGCTGATGGTGCAGGGACCATGATGGAAGGGCTGGGAAATGCCCCTGTGCTCCTTCAGACACAGCCTGGTGTCCACGTGCAGCACCAGACGTTCAAATATTCCTGCTGAATTCAAGTCGTGCAGAACCCTAAAGCAATTTTTTCCCTTCAGGATCTTTCAACCCAGCCTCAGGGTAGACCGGAAAACTGTGCTTTAACTGTTGTTAAATGGAGAAGCCACTAGGAACTCCTTCCCTTGGTTTCGGGCATCTCCATAAACCCAGGGATGACCCTCGAGGTGTAGAACCTCACATCAAAGGAGCTGGGAGCTGGGAGCCCTGGGTTTCAAACCCTGGGATCCAACCCAGTGCAGATCCCAGACTTCAGCTCAGCTCTGCTCAGGCTCAGAAGGGAGATGAGCCACATTTCAAGTGGCACATGTCTTGCATGTCCTGAAAACACCCTGAGCCCAGATCCTCCCTTCCCAATTCCTGGATTGAGAGGATGCCATGAGAGCTGGTGAGACATCAGCTGTGAGTTAGGTTAGTGTAGCCTGGCAATCAGCAGCACCTGAGCCCAGTGGGATTCTCCGGGGTCCCCCGTCCCTTGTAGTGTGAGGACCAGGGGACAGAGCAATCCTGTGCCTTTTCTAGCAGACAGATGAGGCCACACACACACACCCTATTTTCCTTTCCTTGAACAACTCCTTCCCATCCATTATTTCTCATGATGGGACAAGCTCATGCACATGAAGGCTGCTGTAACCCAGCCCAAATATTGAATCTCATGGGGCAACATCAGCAGCTTCCAACAGAAAAGATCTTCTGTGGTCAAGTGACCAGCTGGAACATGGGGTTTAATCATTGCTTCGACCATGCAGGACACCATAACCCCACAGAGCTGCAAAAAGGGTCTGTGCTGCCTGGGAAACCTTGGTGCCAGCCTGCATGTGCTTGGGTATCAGCTGGTGATCTGTGGCCAGGTCAGTGACAGCTGTGACATGTAAGACCACACGATGAGCACTTGTCAGGGCTCCCTGAAAGCTGCATGAGAGGTGGACAGGGTTACAATATTTCCTAGCAGCCCTGTCTGGGAGTGCTGAATGTGGGACTGGGACAGATATGAAGGCTGGACTCAGCCTGTATCTGCAGTGCCCAGCAAAGGCTTTATCAAATGAGCTTATCAGCAATGCTGCTTATTCCTCTCAGCCAGTGGCTGGTATCTGCTGTATTAACCACCCTCAGCCTTTTGTGGCAGATGCCCCTTTAAAATCCACAATTTGAAAACAGTTTTTGCATCCCAGGGATGTATTTGGGGTTTTTAACAAACATACATTCACATTCATAAAATCTATGTGGATTCAGTAACAGAGACAAAAAATGAGAATGTGAAAAATTCCAGAGGGAAGAGGATGTGAAGCCTGTGCTGTCAGTGCAGAGAGCAGGACCTCCCATGCCCCTGGGACTTTAGGCCAGCCTCACTCCACTTTATGTTGACAGGTTGAGTCTGGCACTCAGGGTGTCCTGCTTGGTCCCACACCAAGCTGGCAGAGGAATTTTAAAATAGGAATTTAAAATTTTCTGTCTCTGCAGAAGACAGAGGAGTTTAAATGCTGGGCTGGGCCCCGTTTTTGCACTGTGGTCGAGCAGGAAGGGGGAATCCAGGTTTGGAGATGTTTCTGCCCTCTTCTCCAAGGGCACAGGCGTAGCTCCCACAGGACATGGCCAGTGCAAAGCAGAGAGGAGGGCTGGGTGATGTACACACCAAACCTGGTGTTTTACTCCCTGTCTCATGGACCATGGCAAGGTACTCTGTCCCCACCACCAAAATTTGGTGAACGATGCCATGGCTGTGGTGTGACACAGTGGTCCAAAGGCTCAGCAGCTGTCCCTAGCACTGATCAAGGACAGTGTGGTCATGGTCAAATACTTCCCCATGATATCCTTCCTGCCTGCAATGGGTTGTGGCTTAGAGACTTCCTGACCCAGAGTTAAAGTCCTTGTATTTAGTCATCCTCAATTCCTCAATGGATTTCTCTTCCATGACCTTGTTTGTGAGTTTACACCCTCCAGTAAAGTCAGAAATTCGAGTGCTTCATTATAAGCATTTTCTTTACCATTTCCTGATTAATCATCCCCGCCACCACGGTCATTCCAGCGGTTCCTGGAGACCGAGCAGCTGCAGGGCTCATTGGCCAGGCAGCAGCAGCAGCACACAGCCCTCACCTGAGACACTTTCCACGGAGTAACTGAGCACAGCCAGCACTGGGATGTGGCAAAGCCACAGCCCCAGGAGGAGGGCATGGGAGGGATCCAGCTGTGAGGCCACAGAGCAGCAAGGAAGGGGTGGGGGAGGACCTCAGGGGAAAGCAAGACAAGGGGAATAGAGAATTGAAACTGGAGACACAGGTGGATTAAATAGTTAATCTGCATTATAAACAGCACAGGTGAGAGTCTGCTACTGAATCTCTTAATCCAGTTATTGCTATTCACTGCGGTTGTTTCCTCCTGTTCTGATGCACCACTCATCCTTCAGACCTGGAAAAACAACAGTAGCATCAACAACAAATAAAAAGGGACACAAAAGAACTTTTTGTGTGTTTGTGCAGTTTGGGATTTCCCTCCTGCAAAAGTGTTCCAACTCTTGTAAGGGAGAAAATCTTCAGGAAGAACAGGGCTGCATCACCCATGTGCTGGTGACAGTAAACGTTGCTGAGTAACTCAGAAGTGATCAAACTGATGCTTAGAGCCAAATCTTCTGGGCTCCTGTCAGTCCAGCAGGGCAAGACAGAGCAGATGTGACCTCCTGAGAATTTATCAGATGTAGATGCAGGGTGTTTGAGTGGTGGTGCTTTACCCTACAACCACACAGGGGCCAGAAAAGTGGTGGTGCTTTACCCTAAAACACACACAGAGGACTCAGCATGTGAGGAAATACAAGGGGGTGGATGGGGGGACACAGGAAACACTTGGAAAGGATGGGGGCAAAGAGGCCTGGACATGATCACAAACAATTTGTGACTGAAAAAGAGGAGGCAAACCTCCTGGACTGTGCATCCCCAGCTGCTGACACCTCCACCCATCCTGAGGCAGACAGGAGTCCTTCCCAGCAGTGCCATGGCAGGTGTGTCCCCCGTGCCGTGTCACAGCGAGGGAGCAGCGCTACAGTGACGGTGGGAGCACTGACCCAAGGGTGACCCAGCACCTCTGAAAGGCAGCAATGGGAGCGCCCAGTGCCTTTCCCTGGGCTGTGTGAAAATCAAATGAAGTGTCTCAGTGTAGGAGAGGGGTTGTTGGCTTGGGAATGTGAATCTGTGTGACACAAAAAGCCCTGAGTCTCTGCTCTGGCTCAAGCTAACGGAGCCAAGGTACCTGAGCGGAAAGTGCTGCCCTGGATTTCCTGTCCAAGTGCTTTATGTCTCAGTTACATGCCACTGAACATGCTAAGAGCCTCAGTTCGGAGGAGAGCAAAGCAAGGATGTGCTGATCCCGGGATTTCAGCCAGTCCTGGAGGTGTGTTTGGAGGCAGCAGAGGTTGTCTCCTAGCCCAACACAGAGACAGGGACTTGAGGTCCAAGATGGAGCAGAGCAGATCCATCCTATCAGCTGAATTCAGACATCACAGTTCAGGAAAAAGGACTGGATTCAGACACCTTTTCAGGAATCACCTGGGACTTCAGCAGGCAGGTTGATTAAATGAGGTGGAACTTTCTCCAGCTGCATTTGACAAGCTGCCCCAAGAGTGCACAGGACAAAGAGGTACAGGTGGCAGGGGTAGAGAGCCCTGTGATCCTCAGAGCACTGGAAGGGGCTCTGAGCTCTCCCTGGAGCCTTCTCTTCTCCAGCCTGGGTGGGTGAACACCTCCAGCTCTCCCAGCCTGGCTCCAGAGCAGAGGGGTTCCAGCCATGGTCTCCTCTGCCCCTACTCCTGCTGGTCCGTGTCCTTCTTGTGCTGTGACTGGATGTAGTCTGAAGATTTCCCTTAGTGCTTGAAATTATGTAGAGGAGAATATTATGTTAAAGCAGTATTGGTCCCATCCCTTTATTGCCTGATTGGAAAATGATGTTCTCTTAAAAAAAAAAAAAAAACGAAAAAACCAAAAAAAACCACAAACAAACAAACAAACAAAAAAACCACCCCCCCTAAAAAAAAAAAAAAAAAAAAAAAAACCCAAACTACAAAATCAACAACAAACCATACTTATTTGGAGGCATTTTCTCAGTTCTGTGTGGAGGATTTGTGATTTAGCAGCAGCCACAACTTCTTGCTTTGTTCTACCTCCACTTGGCAGCTGGTGTGGCTTTATGAGCCCTGCAGAGATTGCAGAGTCCTCCTGGAGGGGCTGGGACCTTCTGCCCCCAGGATGAGTGTTGAAAGCCCAGCCTTCAGGAGAGATCTCTGGCTTCTCCCTGTCAGATTTCTGCCTTTGTATGTAGGATTGGGAAGGGTGTTTTCCCCCTGAAGGCCAAGGGATGCTACCTGAGTGCAATTTTTTGAGTGACTCTCTGATTCAGAAGTTACCAGAGGTGCAGAACAAAGAGAAGAGAAGGTCTCTCTCAAAAAAGGAGCCCAGCCCAGCCTGATTCCTTTAGAGAAAAGCACCTGCATCATCAGCCAATCCCTGGATGATGGGATTGCTGCCTGGAGCTTGCAGGCTGCATCACTGCAGCAGAGCTCTGGCAGCAGAGCCATCCATCTCCTGGCCTCAGCACAGCCAGAGATCCCTGGCCATTCCTCCAGTACTTGCAGGCTCAGAACCCTGCTCTGATGCTGAAGGAAGGGATGCTCCACCCTGCCCAGCACTCGCCTCTCCCCTCCTGCTGCTGTGCAGGGTAAAGGATCCACTCAAACCACAAGAATCAAGCCCAGCACTCGTCAGGATTTGCTAATCAGGGTGAAGGATCCACCCAAGCCACGAGAATCAAGCCCAGCACTCATCTAATTTTGCTTTTGCTAATCAGCTCAACGTATGCAAATTGTTGACAAAGTGGGCTTGGAGAGACCCCTCCAGCATAGGAGGGGAGTGAAGGGACAATACTGCCCCAGGCTCCTTTCAAGCCCCAGAGGACTCAGTGACTCCAGTTTAGGCTGAAGATGCTAAAATCTGGGGAGGATCAGGATGTGGTTACACAGCTTCTGGGACCAGTCCACTGAATGGATGGTGCTCAGAGGAAGAGACCAGCAAGGGGCAACATGGGACTGCACCAATTCCTGCCTCCCCAACGTCATTGGGAAGAAATTGTTCCCTGTGAGGGTGCTGAGGCCCTGGCACAGGGTGCCCAGAGCAGCTGTGGCTGCCCCTGGATCCCTGGCAGTGCCCAAGGCCAGGTTGGACATTGAGGCTTGGAGCAGCCTGGGACAGTGGGAGGTGTCCCTGCCCATGGCAGGGGTGGAATTGAAGGAGCTCTAAGATCCTTCCAACCCAATCCATTCTGAGATTCCATGCTCCTGAGAAAGAAGCAAACATGGACAGCCCATGGCAAACATCACCAAAACCCCCAGTTAAGGTCCCCCATGAGCTCCATCACAACAGCACTCCTCCAGCCAGGGCTGGATTAGCATGTTTGAACTCTCCTTGCAAATCACTTTTATTCAGCAGCTAATTTTTTTTTGCAGAGCCCAGGCATGCAGGTTGCTCTGGAGGGCTGGATCTGCCTGTAGAAATATGCAGTCACCTGACTGGGGCCTCGTCATCTTCGCAGGCTGTTTTGTAAACAGTCATTATAAATAATAAATCAACAGCATGCTAATGAAATGAGCTCTTTTTAGGATGCTTTAGAGAAGCCTGTAATTTAATATAGAAGGAACTCTAATCTGCTCTGCCAAGTTACAAAGAGGATTAAACTATCTTCCAATAATGGTGAAAAATTCAGGCTCTGTGTTATTAGCACAGGAACTGAGGGGAAGCATTCAGAGGCACAGAGGAGAGGTCAGTTCCCCAGTCCTGTTGCATTTGAAGGAGAACTGTTGTACCATGGTGCCTGGAAAACCTATTAAATCACAGATCCCACGTCCATGAAAATCAAACTGTGCTATCAGATTGGTGGGCACTGCCTTCACCCTTCAGTGAATTTAAATAAATCTCTCTGAGTCAATGCTGCCATGAGTTGGTCATGGCCAAGTGGTGTTTAAATATGTAGGAAGGAATTTGTTTGCATGGAAGGAGTCTGTTTCCATGTGAAGGAAGGACCTGGGGATAGCAAGGACCAAGGGACACTGAGGTCAGGATGGGAGGGACTGGGGACAAGTTGAATGAGCTTGTAATAAAATTTGGGCCTATTTAAGTGTGTACAGAACAGAACATGGGTCTGAGATCTCATCTTCCCTTTACTTTAGAAAGTCTGTCCTGAGAACCAGAAGCTGGTTGAAATTACAGCAAAGACCCAGACACACAAACACAACCCTGCAGGGACAAAGCAAGTCCTCAGAAGAAGAGGAAGTAGAAGAAATGAGAGAACATGGAAAGCTGGCTGGGAGAAGCATGAGATGCTCTGCGGTTTTTTCCCAGTGGGGCTCAGTGGCACATGGAATGGAGAGGATTGAGATGGACTGTTCTGTGCTATTCCACTGGTTCTTATGTGGGGAACCACATCAAATAGCCTTTCTTTAAAAGCCATTCATGGACTGATGAAAATTTCTGCCAGCTCAACACCCTCAGCCCTTCCCTGCAACGCTCCAAGCCATCCTGGAGCTGTGATCCTGAGTGCCTGAGCTGGGAAACTGTAAGAAGGGAGAGCCTGAGACATGAGGAAGGGCTGGGGAGTGAGGAGTAGGTTGTTTCTAGCCTAAGAGGGCACAGGAAGATCTGCACAGCTACATCTGGGCATGAAAAACAAGAGATGTCCAGCTGTAGCACGGAATCATAGACCCTTCACCAGCTCTGCTGCCCCTCCCTGGACTCACTCCAGCACCTCAGGGTCTTTCTTGGGGGCCAGATCAGCTGCATGCAGAGCATCTGCCAGCATCCTGCCAATAACGGGAGTTTGAGTCAATGCTCAATTCAAAAGTGTTCAGCAGCCACATCAGAGATGCTGATATTCCACAGGAGAACACAGGAGGCAGAACTGGAGACCTGACCCCACGCACAGAAAAGGGAGCTGCAGTTGGGCAGGGAGGGGCTGCTCAGCCCAGAGCATCCTTGGGATCACAGATGTCCTGTTAATCCTGGTACCCATCACACCACCTGAATAAAGCAAACAGAAACCAGTCCAGAATGCCTGGACAGCCCCAGGGCTGGAGCTGGAGCAGAGCTCCCAAACAGCCACCAGAGCTTCAGCTGTCAACAGTGACCCGTGGTCAGAGCAGGGCTGCAGGGAGCAGCCAGCACTCAATGCCTGATTATTTTCTCTCATTTCCTATGCAAGTCTCTCATCATCCAGTCATCCCACAGTGACCCACAGCTGCACTGGTACACGAGGCTGTGCGTGCACTGGCATCCTACTCCAGGGACTGCAGCTGTTGGATTTTACACTCCAGCCTTCCTAGGTGCAGCATAAAACACAAAATACAGCCAGCCCCATCTCAACAGAGCATGCAGCCTTCTGCAGAGACACCAAAAGATGCTTCACCTTCATGCAAGGTTTTAATAGATAGAGTACCTCTTGTCTATTTAATAAGAAACTGTCTCTGCATGGATTCAATCCAGTAAAACAGCTATCTGTGTGCCTGGGAGTTTGAAATGGCTCCAGGTTACACTTTATTCCCTTATTTAAAGTTTCAAAAGGCAGGTTACTCCAGCGTAACAAAGACTTGCTGTGTCATATTTACACAAAGGCCATATTCATACAACCATAGAATGGTTTGGGTGGGAAGGGGCCTTAAGTTCATCTTGTTACAACCCCCCTGCCCTGGGCAGGGACACCTTCCACTATCCCAGGTCACTCCAAGCCCTGTCTAACCTGGACTTGGACACTTCCAGGGATGGGGCATCCACAACCTCTCTGGGCAACCTCTGCCAGGGCCTCATCACCCTCAGAGGGAAGAATTTCTTCCCCATATTTATTCTAAACCCTCTCTCTCTCAGTGGGAAGCCATTTCTCCTTGTCCAATCACTCCAGGCCCTTGTAAATGTCTTTCCATCTTCCTTGCAGGCTCCCTTTGGGTATTAGAAGCCACACTGAGGTCACACCAAAGCTTCTCCTGTCCAGGTGAGCAATCCCAGCTCTCCCAGCCTTTCCTCCCAGCAGAGCTGCTCCATCCCCCTGCTCATCCTGGTGCCTCCTCTGGCCTGGCTCCAGCAGCTCTTTGCTGTGCTGGGACCCCAGAGCTGGATACTGGCTTTTGTCTGTGCTGGGAATTCTTCTTGATAAAATCAGGCTGGGTTTGGCCATGGAAACAGCACCTTGACCTGAAGGAGGGCTAAAGCACCTTGTACCATGCCCTGAAGAGAATTTGCTCAAAATTCATGGAGGACAAAGCAGAGTGCCCTGATGAGCTCAGAGATCTGCCCAAAGCCACATTGCTACAGCCCTTGTCAGTCAGAATCCCTCATCCTGCACTGCACAGCTGATGGCCTCTGGGAGACAGGGAATAACCACAGCAGGCAGGGCTGCAGGAGCCAGGAGTGATGGCCACGAGTCAGTGAGGAGACACGGCAGCACAGGAATCCTCAAGGGCAGCCAGAGGTGGCAAAGTTCACATCCTACAGAGGTGTCTGCTGTGGCCTCTGCTCTCCAGGCACGTGAGGTGGGAGTTGTCCTGAGCTGTGCAATGTGACCAAGCCTCAAAGGAACTGCCACACACCCTCCCAGCTCTCCTCTGCCTCCTGACCACGGGCACAGCCACCAGACCAGTCCTGGGGGCAGCTGCAGCTCGGCAGTTCTGTGCCCACGGGTGGGAAGTGCTGGATCCACAGCTGGAAGTGGAGCATTCCAGTCCCATGGGAGGGCGAGCTGCAGCCTCCCCAGGCTGGCCACAGAGCCAGCAGAGGCCAGTGTGCTGTGCTGCAGCAGCTCCCATGCCCCCATTGCACAGGCTGCTCTCTGAAGAGTCTCTTCAAAGCTGACGCAGCCCCTGGGGCTCCCTTGGCTGGCTAACGCTCACACATGAGTCACTGAAAATTACTTTTCAGTGCTCAAGCCCACGGGCTTGAGGGTAGGGAAGAGTTATGGCGACCCAACCACCTAAAATCCTGTTCTGGAACCACTGTTCTGTCTGTGAATGACTGAACGGAGAGCCCTGAGCCTACAACAGCAGTAAAAACTCAAACAGAACACTGCCTCTCAGGTTTATTCCATTCTCCCCTCTGTTCTAGACCTTTGCTGTCTCCAGCTCAAGCAGCAAAGTTGTCATGCAACTTTGATATTTGCTGTAAAAATAAACCCCAGCAGCAGCAAGCTGGTTGTCCGTGCTGCCCCACTGCCTGTGTGTTCCTCTCCCAGGAGCACTCTAAGGGATGCTGGCAGCATCCAACTGTCTGCACGTTCAAAGAAAGGGAAGTTATGATGTTAGCACTGCCGTGACCTTCAGAGAAAGGGACTAATTATTCCCAAGCAGGCAGCTTAGTGCTGGGCAGCTGCTAATGAACATTGATAGGGAATGAAACGCATCCAGATGCAAATTGCAGCACTGCCTTAGGAGGTTTATGAGGGAGATCATCCTGTGCTGGCTGCAGCTCCATGGTTTTGCTGTGGATGAACCTCTCTAGATTTCTGTCCACCTCCACGCCCCTTTTTTCCCCACTTTGCCCAGCTCTTCCCAAGCTGACTACACATCAAGTGACCATGGCTGTCACCAGGAGCAGAGCTGTGTGCTGGAGGCTCCAGTTTCCAATGCAGGATCCAGGTGTTGGTCTCCAGGGAGGCCTTGGCAGGGCAGAGGCTGAATCAGCGCCTGCAGCATCAGCAGGAACAGCTGCCTTTTGTTTTGGGGTGCGAGGGAAGGGAGCTGCAGAGCAGGGCCAAGCAAACTGGCACGCTCCTCCCTAGGAGCACACAACTGTCCAAAGGGCCAGGCTCTTCTGGCTGGGTCACCAGGAGCCCTTGGCAACAGTGGCAGAAGTGCAGCAAAGCAAGGAAGAGCACAATCCTGGGGAGAGGTAATGCTATGGGAAGCAGAAAGGTGGGACAGAGCAGCTGGAGGCAGCCTCTGAGCAGGTCAGGTGGCAAAAGCAGCACTTACTGGTTCCCATCCAGTCCAACTGCATCCCTAAAAGCCGTGTGTGCTTCGCAGGGAAAGCTGTGCCGAGAGCTGTGACTGCAGTCACCCCTGGCAGGACCTTTCCCAGGCACGGGAGGGGTGATAATGGCTCGTCTGTCGTCAGCACCCTGGAGGAGCCCGGGACGCCCTGGCAGGCTGTCATCAGCACACACTCGGTGCCTGCTGCTTGGCTGCCTCTCCAATCCCACCTTGCACAAGAAAAAAAGCAAACACAAAGAGGAGGCTGCAAAAACCTCAAGCGCCCTGAAGACAGGAAGTGTCAAAATCCAGGCTGCCCGCTCCGGCTGGCTTTGGCAGGGCTCAGAATGCCAGCAGGGAGGGAACAAGTCTTACGTTTTATGAGGGGAAACATGCCTTGCTCTGTGTTGAGAGAGTTCAGGCTGTGGAAGGTTGTTTGATGTTTTGCTTCCCCAGTGTCTCCAGTGGGTGTCCTGGCCCTGCTCGGGGCAAGCTCCTAATGCTGTCGTGGTGATGGAAGTGTTTGTCCCTTCTGGGCTGGGTGTATAATTCTGAGTTCTGGCTCCTTGAGGGAAAAATATCAGTATCAGTAGGTGTCCAGTGAAGATCTCAGCCTGCACTGTCCCTGCCTGGCAGGGTGGGCTGGTCCCTGGTGCTGCACTGAGGCTCCTTCTCAGCATGAGCACTGACAGCTTGGGCCACACCTTTGCCTCTGCTCTGCCAGTGCCTTTCCCAGAGGGGAGGAGTGCAGGGGGCTGCAGACAGCCCTGCCTCAAGCAGCCATTCCTGCAGAACTGCTCAGCCTGTCAGGAATGTGCAACTCCAGCAAGGGCCAAGCTCCTTCCAGCCTCATTCCCTCTCATCTTGGATGGACACAGCTGAGTGCAGAGGGCACCAGGATTCTGTCAGAGCTCGTTTCAGGGTCACCCACCTTTCCCAAAGCATCCTGCTTTCACCTCATGTCATCCATGATGTCACAGCTTGCAGTTCTCTCAGGATTTTCGTGTGGGCAGTGCTGTGATGGGTGGCAGACGTCTCCCACACACCTCATTCCATCGCTGCCCTGGGATCTGAACCGCCCCAGTGCCCTCAGCCATCAGAACCCTCAGCCCATCAGAACCCTGCTCCAGAGCATTTCCCATCTCCATTCCCTTCCCTGGACACCATCCAGCATCTCCATGTGTGTCTTCTAGTCAGGGGCCCAGATCTGAAGCCAGTACATGATTCCAGGGCATCCCGGAGCAAACTCGATATTTTTAGGCACAAGTAAGATTATCAGGAATACTACTGATCAAATATCCACAGAAAATAGTAAAGGACATCCATAAGGACATCCCTGGGCACACTGAGGGACACAGTTTGGTTAAGCAGGCTGGCAGGTAGGACTGGACACCCAGAACATCCATCAGCTCTGAGCTGTTGGGACTCAGCTGCAAGATTGGAGCATCCCAGTGGGATCTTCCACTTACACGTAGGGAGTTGGAAAAGGACCTTGAGCTGCTCCATCCTCCTGCTCAAAGCAGGGCTAATTTAAAGACTAAATCAGGCTGCTTGGAGCCTTATCTTTCTTATAGGTTGTAAATAAACTGGACAATTCCAAAGACAATGCAGACAAGATATCTTCTTGTCAAGAGCATTAACTAAGTCTCGGTGTTTTTCAGGGAGCAAGAGTTTCAAATTTCTTGGTCATTTTTGTTTATATGAACTCTAGGTGAGCAGTGACAGAAAAAATGGTTGAATTGTACCTGGCAGGACTTCTAAGAAATATTCATTTTCATGGGAAAATGCATCTTCTTGATGAAATGGGACTGCTGGCTCACGTGATGGACTCGGATGAGGAATCAGAAGGCCTGGGTTCCCAAATCACAGAGTCAGAGGTGAAGACATCCCATGACCTGACCGAATGAGATCAGGGGCTCCTTCAGCAGCACAGAACCCTGTCCACCCTGAGGAACCTGGGTATCCCTGGAGTTACCAGCAGCACCAGAGATGCCAAACCCAGTAAAGTGAGCTTAGACAGGCTCCACTGAGATGTTAGGGTGAAGTTTCCCTTGCTGCAGGAGACAGTTCAGCCTGAACAACCTGTGCAGTTGGAAAGGATAGGTACCAACAAAGTTGTAAAGATCAGTTCTTTATGTGACTTGATGCTAGAATTCCCACATAGCTTCTGTCTGGAAAACCATAGGAAAAACATCCCAGTTAAAACAAAGCCAGGCTGTGTCCAGAGCACTTTGTGTCCAGCAGAAATGCATGTTCCTGTCACATCCCCTGGGCCTGGGCTCACTGTGAGCTCTACATCTGCAGCCAGCCTGACTTGGGCAAAGTGGACTAAATGAAGAAGACAAGACTTCTTGTCTTCTTGACTTGTGACAAGGTGGCATCAACCCCCATTTCTGTTTCTTGATATATTTGCCTTATTATTTAATGGACCACTCTTAGGGATGATGGGTCTAGATGTTAAAAACGCTGCTCATCAATGCATCTCCTTCATTACCACCTGCCTCAGAGCCTGAAGAAATCCCATTTCAGTGGAGAGGTGGCTGCCTTTGCCTTCACTCTGACCACAGCCTCTCCCTAGCATGGGTTCACCAAGAAACAAAGACAAGAACCATGGCAAACCTTTTCTGCTTGCAGGGTTGTGGCTCTGGAGCTGGGACACTTGTGTGTGATGACTGGGGGTGGCTGCACAGCTGCAGTACAAGCAAACTGTCCTGAGAGGAGGCAGTGGAGAAGACTGCAGTGCTTGCATTGTGATACAGAAGAAGTGTTAGAGCTAATCCATTGCCATCTGTCTTTATTTTACTAACCCGTTCAGTTGGACGCCACAGAAGTGCATTCACAGCAGATGAGCTGGGAGAGCCGTGGCATGGCAGCTCTTGGATTACTGGCATGAAAAGAATCCTTTTGTTCACGAGCCAGGAAGATTAGCTGCTGCCACGTCTGTGTCTGGTTTGTAGGACAAGAAAGAGAAGATGCAGCTCTCTTGCTGCCTTGGCCACTGCTTTGTGGCATCCCAGCTCCAGCTCTTTTCTCACCTCCCTCTTGCTTTATCCTTCCTCTGCTCCTTCCTTCCTGCTCTCTCCTCATCTTGAGCTTTCTCTGTCTTTTCCATCTGCTTCTCTCCTCTCTTGGCATCTTCTCCGCTTCTGCTTGAGTGCACACAATATCCCTTCTCCTCTTCCCCGAGTTCAGGCGGGCAACAGAAAAGTTCAGGGCAGCACAAGCTCCTCCCCACCGAGGTGCTTTACCTGCAGCCCCTGCTGCGAGAAAAATTGGCTCGCACCACCTGATCCCAGGCAATTTTGCTCACAGCGGGCGCTGGGGATCAAGCGCTTCAGCGCAAGGCGGCTGCGCCGTTCCTGAGAGCGGGGCTGCCGGTGCCCCCTGGGCCAGGGGCTGCTCCGGGGGCTGTCTCTGGGCCGGTGGGGCTGGGCAGCTCCAGCCACACCCCGTGGCCAGGCTCTGATGGAGCCCGCAGAGCAGCGTGACCCATTTAGCAGCTCCCCGACGGCTGCGGGCACGGCGTGACCCGCGGTGGGACAAGCGCTTCTCTCGGCAGACGCCGAAGCCCTCGGTGTCCTTTAATTCCAGCAGTGCCACGCTGCAAGGAGATGATGCCCTTCAGATGCCTTCTCTGCCGTACCTGCAGGCTCTCTGCAGAGCACAAAGAAAACCCGGGGCTCTCTGGGTTCGGGGTAGGGGCACAGCCCCAGCTCCAGCGAGGGAATGCAGGATCGAACATCCCCTCCATGGGGATGATTCTGCCTCCATCACACACACACAGGCTTTGCCAGGGTGGGGCCCAGCAGGACCTGCAGAGATCACAGCTGCCTCCTGCTGATCTCTCCCCTGGAAGAGGATGAAGCACGGAGGTGAGGCAGAGTGGGAAGTGTTCCTCTTCCTCCCTCTCCCCCTCCCACGTACGGAGCTGGGCAGGCAGCACCAGCTCTCACTGCCCTGCCCTTCCCTGGGCTCCCAGAGGCCTGGCATGGTGTGCAGGGCAGATTGACCTTGGGGCTGCATTCCCAGAGAGAGGCTGGTGAACAGGACCCTCCCCCACGAGCTACTGGGGAAATGCAGCCTCGGACGAGCCAGGGTGGCTGGGGACACTCACAACCTGCTCAGTGGTGTGCAGGAGTCCCAGACAGGCTTTTGTAATAATATCCTTAACTCTGCCCTGTACACTGCAGTTACCAGCATTCCCAAATACATCCCACTGCTGCAAATGCACTGACTCCAGCATGGGGCTAAAAGGGGTAAAGAGCGGTGTTTGGTCACTTTAGGTGTTGCCAGCTCCTCCCTGACAGAGGTGAAAACTCACACAAGTAAAAAAAAATCCCCAGAAATAGGTCTCCAATAGTGCCTGAAGCAGGATGAGAGTGATGGTGTGCCTCCAGGAGCCAAGCTGCTCCCTGTCCCCCCAGAGATTCAGTCCTCCTCCAGCATCCTTCACAGCTACCTCTGACTTTCAATCCACATTCGTGAAAAAACTTCATAATCTCCCTGACTAGGGAAGGTTTTGGGTCATATACAGATGGATGGAAGGAAATTAATTTTCTGCTTGGGCACTGAATCGTCCTAGGAGAAGACCTTCATCTCACACTGCAGCTCACTGGTCCATGCCAGCCTGTTGAATTTCCTCGTGTGACACCATGGGGGGCTGTTTGGGCCCTTCTCAATCAAATAAGAGTCAGAGATACATAAAAGATGAGAAATGAGAATTCCTACTCCCTTGCAGGGTGAACCTTTGCTTCTCCCATTGACAAAAACACAGCCTGAATTTGACCCCCATGGTTTTCAGAGCTGGTCAGCAATTTGGGGGTTCCCAGTGCCTCCAAAACTCTGCACATTCAGCAACATGGGGGTCTCCATCAACATCAGGAGGTCTCCAGGATCTCATGCTGGTCAAGTGGTTTAGGGTGTTATCAGCCATGTATCTGCAGTCACCAAGGGTTTGAAGACTAAAACTCCATGAGGCCTCCACTGTTGCTTTGTGCCATCTCCTGAGAGCCAAGAGGGAATCTCATGCCCTTGCACATCTCATCCCAACAGCTGGACACTCATGGTGCTCAGGATCCTGAGCTTCCCCACGTTGGGATCCTCTGCAGCCAGACAAGACCATGGCATCTGCAGCCTTCCACTTCAAAACATCCTTTGATGTGCATGGATCGTTGTAAATGGTGGTGGCCTTCCAATCCCCACGTTGCTCCCTTTGCCTTGGAAGCAGCGTGGCTGCAGCATTTGGGTCTGATCCTGCTCACCCCTCTCTGCCCTCCCAAGGGTTGAGCCCCCCTGTGCAATTGGGGGGGTGATCCAGTGCCAGGAGGGCGAGGAGCTGGGGCGAGGGCACGGCTGGCAGGGGTGCCCACGCTGGCACAGCCCCACCAGCAGGGCAGATCTGCCTGGAGCTGGGTTCCCTTGTGCCCAGGGAGGCGGGATGTGCCGGATCATTGCTCCCAGCACTGGCCAGGGCTGGTGAGAGCCCTGCCAGCACCCCTCGATCAGATGGGAGCTGAAGGGCTGCCTGGCTCTCCGTGACTCAGCAATAATGCTTTGGGTAGTTAACATTTCATTATCATTTTTAAAGGCTAAGTGGCTTTTACCACCTGAGAAGTATATTAATGGCCCCAGTAAAACACTCCCCTGAGTGCCCTAATGCTTCTGTTATATCGATTCATTTCCCCCCTCCCCCCTTTCCTTCTTTCTTTTTTAAAACATTTTTTCTCTCTCCCTGCATGTATTCCCCCATTATGAAAAATACACACTCATTTATACGGTGCAGACAGGGGGAATAATGCCATTCTCCACCTAATAACACTGCTGAATCCTCCCTTCCTCACTTGCTTATTACTCCCCACAGCAGAGAGACAAGAGGCAGATGGCGACAAATTCCTTCCCTGCCCCCGCAGATGATCAGCTTATTCCCTGGGTTATTCCCAAGAGGATTTCTTGGGGTTTGGAGGTGGTTCCTTCACCCTCTGGAAACTTCTCCCTTGGGTTGTTCCCTGTGTCTTGTCTCCTCACTTCAGGGAAGGCATTGAGGGGCTGGCGTGTGTCCATGGAAGGGAGCAGAGCTGAGGGAGGGTCTGGAGCCCCAGGAGCAGCTGAGGGAGCTGGGAAAGGGGCTCAACCTGGAGAAAAGGAGGCTCAGGGGGGACCTTCTCACTCTCCACAATTCCCTGACATGAGGGGGCAGCCAGGGGGGTCAGGCTCTGCTCCCAGGGAACAGGGACAGGAGGAGAGGAAATGGCCTCAAGCTGCACCAGGGAAGGTTCAGGTGGGGCATCAGGAAGCATCTCCTCACTGTAAGGGTGGTCAGGCATTGGAAGAAGCTGCTCTGGGAGTTGGTGGAATCACATCCCTGGAAGTGTTCAAGAAATGACTTCCAAAAAGAAGAACTTGAAAAAGATCTCCAAGATCATCAAGTCCAGCCTTTGGCTGATCAGCATCCTGTCAACCAGCCCAGAGCACTGATTGCCACATCCTTGAACACCTCCAGGCATGGGAACTCCTCCACTGTCATGGGCAGCCCCTTCCAATGCCTGGCCACCCTTCCAGTGAAGAAATTCTTCCTGATGTCCAACTTGAACCTCCCCCAGTGAACTTTGAGGCTGTGTCCTCATGAGGAAGATCTTCCCCACCACAGCTGAAGACCCCAAATTCCTGGATACCACTTGCTATGCAAGGAGCCTCCCAACCCAGATTTGGTTGCTGCTGATGCTGGGTTCCCACAGTGAAGGATTTGCTATGTCACCAGTGGCACACTGGTACCACGTGAGCTCCTCTGAGTGGCCAGAAGTGGCCAAGAAGGCCAAGGGTACCTGGCCTGTACCAAAAATAGTGTCCAGCAGGGCCAGGGCAGTGATGTCCCCCTGTGCTGGGCACTGCTGATGTCTTTGTCTACCTAAATACTTCTATGATTCTATGGAGTAACTTCCAGAAAGTGATTCTCCTGTCCCCTCCACTCCTTTCATCAAAAAGCCATTTCTGATAAACAAAATGCCAGGTTCAAAAGACAGGAAAGCAGGGAGCATCCCTGCCAGTGACAGACTGGTCCAGGCACTGACAAAGTTCTGCCAGTGAAGGTCAGATAGTGAAAGATCCTCAGCAGTGTTCCAGATCCCCACAAGACTCCCATGGAATCAAACTCTCCTGTGATGCTGTGAACTCTGGGTTCTCAGCTCCAGGCAGCTGCACCCACTGTGCTGATGTGCATCCTCCCATCCCTGACTTTGACCAGGAGCTGCAGGAGGAAGGTGAAGCACCCTTTGGTGAAAGCTGAGGCAATTTAACAGCAGTGGCACCAAAGCCCAGTGTGGAACAGAACACAGCAGTGGTGTCATTATATCCAGCCACAAAATGTAATTCTTCACAATCAGCGGGGATGGACCTTGGGATGTTTTAAACCCTTCTTTTCTGACTGAGGTAGCAGCCAACAAGGCAGATTGCAGTGTGACTTACCCCAAATTGCACCCCAGCTCAGCTGGGGAAACAGCAGCTTTGGGCTTTCTTCTTCTTGCGAGTTTCTTGCTGTATTTCTGTTCTCAAACTTTTACCTAAACATTGGCAGTCCATTTCCATCCACATAAAGTTACCTGCTTGGCTACGAAGCACCAAGATCCCACAGATGCTCCAGTCCTCATATCCTCAGCTTTTCCCCATCTCTAAATCTGGGGAAACATACTCCTCCCAGAGTTTACTTCTCAACAGGCAAAGCCTCCATTCTTTGCTGTTTTCTAAATGACCTTTCCCTATCTCGTCAGGATTCCCTATCTAAACTACATGGGACAGGCTACTTCTCCTCATTGTCCCCAACATTTGTTGATGTAAAACAGATTTCTTATCTCTGATGAAATACACCTCCCCTTTTCTCATCCATTTTTTATTTTTTGCTATTGTTAGGTCAGCATTTCAAGTGAGCTACAGAAATTAACTTGAGCAGTTTCTTGTCTCAGTCCTTTTCTCCTCCAGGAGCTCAAAGACAGCTTCCTGCACTGCCCAGCCCTCGGGGAGGGATGCTGCAGGCATCCTGAAGAGCCACTGAACCTTGCTCCAGCCCAGAGGGACTCAGCCCTCCCCTCCTCTCCTCCAGAGCCTGACATCCTTCGCATATATATCCTGACCTCGGGCTCTCTGCATGCCAGGCAGGGGTGTGCTCCCCTGTGACTCCCCCAAGCTCTGGAGGGAGGAGCAGGGACAGTTTTGTGGGGAAGAGGCAGAGCAGCAGCAAGGACAGAGGGAGGAGGATGTCCCCACAGCGAGCAGTGACTTTATCCGCTGTCTGCTCTGAGCGCACCGAGCCGCCCCCGGAGCAGCCCCGGCGGAGCTGGCAGCTCCCGGGCACGGCCACTCCCTCCAGCTCATCCCAGAGCTTTGGGAAGCCAACCCCACACACGCATCAGCAGTGGTACAAGCAGTAGGGGCCTTTCATTCCCAAGAGCTGGCCTGAACCTCCAGGAGTTCACCGTGCCCTCCACGACAGCGATTCCCGGCCTCCCCAGCCCCTCTGTCCACTAGCACCCCAAAGCTTTACCCCCTCTCTCGCCTCTGTGTGCCCCCTTTCGCACCCGTCCTGCTCCTGCCATGCCCTCGGGCTCGCTGGCACGCTGCTGGGGTGGAGGGACACGGCTGCTGGGCGGATCTGCGAGATACGGGGAGAGGAGGAAGCTGGCTGAGTTGATGCCCAAGTCTGCAGACTGTCACATTCTGAGCTGCTCTCCTGGAAGTGAGAAAATTTGGTCCCGATAGTAACACTTGGATCGCTGCTCTGCACAGATGTAACTCCTTTCTCCAGCTTCTGTTTTAATACGCGCGTTCCTGCCTATTCCTGGAGATGCAATTCGGCGCCGGGTGGAGGGAGCAGCCCAAGGCACCCAGGCAGCTTCACTCCGCAGCCGAGGGGCTTCCCATTGTTCTCCCAAAAAGTTGGCCAGATCTGGAGATCTTCTACCCCAGGGAGCCACGCCTGGCTCGCAGCATATCCCACTCAAAAAAACCCACCCAGCCCTCGACCTCCATTCACTGCCTTTCCTGGGAGCGGGAGGTTTGGGGACTGAGAGCTCCACACCATGCCCTTGTTTTCTTCCACCTGTGCCAGGTGTGCTGGAGGGGGAGGGCTGAGGCGATGTCCTCCAACAGCACCTTGCTGCAGCCATGTGCTGTCCTGGCAGCCCCGGCCGGAGCGGGATGGGTGGGACCGGGATGGCGCTGCAGCTGCAGCAGGAGCTGCCTGGCTTTGGGGCTTTCCGATTCACAGCCCTAATGCAACATTAATGGGCTTTGCTGGCGCTGAATATTTATAAACCCAGGAGCAAGTTTCTGCCCATCCACCGAGAAACTGGGGGCTGCGGGGCAGAGAGCAGCACACGGCCTCTGCCCGGCCACGGCGGCCTGGCCAGGATCCTCCCCGCACTGCGGCCAGTGGGACCTGCCCCTTCCACCCCCTTGGGAAGGGGAAGATGAGGGCAGCGAAGACCCAGAGTTGTGCTGTCTGCAACACCTTTCCCTCCCCTTTCAATCTGACATCTCTGCCTAAAATCGTAAAAACCACAGCAGCTCACACGAGCCAGCCTCCCTCTCCTCTCCTGTCACCCCTCCCAACGCCCCTGTGCTGCCGTAGCCCTTCTCAAAGCCTGACTCTCCCAACCAGCGTCCCCTGTCCCCATCCTCCGCTCCCCTCAGCGTCCCCTCCTCTCCCACTTCCCTGACCAGGCACTTCCCTTCCCCAAACCCCGCTCTCCTGAGCTCTCCTTGTCTCAATTTTGACGATTTCCCAGGGCTCCTTCCCACCTTTCTGCACATCCCACATCCTGGAGATGTCACCGGGACCTGGTGGCTGCAATGACCTTTTCCTCCTCCTGCCGTGTCCCTGCGGCCGCCGAGCCACACTGGTGCAGGTGGGTGGCACTGTCCCCACCAGGGCAGGGAGGAGACTCTGAGGAGACCCTGTCCCAGCCCCCTGGAGCTCCGTTCCACACGGCAGCCCACAGTGACTGCTCCAGATAAGCCTTTTTCAGAAGGAAAAGCACATGGAAAAAAAATGTATTTTTTCCCTTTTTAACCAGTTTCAAAGGGATGCTCTGATTTTTTTGTTTGTCTCTCAGAATCTTTTGTGTGGAGACACAATGAGAAATCGCCCTGCTATGGCTAACTGGCCAGCCAGAGAGAGATGCCAGCCTCCAGGGAACATCACTTTTGGACCCTCTGTGCCACCCAGCCTCCTTGGACCACTCTTCCCAGGGCAGGACAGATGGAGAGCCCTCCTTGGGGGTGAAGGGAGAGCCCAGGAAGGTTCTCACCCACCTGGGGTGATGTTGCAGTGAGGAGCATGGCTGGGCTCTGGTCCAGCTCATCTCACCTTGCACCGGGCACTGCAGCTTAGGAGGTTTGGGGGGGGTTCTGGGGGCCAGGGACATGCCCCCTCTCCATCCCCTCCCCATCCCCATTGCCCAGGGAGTGCCCGGTGGCCCGGGTCACCTCTCGCCTCTCCTGTTGGAGCCGTCAGCTGCAGCAATAAAAGCACCTCCCCTTCCCAGCCCTACATTAAAAGAGCCGGACCTAAAATTAATTTAGCCCTGCTCTTTGTTGTGGACAATACAGAGAGGATATTGTGTGTGGGGAGAGAAAGGCTTTTTGTTTGGGTGAGGAGACAGCGGCGGTCTGTTCTTGCGGATATCTGAAAACAAGGCTGGGAAGAGCGGCCCTTTAAGTTCGGCTGAAGCAAAAACACAGAGCTCCATCTCACAATTAAACACAGTATCAAACCGAGAAAGGATCAATTGAGCCTAAAACAGAAAGCTCCCCATGTGACAGATTCCAGAAAGTACGTGATACACCATGCCCAGGGCTAGTACATGCCTGCTGTGTTTCCCAGTACATGATTAATTTGACTCAGGGCAGGAGGCTGCAGGCAAGGGATCTGCAGCACACACTGAAAAGTTTTAACACTTTGAAGACTGGAGGCGCGGCTGAGCGCCGGAGACAAAGGCAGAGGCGGAGGCGGGTGGTGGGAGCACCGGCTGGATGGACCCACGGAGCAGCGGTGACTCGATTTTCAGCCGGTGGACAGCACGGGGTGTGCTTCCCGCTGGAGGCCAGCACCGGCATCCCCCAGCCAGCATCCCGCCTCCATCCCGCGGGGGCTGCTCCCCTCGACCACGCTCCCACGGAGCATTTGGGGTTGGGGGGCCGTAGGGCAGTCCCTCCGCTCCAGTCTCATCCCTCGGGTGTGTGGCAGGGATCGCCTGGGGAGGTTTGTTTCCCTTTCCCGGTCCTGCAGGTGACCTTGGAGATGCGCAGATTAGAAACAATTAATATATTAATCGCTTAATTGCTGGAGAGTGCAGATGAAGCCAGCGGGCACTTTCCCCGGGAGGCAAGGGGTGGCGCTGCGACACCAGCAGAGCAGCCTTGTCCTGGTGGGGTGCGGGCTGGGGACACTGGGGTGACAACCCGAAGCTGCCCCTCCCCACCCTCCGCTGGCTGGCCACGGGGGGACACGCTTTTCCTAAGGGCAGGATACGATCTTGGCCAAGGGGTGCAGGCTGAGGATAGAAGGGTGGCATCCCCAGAGCTGGATGCCCTCTGTCCCCTCTGCCCAGCTATTGGGAACACAGCCCTTCCAACAGCAGGACGTCACCCTGGCTGAGGGGTGCAGGCTGGGGACATAGCGGTGGCATCCCCAGAGTCGGGTCCCTTGTCTCCCCCTGCCCACCCGTGGGGGACACAGCTCTCCCTCAGGTAGAGCTCACTGCCCTAGACGAGGTCTGTGCCACCAGCCCTGCACTCCTGGCTGTGCGGGTGCTCCCTGCTGCCAGTCCCCAGGCTGACATCCTGGGGTCTATGTGGGACCCACAGAGACCACAGCCGTGGGACTGGTGTGGCTGGTGTGCAGCAGCAGGGCTGGCACCACTGGGCTCAGACTGTGCAAGCCACCCCTAAAAGCAGAGCCCAGGCTGTGACAGCGCTCTCCAGGATGGCTGGACACAGGAGCTCACAGCTCTGCTTCTTGTTGCCAGTCTTTTCCCAGGCCTGGGAATGGTTTTTACTTGGCAGTGACACTCCCCAGCCTCAGCCCCAGCTCTGGACCCTGCCAAGTGACACAGAGTTGCTGCAGCCCATCACGGGGAGCCCCAGTTTGGGGGTGGAGGAACCCTGAGATCACTTGTCCCTGGCAGAATACACCTCACCCAGGGCTGCTCTGTTCCCTGCTACACTGAGCCTTAAACCAGCACGACTTTTCCAAAAATACCTGTGTCAACAGTGCAATCCAGGCTGCCTCGTGAAGGAAGCAGACCCACAAGCTACCAGGGAATGAGCTACACAGGGATTTGGCACCATCCCCTTTCCAAGCACCTCTCTCCCGTTAAAGCGGCTGAGCCGTCCCCACGCGGGATGTGGAGCAGGACGGAGCCCGGGAGCAGCAGGGTCAGCCTATCCTTGGGCTGTGCTCCCCCATAAAATGCAGACACTCCTGCCTGCCTCACAGAGGGGCTCCCTTCATTATCCGCTGCAAAGTGCTCCGAGATGCTCGGATCAAAGGTGCCGTCACAGCGTCGAGCCTGATTATTATTGATTATCCCTTCCAAGGCGGGTCCCAAGCGCAGCCAGCGAGCCCTGAACGCAGAGGAGCCGAGGGAGGGCCCGGCAATCGACTGGCGATTTTTACTGCGGATGACCCAAGCCAGGGAGCAATTTCTGTTCATCCATCAAGGAGGATCCAGGCGTGAGCAAACAGTCAGGTCATGGGCATTCATTTTATTATTAAATCCTAAAGGGGCCGCGGCTCGTGCAGCTGGATGTAAGTGATCTTCGTGTTAAAAAGACGAGCTCTGAATTTAATTTTGCAGCCCGGCTGATAGACCTGGGGATGACTCAGCCAGAAGAACCAGCTAGGCCTTCTCCTCGGGGAGGAACAACACAGCCAGAAAGAGTCAGGGGCCAGCTCCCAGCACAGCACAGACCTCAGGTCCCTCCTGGAGCTCCTGTTGTCCCTACTTTGCTCTCCTGTCCTCATGCACCGTGTGCCAGGGTGGCTGCCTCCCATCCTGAGCTCACGTGGAGCATTGTGCCCATGCTGGGGACGAGCTCTGAGCTGTGCTACCCCAACACAGGCACAGGTGGAGTGAATGGTAACAGTGCTCTGGTGGCATGAGCCATCCCTGGAGCAGGAGCACACACTGCACCACGTGTGGATGCACCCTGCACGGCTGTACACACACACCACCCGCTGCAGAGGTGTGCTGCACCCCCTGCATGGCTGTACACACATCCTCCACAGCTGTACACACACATCACCCTCTGCAGAGGTGTACCACACTCATTGCACACCTGTGCCACACAGCCTGCACAGCTCTGTCACACTCACTGCACAGCTGCACTGCACCGGCTGCACAGCTGTACCACACACCCTGCACAGCTGCACCACATCCACTGCACGGCTCTCTCACACTTTCTGTACAGCTGTATCACACTCCCTGCACACCCACATGCTGCTTCCTGCACCAGCCCCATGCATGGCTGCCCCCACAGTCCCTGCTGTGCCAGGGTCCTGCAGGACCAGCAGGGCTGGGGTCACGAGGGGGTGCTGAGGACAGGCAGGATGCTCGTGGAAGCCAGCCATGAGGGAATATTCCTGGAGGGGATGCAAATGCTGCTGCAAATCCCAGGACTGGGGCTGTGGGAGCTGAGTGCCCTCTCCTCGTGTCCCCTGGGCTGGCACCAGGCAGGCTCAGGGTGTCCCACAGCCCGGGAGCAGAGCACATCAGCCGCCTCTAATCCCTGGCACCCATCCTCGTCCTCCTCCCGTCCCCACAAGACTGGCTCCACTTTCCCCAGCAGGAGCCCAAGGAAAAAAAAAAAAAAAAAAAAAAAAAAAAAAGAGAGAGAGAGGGAGGGAAGGAAAGAGAAGCTAAAAATCTGTCTTCTTTAATTAATGAGGCAAGGCAGCCTGGAGAGCACGTTTGGGATCGCAGGCCCCCAGCCAGGGGCGAGCCGGCAGCCAGGGCCAGTGACACGGAGGAAGAGAGATGGGGGGAGCGTGGGGGGACACAGGCACGGCTTTTTATACTCTCCTGTTAACTGATCCACGGAGCTTTCCTGGCATCGGTTTCAAAGGTATCCCTTCACTAATCCGCCGGGCTGTTCCAGGATGGCGGTTTTGACCAGCAGGAAGGGGGAAGGGAGGGAGGAGGAACGGTCACAGGCAGACTGCACCTTTTCACAGCCCGCAGGAAAGAAAAGCAGGGGGGGGAAAGGGAGCAGAGTGTGGTGTGGGGCCGGGGAGAGGGATGCTGGTGCTCGGGAGCTGCACACGCAGCGTCAGGGCCAGCTCTGGGGACAGCTTGCTGCAGCATCCGGGGAGGGAACCAAATGGCACCTTCCAAATATAGCTCCTGCCACGCATCTGCCCACCGGGCACTGCCGGGATCCCAAACACGTCTTCCCCAGCAGGCTGGCCTGGATATAGGCTGACCCTCTCCCCAGTGACCTTCCCCAAGAGGGCTCCTGCCCCAGGGTGAGCACCCTGCAGGCACACCACCCAAATCCCCTGCAGGCACACCTCCCACCCCAAGGGAAGGCAGGCTGGCAGCTATGCAGGGCACAGACATGCTGGGGCCAGGCAGGAGGAAGGTGGCCCGGGGGCGTTTGTAGCTCGGGGAGGGCCCTGTGCGTGCCACTTGGCCATATGAGCTGGGGGGATGAAGAAAATGCAGCAGTTTGCACACAGAAGCAGCATCTCAGGACCTGATTACTGAGGGAGCCAGGCACTGTCTACCATTACAAGGGCCAGGAGTCTTCTCTAGTTATAGTTCTTATTGCTCTGTGGTTGTTTTAATTTTAAAACGCAGCCCCATAGAGAGCCTGGGTGGGTGCCCAGCCTGCTGTGAGCTATGGGGACTCTGCAGGCAGGTCCAGTCTGCCCCAGCAGCTCCCCAGCATCATTTTCTCTTTCGGACCTGTGAGCTACTGCCCTTCTGCTTCAGCATTGTCTCATTCCAGGGCCTGTGGTGCTGGAGTGAGCCTGGCTCTATCGTGTCCATCACCAGTGGACACAGCACCCCTGGCCTGCAGGGTGGACACCATGGACACCAGCACCTCCATGGGACAGAGAAGGGATTGCAAGATTGGCAAGAAACCCTTTTGGCAGGGCACCACTGCAGGCAGCAAAGGTGTTTGGTCATTAATGACATTTTTCAAATTGCAGCTCAGAGCTGGGCTCAGAGTCACCACCAGGGAAAAGCTGCTGGTGCTGGCACAGAGCGGGAGGTACAAGAAGAATTTGCTTATGAGCTTTTTCTCTAGGTGGTTGAAAAGCTCAGTGTGTGCGACACAGAGAACTGTGCTAAGACAGATCCCACACCACAGCTCTGAATTCCCTGTCAGGCCAAGGCCACTTTGCTAAAGCTCATGTCCTGACATGTAAGATTTGGGCAAAGCCAGGTAAAACCTCAGTCTCCCTGTGACTCTGAAGTAGCTGTGCTAGCTCAAAACCCAGATGTTCTGCTCTTTAGCACAGCTATCCAGACTAGCCTCAAAATGGCTACAAAACTCCTCTTCAGTATAGGAAAAATGTCAATCCTCCATCCAGTAATATTTTTACAGCTTCTTGCTGCCCAACAGACTCCCTTAAGTTCAAAGAGTGTCAGTTCTGCATCATTTTTGAAAGGTCCCTTTTTGAGTGAAAGACCGAGGGATTTTTGTGTAAAGAAGAGAAATCGAACCAAACTAAACCCTCCTGCAGAGCCTAAATGGCATAGTGCCATTTGGTGTTGAGAACTGCTCTGGGCTTTTTTGGTCCCTTCAGAGCTGGCCCACCACATGGACAGAGCTCCTTGAGAGGTGCTGGGAAGTCTCTGTAGCTCATGCACAGTCCAGTCTTCAGGATGGAGTTTGCCCACCCATCCTTTTATCTGTTTGAACGGGGGCAGAGTTACTCCCACACCCATCCTT
This sequence comes from Brachypodius melanocephalos, assembly GCA_013398615.1. NCBI lineage: Eukaryota > Metazoa > Chordata > Aves > Passeriformes > Pycnonotidae > Brachypodius > Brachypodius melanocephalos. The sequence continues at coordinate 538,011 of VZSR01001775.1, read as the reverse complement.
GCCCAAAGAGAGAGGAAAATCCTCTTCCCTGCTAATCTCAAATTCCAAATACCAAGAGGGAAGCTGTGCATGCTCCTGTGCAGAAAGTGCATGCAGGAAAAGGGTGGGAAGGCAGCTGGGAAGGGGCTGATCACCTAATCCAATTTTACACCAGAGTGTTGGACATGTGAAGACTCAGTCCCCACGTCCTCCAGAGTTCCAGGCAGAGAGGTTTGGATGGCTGCAGCCTCGGAATGGGAATGCCATGGCAGTAGCCAGTGCACACCCAGCATGAAGACCCCGCTGACGTTACACATTACATTCCTCCCTGACCTTTGTCCACAGGCTCATTAAAATAATTGATCCTAGCCATGACAGTCACACAAGGACCCCATGCTTGTCACATCAACGCCTGGGTGGCTCCTTCCTTCCCAACCCTCTGGCCAGGCCCAAGTCTCTTCTTGCCAGAGCTTCCCTTGCCCTGTGCTCCCCCCGGGGCCAGGGCAGAGCGGTGCCCCGAGTGCCCCGGGATCAGCAGCAGCTTGGGCTGCCTCGGGGGGCTGGGGAAGGTGTCTCGCTGCTGCCCACGGGGAGATCCAGCCGCTTGTTTTGCCGCCTTTTGTCGGGAGTGTTAATTATTCCAGCCCCAGGTGGCATTGTCCCTCACCATTACACGGTTGACCTGTATCTAATCCGTCATCATCTGAAACCCTCTGCCCCGTCCTGGCATCCCCGCTCGCCCCGAGTCTCCCCACGTCTCCCTGTGCTTTATTACTGCTGCAGAAAAACCAAGTTACAGTTTCAGGACAGAATCAAAGAAAAGCTCCTTAATTTCCCTCCAGCAAAGCCCGGTGACTCTGGAGCCCCCCGGGGCGGCTGAATCCCGGCCAGGCAGGAGCCGAGAGCCCGCAGGCGGTGGCGGAGGGTCCCTGTCACGCTGCCCTCCTTACCCCCGGCTGCGAGCGGAGATGTCTCTCGGCTCAGGCTGCCTTTCGGGCTGCTCCCCACTGCGAGAGCCGCACAAAGGAGCCCTCCCTGCTGGTGTCCAGGCCAGCAGCATCTCCAGCGCATGACTTGTAACCCGCCGAGCTGGTCCTTCACACGCCGTGAATGATAACAGGGAGCTGCAGCCCATTGTCTGCGGCCCTTGCGCCGGTTTGTCAAGTTTGCGGTTGCATTTTAATCCTGACGCCTTTTCAAAGCCCAGCTGCGCATTGTGTGGGCGCAGGAATTCTTGACTTGCAAATCCCCCAGCATTAAATTCAACCTTCTGGGGCTGTGGGGATGGTCCGCGCGGTGAATGGGGGGCGGGGGGAGGCTCCGTGCCCCCTGCCATGAATAACAAGCAGATGAGAAGCAGCGGGGACAGCGCCGGGGCTGGGGGAGCCTGGTGCAGCCAAGGTGACAGCAGCAGGGACTCTGAGGCTGGTGCGGTGCTCGGCAGTGGGATTTGTACCCAGACCAGCTTGGCAGCTCCCCGAGCCCCTCCTGCCACGCTCGGGTTGGTGCCCAGAGCCGTTACAGACCATATGGGATCCCCAGCAAAGGGAGCCCAGCGTCCCTCCGTGTCACATCAGGGGACAGTCCCCGGTGCCCAGACAGACAGAGGGAAGTGAGAATCAAAGAAGCTCACAGAATGGTTTGAGTGGGAAGGGACCTTAAAGCTCATGTTGTTCCAACCCCCATCATAGGCAGGGACACCTTCCCCTCTCCCAGGCTGCTCCAAGCCTCATCCAACCCGGCCTTGAGCACTTCCAGGGATGGGGAAACCACAGCTTCTCTAGACAATCGGTGCCAGAGCATCACTAGCCTCACAGGGAAGAATTTCTTCCCAAGATCTCATCTAACCCTGCCCTTTGTCAGTTTGCAGCCATTCCCCCAAGGATGGGTAAGGGACAGCACAATCCTGCCGGTGCTGCAGTGCCAGCCCATGGGCCGTGCAGGCAGATTCAGCCTTTTCCTCCCTGTCTAGGTCTGCTCCAGGGATTGGGAAGCCTTCCTGCACTCTGGAGGTGTGCAGGTTGGCCAGGCCCAGCTGAAACAGACACAGAGCAGGGGTCTGCCCATGCAGGTGGTGTTCCAGCTGTGATGACCCAGGTCCTGCCCAATCCTGCAGTTAATGCCAGCCATCCTCCTGCTCTGCCCGGAGAACAATAGGCATCCTGTGTGCAGGGGAAGGCCCTGCTGCCCCACTCCCCTACGGACCGGCTGAGCCATCCTCCGACCAGTCAGGCAAGTTTTCAATGCAGCGGAGTTGGGCTCTTCATTTAAAACAAACAAACAAACAAACAAACAAAACAAAACAAAAAAAACCCAACCACACACACAACAAAAAAACCACACATTTGTCAAAGCTGAAACGTTTCAGGGAGCTGTATCGCTCAGGCAGACTTTTGCCAAAAGCCGGGCAGACTTTAGGTGGCAGCCGGCCCGATTTCCTAACCCTCAGCCTCCAAACCCAGGTTCCCAGGACGCCTCCAGGGCTCGCAGCTTCCCGGGCCCGAGCAGGGGAGGCACGGGCACAGCCTCTCCCTGCCCCGGTGGGAGGACACAGACTCCAGGCACCGCTTTGCACAGGACCCCGCAGTGCAGGAATCCCACGCCTCACCCCACGGCTCTTGTCTCTTGTCTGCTGGAAGCGGCCCCAGCAGCCCTCTGGAGCTGGGGCAGCGCGGGAAGTGTCAACTGACAGCTCTGCTTTGTTTCAGGGGGAAAAAAGAGTAACACAATCCCTTCTCATCTTCTCTGGTGGCCTCACTTAACTTCTCAGTGCCTCACTTTGCCAGGTTCTGGGATCGTAAAGCCCTGTAAAAGACTCGGAGATCCTGGGACTTGGGGGAGGAAGGTAAGAATTAAAACAGGAGGAGCAACTGGCTCCCAGACCCCTCCACCACCTCCCAGCCCAGGATGTTCTTTCCCCTCCTATCTACACACTATCAAGTGTGTGTGATCACTCTGCACATCTTCACCTCCCAGGGCCCCTTTCTCTGCTCTGCCTTGTCCCATTTTCCTTCTCTACAAGGCCCAGGATGCTGCAGCCATCCCTGCCTCTGCCAGACTGCCCTCCTCTGCCTCCCCGCCTGCTCTGCTCTGTTCAAGGGCTCAGGCAGACTGTCCCCAACTCCTTTTTGTCCTTGAGCTTTCTTCACTTGGGGAGAGCCCCTTGTTCTGGGCACAGACCACAGTCAGGCTCAGCAAAGCCTGCGATTGGGGACCACTCAATGGCAGCCTGGAAAATGCAGGAATGCAGGAATATGAATCCTGCAGAAGTAGGAAAAGTGATTAGGTTCCCTAGGACACTGGCCAGGAAGCAGGACCCTGAGCCCAGCCATGCTGTCCCAGCAAGGAGTTGGCCACTGTTGGCCACGCAGGACTTGGAGTGACGTCTGTCCTTGGAGCCGCTCTCTGCTCACGGAACTCCCCACGCCAGCCAGAGAGAGAGAATTATCCCTTGTTTGTTTGCCCTGGTTTGTTTTTAACAAAACTGTGCTGCTGGCTGTTTATCACTTCATTTTCCTCCAGGAGATGAGGCAAGCGAAGGAGATCAGCCAGAATAAAACACGACCTTTATGGGCTGTGCTGTGGGCTTGGACTTTCCACCTACCGCCTGTTTGTACCAATGGGGTCTGAGCTGAGCAGATGCCAGGTGCCATGTTTGGTGCTGGCACAGGAGCAGCATATGTAGCTCTGAGCTCAGGCCCACGGGATACTCCCCAGCGTGTGCTCATGACACCCACCCAGAGAGTTTTTGTGCCACAGCTCAAGTCACTTCCTCACACCCGGCAAATTCCTCCTGCTGGTGCCCATTCCCCCACGGTGAATGTCAGCAGAGGAGGGCTGAGTGCTTGTGAGGGAACACTGCACACAAGGCACCATTTCTGGCTTGCAGTGAAGACCCAGGCATGCAGGGACTCACTCCCTGGGCCTGCTCAGCCCCAAGCTGGGCTGATGTGTGCAATATTCCTGAGGCCTCCCTGGGGATCTCAGGGACTTTGCTCCCTGGATGTGCCGGGTGTGTGAAGGCAGAGTCTGCACTGAGACATGGCAAAGCACAGCCACGTGAAAGATGCTCCAGTTGAGGTGTCCACAGCCTCCAGCCCATTCCTGCCTCTCTTCTCACAGCTCTCCAGCCCAGCCTGGGATCCTGGCTCAGGTGGACCTGAGTGGCTTCCAGCCAAGTGCTCAGCAGCCTGGGCTCTAAGCACAGCTCAGGTCTTTGCTACTGGGAATTGTTTGGAGCAGGCTGGCTGGCTCACCCAGCTCTCCAGCCATGCCCTGTGTGCTCCCCAGACCACCACACACTGACCAGCCTTCCTGTGGGCTCCTCCTGTGTCACAGGGGTGTGCACAGCCAACCCCCTCCCCATCTGGGCTGGGGGATGCAACTTTGTCATGAGGTGCCTGGCTTGGGGGCAGAAGGGATGTCCTAAGCAAGGCTGAGAAAGGCAAAGCCTTCACCACAAAGTGTCTTTGTCCACCCTACACTGAGTGCCAGGTGGGCCACAGGTTCCTAGGGGGTCCCGCTGAGCCTCCTGGGGGTCCTGCCCCTCCTGCTCGGGCATTCACGTCCAGTGCTCCTGCAACATCCTCCCTTATCCTCACCTGGACCCAGCCTATCTCCCCTTTTCTCAGGGAGATAGTGAGGCTCTCTCTGGTGCCATGCTACGCCTTCAGTCCCAAAATGTTCTGTCCAGTGACCCTGTGGGCCTGTTATCATCTGGAAGCACAGTGTGTCCAGCACATCTCTTCCAAGTGGTCCTGAGAGGGATTGGGGGGTGCCTCTGACCTGGCTTTTGTGGTGCTCACGTAAGAACTGAACATTCATTGTACTTACCACAGACTCTGGCTGTGAAAAGAGCTCTCCTGACTTGTTTCTGAACAAAATCCAAACTGTTTTGACTCATGGATGGCATCCTGAATTTTGAAGGTATTTACTGAGTAGCAGTGAGCTCGGAGATGTGATGATGGAGCAGAGAAAGTGTGTCCAGGTAGGGATATCTCCAAGGGAAGGTGGGAAAACAGCCATCCACTCTTACAGCCATCTGCTAAGTGTCCTGGTGGCTTCTGGGCCACTAAAGATCTTCTGGTTTCTGAGCCACATCCTCAAAGGGCAGCTGTGAGACCTGTGTGAATGGGGACAGTGAAGGTGACAGTTTTGAGCTCTTTAGAGAGCAAAGCCTTTTTCAATGATCTATCTTATCTTCTGCCTCTGAGTTTGGAAGCTCCAGGGCTTCAAAATCTCCCACTTGAAGCACAAAGAAAGGCATCTTCCACCCTCACCAGTCCCTCAGGCATGGTCAGATCAAGTGGATTTTGGTCACAACTAAAGAATTCCCCTTCCAGACACAAGAGCGCCTTAGGGCACGCACAGGGAAGCAGCAGGGCATGAGGCAAGGCAACACTGGGAAGGCAACCAGCTCCCTGGAGGCATTTAGGGACATCCTGGAAGAGCAGTGGGGATGGGAGCAAGCCTGGAAGCCTGCCCTGCAGCCTGCCTCTCTCCTCCCTCAGCTGAGGCCCCGGCAGGTAGTGACAGAAACCAAGCAGGTTTGTTCGCAGTGACATTTTGGAGGATGCCTCCCAAAGATGAGTCAGGCTGTGCCTGCTGCAGAAAAACAGTGATGCAGTGTCTTGTGGGACAGCTCTGGTGGCTGTGGAGGAGGCAGGCTCACCTGAGCCAGCCTCACCACTCTGGTCCTTGGGAAATGCCTGCCACACATACAAACACTGGTTCTTGCAAGAGCATCCCAAACACCCTTCCTTTTCTTCCAGAGAGTCATTACTGCTCTCGGAAACTTCTGCAGCAGCTGGAACTGAGGTGTTCCTTCAGTGAGGTGCCCACCCAGAGGTGTCTCACACACCTCTGCCCGCAGTGTTCCCCTCTCATCCCATCCCTGTTGCCAAGGTGCTCAGCTTAGCAATGCCTGCTGCTGACACGAGACCCTGGATACTGCCTATCACATTTCCCGTGAGCTGCAGAGAGCAATGAAAACAGAGATCAGAGAGCCGAGGAGAGGAGCTCAGCCTGCTAATTACAGTGGGAAAGCAACATTCAGCACCTGCTGCTGGCAGTTCCGTGCTTCTGCCAGGGGCTGAACGACAAAACAGGTTTGTTTGGTGCTGAGACGGGGCAGCAAAACAGGATCCAGCAGGGCCAGGAGTGGTGGGGGGAAAGTTGGTGTTACAAGGAAGGAATGAGACAAACTGGTGGGTTTAGGATGATCACATTCATGATGCTCTGATCCAGAACTGCCCCTCCACACGGACTGGGTCTGTGGAGAGACAAGTTGTGCTGATCATCACCCTTCTGTCGGCTCTGTTCTGGTCTCTGTGCAAATCACAGTGTTTTCTTCCTCCCGCCGCTCTGCCAGGGTGATTTGTGTCAGCAGGGTCTCTGGCCAAGGTGATTGCAGCAGCCTATTTTTGGGAGTGCCCTTGAGAGTTGCAAGCCAGGAAGGTGGAGCCCAGCTGTTCGCGGTGTCCGTGCCCCGGGGAGGCACCAACACCTGCAGTCCCTGGCTGCTCTCCAGTGCCTCGCTAATTGCACCCCAGTCCCTAAATAATGCAGCGGCCGAGTGCTGGAGGGGCTGCCTGCTGGCTCTCCCGGCCCTCGGGAGGGGACAGAATGGCTCAGCTGGGGGCCACTTCAGGCTGCAGGAGATGGCAACATCTCCTTTGGGGTCCTGGGGCATAGGCTCCAGAGGTGCTTTCTGACTCAGCTTGGTTGCTGGATGCCTGCTGACTCCCTGGGACTTTGATTTGGCTCTGGCAATCAGCAATAGGCTCATAGATCCCCCTTGTTTCGAGGCCATTTTAGGTACAGACAAAGATTTGAGGGACAGGTCTGCACTCAAATGTATGTGAATCCTATTCTGCCCATCACATTTATTTACCTATTTATCTAACAACTCCAGGTAATATGCCACCCCCAAAGCTGCCCCACTTCACCTGAACATGGCAGGGATCCATCTGAGGAGCTGTTCCTGAGCCTCCCTTGATCACCCTTGCCCAGAGGAGCTGTGGCTGCCCCATCTCTGGAAGTGTCCAAGGCCAGGTTGGACAGGGCTTGGAGCACCCTGGGACAGTGGAAGGTGTCCCTGCCCATGGCAGGGTGTTGGAATGTGATGGTTTTTAAGATCCCTTCCAACCCAAACTGTTCTGTGATCTCTTGATCTGCAACATCACAGAATGAAGGCAGAGACCCGACCACAGCTTTGCATTCCAGATGTGCCCATCCAGTAAACACCAACAGCCCTTCCTGGTGTGGGTCCCTGCAGGACCCAGGAGGACGGTGACACATGGGATTCCAATTCTTTCTATGTGGTGTTGCACCTCAGGATCCAAAATTTGCCTTGCAGGAGAATGGTGGCACTGCCACAGGCCTGTCCCCCCCTGGACATGTTTCCAGCAGCAGCTGGAGGGGAAGGATCTCTCCTACACATCCTTCCCTGGGATTAAAGAAGAAGAAAAACACGCAGTGCTTCCCACAGCACTTTCCCTGTCTCTCTCTGTTCTTCCTGATTCAGATGTTGTCTTGCAGAGTGCCTTGCTTTTCCATGGGTTCCTTTTCCACGATCTTACGTCCCCACTAATGCTTTGATGCCCTTTATTAAGGAGTTCCACATCACCACTGCACGTTCCTTGAGAAATTGCTTCCATCCATCTGCTCCAAGTCACTGCCTTTGCCTCATGCCCCTGCTCCTCAGCTGGGAGGGAGAATGAGCAATCCTTGCTCACATTCCCTGTGCTGTTCATCTTTTCCTGGATTTCTCAGCCACCCCGCCAGTGTCTCTTCCCGCTCTGCCTGTTCACGAGAGGTAGCTGCAGTTCAGTGGTGTGGATGAGAAATGCTGTGGCTTGCAGTAAAGTCAGAGTCTGGCGATACTCTCCAAATATTGCTGAATTTATCTTTCCGGCACACCTGCCAAGCTAAGAAATCCTGTTACCCCTATTCCAGTCAGGAACAGCATGGCCAGGTAGCAAACACTCCCCTGATGCAAAACAAGGAGCTGGAAACCAAGTGCTGAGCCTGCATGTCCTTGTTCCCACCCAAGAGGTGCTTTGCTTAGCAAACCAGCTAAACCAAGCTTAACCAAGTACCCAGCTTAACTCAGCACCCAGGCAGCTGACCAAAACCTTGTCATTGCAGTGACCAACCCACCAAGGCTGTGTTTTGATCTCCAGGAGTTGTCATCCAACTCAGGTGCCAGCAAAAACTAGCTGGAGAGACATGGCTTTTCCCAGACAAAGGGAAGGAGGGGAGGGAGCAGCTGAGCCAGTGGAACTGTTTGTGCAGACGTAATCACACCTTAAAGCTCAGCAGCAGCACCTGGAAAACAGCTCTTGTGCAAGCTGGCAAAGGGGCCCTGGTCACCAGAAGGGTTTAATGTGGAGCTGCCTTTTTGGAGGCACTCACCCCCCCCGAATGGTGGGTACTCACACACGGGCTGCCCACAGGGTGCTTTGATCCTTTTTGGCCAGAGAAGAGCTGCTCCCTCCAGGTTTTAACTTCACATCTGTTTGCCTTCTTTTTTTTCCTTTTTTTTCCTTTTTTTTTTTTTTTAATAGAGAGGAAGGCCAGTGTTTTTTGGCAGTTTGAAAGGGTCCCACCCAATGGAAACAGAAGAGAGCAGAGGATGGGGAAGGCTGGGAGGAAAGGTGTTCCAGCCTTGCCTGGGGCATCCACTGCTCCCTGCCCCATGGCTGTGGTCCATGTGCCCTCCAGCTGTGCCATCTTCCTCTGCCCATGTTTCTCTTGCTGCTCAGCTTCTTCTGACCCCTCTGTGGGGCCAGAAGCACCATCAGGGCACAGCAGAGACATTCAGGGCTCAGCTCTGGGGCACTGCAATGGCAAAGACAAGAGTGGAAGCATGCAGGGTCAGGCCCCATAACCCACCTGAGCCAGGCCATACACCTCCACGCTGTGTGTGCTGCAGGTGGCTACTGGGGCACACAGGGATGCTCCAATCTGTCACCAGGGGGAATCTTGCCATCTCTGTCACTCAAAGATGCTCAAGTGCCATTCTGGGAGACACAAGCAGGATCTGGGAAGAGCCCATGAGCTGAAGCAGTGGGAGAGATGAGCCAGACTTTGCCTCTCTCTCAACTCTGTCCCCCACACAGTGCCAATGAGAGCTGCAAAGACCTCCAGGCTGGCCTCTCCCCCTCGGTGCTCCTGCTCCCACTCTCAGCAGCTCAGCCCTGCATCCAGGTTTACATATAAATACAGAGTGAGTGTGAAAATCCACCCTGGGGTCTCTCCTGACTCCCACTTGGCTCCCTAATTGGAAAGTCTGCCAGCAGGAGATACTGCAGTGAGCTAAGGCAGAAACAAACTCCCTTTATCCCAGGCAGAGATGACGGCTGGGGTCAGGTCCCAGTGCAAATCACACTGGCTGGGAAGGACACAGAGCAGCTTTGCACATGCTCTGGTTCTCCATCAGGCTCTGAGGGCTTCACCAGTGCTGTGCCTGGAGGGAAGGGGCAGGGAAGGGATGTATCAGAGAGGATCCTGCAGCAGCTCATCCCTCTGGGAAGGGCTGGACTAGCACTTTGCAATCCCTGACCACTTGATGCCAGCAAGGAGGGGCATTAGGACAGGGGGCTGATCTCTGTGCAGCACTGGGTGCGTGTATTGCTCAAACACCTGCATCTTCAAACAAAGACACCTGATTCTGAGGTTCCCCAACATGCACACAGCTCCCGTCCCAACACTGCTGACCTACAGTGGCCCCCACTCCTTTTGATTATTCTGCCTCAAGGAACCGGGAGTCAGACTCTTCACCTCCTTCCTGTGAGGGAAAGCTGACCCTCACACCTTGTGGCCTCTGTTTCTGCTCCCCAAGCCCTGCATTGCAGGTGTTTCTCACCACCTTCGATGGAGGCAAAGTGCCCACACCTCACCAGGCACCCCAAACACTCCTACCAACAGCCAAGAGCATTGGGAAAGGCAGCTCAGAAACCTCCTCCACCAAACCCCCACTGATTTTTTTTTTTTTTGCTGCCTCCTCTAGTTTTCGGAGGTCCTGGAGGCACAGACATTGCCTCCAGTAGAGCTACATCAAAAGCAACAATGATTTCAGTACAAGCTGATCAATGTTCCAGAGCTTTGTGTTTTTGGAGAAAATAGCACAGATCCAGTCTCTAACAGTGCTGCCTGCGTGCAGGGGGTGTTTTCCTCTGTGGGATGCCATGTTCACCCCAGGATCAGGGGTCAGCTGGTGCACAGGTTCATTTCCTTTGGGGCTGGCATCACCCAGTCTCAAAGAGCTCTCCAGATGGGCAGACAGGAAAGAAGCCCCAGGGAGAGAAGAGGAAGAGGGTATGGTCAGATACCGATTTAAACCAAGGATAGAGTCAAAACAGGTACCATGAGCACTGTTGCTGTGCAGAACCAATCTACTCCCATAAAGGGCAGAAGATCTGCCTCTGAAAGCTCATCACAATTTCTGACTTATGTAGGACCCAAATAACTGGGAATTCAAACATCTTCAAACAGAAATTTCCATTTCTGACCAGTTCTCTGGAGTGAAAACAAACCTGACGTATGAAATACCATTTTATTGCTCATGTTGTCTGTGGGAATTCAAACATCTACTGATGCAGCAAATGCTTTATGCCAAAACAACACCAAAATTAGTAAGCTCACTGCTTTAATCACGGTGTTTGGAGTGAGAGCCAAGGTGGTGCAGACACACAGACATTTCCTATACACATGAGCATTGCTTCTGTGGCTTTTGGAGAGTTTCTCGTGGTCATTCCTGTGATTTGCCCTCTAAGACCAGACAGACACTTGCAAAGGCACCGTTATGGCCATACCCTTTTGCTGGTGAGATTCTGCCAGCTGAGTGCTGCAGGCTCTTCCTTTTACTAATCCTACCTCCTGGAGGCACTTAGCAACTAATCTGGATAACCTGCTTCTACTGTTCCATGGCAAAGGGAACATCATTGTTTCAAGTCCTGTGGGCTCACTCTGAGGCAGTGGCCCAAGGGAGCATCCCCTTGTCTTCCTAATTTGATTTAGGCTGCTCCTTTGCCAAGACCCCTCAAGTCTCACTTGGATTTAAGCAGGCCATTGCATGGGCTCCAAACACACTCTCTAGCTGGGGACATTATCCTGCTGCAGCAAACACTCAGACCTGGGCTTTTGCAGCAGGATTATCACTGTTAAGCAGTGCCTTGTTAACAGATGCCTAAGGAAATACAGACAGCACAATGCTGACCCACAGCATGGAGCTGGAAACACCTCCCTGGTCTGATGGAGGCAGGAGTTTCCTACTTCAGAGCATCTCTTGTCAGGTTTTAACCAGCCCATGTCACTGCAGGTCAGAACATTCAGACAAAGTCCAGCTGACTTCCCCAAACCCTGGGGCAGGCCTTTGGCTCCTGTCACCCCAGAACAACCAGCTGGAGTTAGGACTTCCAGAGCTTTGTAAGCCAAATGGGCCCAAGCCTGTGCATGTAAGAGCCCCAGAGTGTGCCAGTCTTGGAGCTATTTTCCCAGCCCTCCTCCAGATCGTGCCTGTGACTGTCATTTGTGAGGTGGGATGTGCAGCCCTGCCCACAGCGCTCCCGGCAGGTCACAGTGACACCCCCGCCTGCCTAACGCCTTTGTGAGGCTCTGACATCCTTCTCTGCAGTGTCTCCCATGAAGTCTCTCATTTTTATTCACCCTTCTGGTCACTGCTGGGCTCTGGAGCAGAGGTCCTCACTGGGTTGTCACAAAATAACCCAATTCCTGGGAGGTGGCAGCCAATTCAGGAGCTCTCAGTGCAGAGAGTGGCTCTGCCTCTGTTGGTGACATCTTCTGCCCTGTGCCGTGCTCAGCTCAGCTCTGTGATCCAGTGCCTCTCTCTCTGACCAGCCTGGACACCCCTCTGAACCTGACCCTCACAAGTTTTGAGCAAGTTACCAGGACATGGTCTCACCCCAGGCATCTCCCTGCGCTCCCTCACGTGGATCCTCTTGGCGCACACGAGCCTTTCACAGATGCCACTGAGTTTCATGTAGGAGGATTATACCCGGGAAATCTCATTTCTCACTTCCACTCACACATCCTGCTGGCCCCTTCTAAGGACACCAAAAGCCCCAGCCCAAGAGCCTTCCCAAAGAGCTCAGAGTGAGGCAGCTCTTTTAGCCCAATTGCGTTGGGCCAGTGTGAAAACTCATTCCACAAACTGCTCTGGAGAAGGAGCAGCCAGGCTTGGTGGCCAGGGGTGACCTGCTCCAGAAGGAAGGATGCTGGTGGCTGTACCTAAAGTCTTCAGCTTGTTCACTCACCCAGAAGAAACAAAGACTTCACCTTGTCCCCAGCAGCAGCATTGTGCTGGTCATGGTGCCAGGATGCTGTGGAGTCTTACAGAGTTCCCAGGAAAACCAGTTCAGGTGGGCCTGTGGTGTTTGCAAGAGTGCAAAATTCACTGTCACAAAAGCCTGTCCCCCTGCCTGCAGACCCACTCCTCCCTTCCCAAGCACCCTCCAGCCGCCACTGCTTCATATGTGGCTCCAGAAACAGTGAGCTCCTTGCCTATCCTGGTGATCCAGCACCACCCATGACAGGAGCCTGGATTGTTCCAACCCTTCCTGACACCACCAAGATCCATCCAGCTGTTTTGGGCTCTGCCCTGGCTGTTCCTACTTCAGTGCCTCCTGCAATGGGGCAGGCAGTGAGCCTGGGTAGCTGAGGGACAATTATTTCTGCTCCACATGGGTGAATGAAATCTCTGGTGGTGGGGAAGGACTTTACAGCAGACCTGGGTATTCCTGGGATCTTTGTCAGAGCAGCTTGGGGACTGGTAAGGAAATTTCATCCCTTCAGCACTGCCTCCAAGGGGTTTCCAGGTGGTGGCTGAAGGCATTGTCTCAGTATCTTTCCGTCTGAGCAGGGCAGGAGCTCCTCTGGGCAGGAGCTCCTCTCTCCTGGCCACTCTAGAGAAGAGATGACCCTCTTGAGAGGGAAGTGCTTGCCAAGCTTAAATTGGATTTTCTAAATATCCTATCCCTCACCCTGTGACCCCAAAGCCACTTCTGCAGGCTGGTACTTGCACGGGAGCCGAAGCACTGTCCCACCGCACAGAGAAGACACACGATCCTGCTTCCCCCCAGCCTCCACACAACCCCAGCTCTGCAGCACTGCCTGACCTGCCAATAAACAGGACAAAGCTGCCCAGGACAGTGTCCACCACCAGCATAATCTTGCTCTTGTGGAGCCCCAGCCTGTCTGCATGGTGAAGCAGGACCAGCCGGGACCGCTGCCTCCCCTCCCCATCACAGCACCCAGGATTGCAGCCCCAGGCAGATTCTCTCCTTGCTGGATAACTTACACGTAGCTTCCCTGCTCCATATACTCAGCTGTTCCTCTGATATGGTGCCAGTCTCAACACATGGAATCCAGGCCCTCAAAATCTTCCATAAGCTCAGGCAACTTTACATTAGCACACTGTGGATGATTTCGAAGCCTACGGGCTCAGCCCGGCGAGCCTTCCATAAAATATCGAGCGAGGTAATGGCAGCTCTGCATGAAGCAGAATGAAACACTGGAGTCGTCCATCTTTCCAGCCACCACATTTCTCCTGGCTGGAAAAAAGGAGGTTGTTTAATGGCAGTATTAAATTCAGTGCCACCTGTTGTATCCCTGTGTCCCCAGGTGCTGGGAGGAATGCTCTTTACACAGCTTTCCATGTTATTTGTGAGGATATGGCTCCTAATTGCAGCTCTGCCATGTTAACATTTCCAGGAATTTTCATCAGGCCATTCAACATCAGCCCTTAGTTCCTGAGAGATTCCCTTCCCTTATGAAACTTTTGCCATTTTTCTCCTGAGGGAGTGAAAAAAAACAGAGTGGAGAAGGGAGAAATGACCATTCAAAGTCTTGAACCAATTGGTCAATGAAGGAATTTCTGCAGTATTTCGCATTTGGGGGCTATTCACCCCCAGTGACTAATTCCTCCTTTCTCTTCATCATGAAGCTACATTTGTTCCCTTCAAGAGACCTGTCCACCGCAATCCTTTCTCAAACTCCAGCCCTACAGTTCACAAGCAAATCTGGAAAATCATTCCTGCTCTCCAGGATATGCAGTTAATGGAGAAAGGCTTGGCCACAGGTCCAGTGGGGCAACAGATGTCCCCCCTGTCCCTTCCCTGAGCTCTTGATGAGCAGCTGAATGCTCAGCACCATGGCAGTCAGGCCCAGCTCAGACATCTTCCCTGACCCATGGATAGAGTCACCAGTCACCAGAGCACCAAAAATGTCCCTGAGGTCAGCTACAGGCTGACCCACCTGGCAGGTGACAGCAGATGTGGCAGCTCTCAGCCTCCTGCTATCCCTGCTTCCAACAGACCTGTTCCCTGCTCCTTGTGCCACTGTGGGTGGATGTTTGCAGATGGCTCATCCCACCCCTGCCCTTCTCTGGAGTCCCTTTTCTCCTGCCTCTGTCCAGACATCAGCACTGCCTGTGCCATGCCCAGCGTGCTCTGTGGGCCAGCCTCGAGCTTCCTTCTGCCTTTCACCATCTCCTCCACAAAGCCCTGTGGGCAAGACTGATCCTCTGGAGATATCTGCCAGCACAGCCTGCCTGGGCTCACAGCTCTGCTGGAGGCAGCTTTCCCAGTGGGAGGAGGGAGATGTTCATCCTCTCTTTCTTCCTGTCGGCACCCACTGCCCTAATCCCTGGGTCACGGTGCATCTGCATCCCCTGAGCATCCCCAGGGCATCCCTGGAGGTCCCCACTGCCCCCCTGAGGTCCCCATTGCATGGCAGTGCCAGCCCCCGAGGCCCTGCATCCCACCCACTGGAGCACCCCGGGGGAGGTCACCGTGTTTGATGGCTCTGCCAGGGGACAGCTGGCTCGTTCCTGTTCCAAACCCCTTCCCTGAAGCTGCCAGCCCAGCTGGGAATCCTAACCCCTGGGAGGACAGGGATACCGAGGTGGGGAACCCCATCCTTCCCGGCCCCGCGGAGCAGCAGGGCCCGAGGGCTGGCAGCAGGGGCTCAGATTTCAGCTCCTCTGCCCTTGGAAAGTCCATGCCGAGA
>VZSR01001775.1:502197-522902 GCA_013398615.1 Brachypodius melanocephalos | reverse complement strand
CTCAGCATCCTCCTGCTGCACCTCATCAAGCCTCCTCTCTCTGGTCTCCTGCATGTTCTCACCTGGTCTCCCAAGAGAACAGGACCCAGAAAGGGAAGGGGCAGTGCTGTGACCCCCTCAGCCCCCCAGAAGATGTCTTCTGCTCTGTGCTGAGCAGCAGGCTGGCAGCAGCAGCCACCGTGTGTCTCAGTCCCCCACTGCAAAAAGGGCTGGAAGCCCTTTCCCAGGATGCTGTGGGGATGAATACAGCAGATAGCACGAGGTTCCCAGAGCAGGTAACATCCCCCTAATTAAGATAAATACTAATTAAGTCTGGGACTTTCAGAGAAGCCCTGGGAGCAGACTCCAACTCCTGTTGAATTTCAATGGGAACGAGACACCTGACTCCAGAAAAATCCAGCCTCTGATATTAAGCTTAAATGGGCCCTTCCCTAACGTTGATGTATTGCTGCTCTGTAACTTATGAGTGCCTTCCCGTATATCCCAGCACAACATCCATGTCCTGGAAATGCTAATAAGGAGCTTTAGGAGGGCAGCAGCCAACAGGCTCCGAGTCAGATGCCCGTGATCATCCTGTGCTATTAAACATTATGGACAAGCTTTGAGCAGAGCTTAGCCGTGTTGCACACGAGGCTCTGGCTGAGCCCCAGGTGCTTTGTTCATCCTTCCTCCTCCTCCTCTTCCTTCTCCTTTCCAGCTGTGGAGAGCTTCTGCTCTCTCAGTCCCAGTCCTGTGCTTTGTGGGAGACCCTTGCTGGGGTGAGCCAGGGGAAGGGACAGGGCACTCCTGGTTCACACACAGAGCTGTGCCTGCTGGGAACAGCCTCCAGAGTCCACCGAGGGACAGCAGCGAGGAGCAGAGCCCCGGCAGACTCGGATGGGTGGGGCTGCAGCAGATAGGGCTGCCCATGCTGTGCTCAGGGATGCTTCACCTGCCCTCCCTCCCTTGTCCGGTGGAAGCTATGGGTCACCCCTGCCAGGACCACGCCATGAGGGCTGTGCTGGGTGGCCACAGCAGCAGGAGCCGTATAGGGAGCTGGGGGGACATAGCACGGGTGTGGTGATGGAAAATAAATGGGAGGCACTTGGGTTTTTCCGTGCTGGGCTGGGGCAGCGGAACCATTGGGGATCTCCACACCACAAGACCCCTCCATGAGCCACCACGTGTGCAGCTGGCTCAGACCCAGCATTGTGACAGGCTGGACTTGGCCAGCCCATTGCCAGCCCCGAGGTCTGACAAACACAACCTCTGTGTCCTCCGGCCCCGCTCGCCAGCGCCTGTTTCGAATTAGCATCTCCCCTGCCCCCACCAGCGGCCATTTGGGCAAATCCCTCAGCTGTCTGCCAGCACTGCCGGGCCAGGGGAGACCAACCCCGGGAGCCTCCTTTGCTTTCCAAGGACTTTCCCAAGTCCCCGGTACACTTTAGCAATTAGAGGGTTAAGTTTCCTCCCGGCCTCGCTGCATTAACTGGAAAGGAATGAAGTGTCAGGCATGTTCTCACCACAGCAGGCTGTTGGAAAGCAACTCCCTTCTCCACGCACACACACCTCCCACTGCTGCGACCAAATTATTTTCTATCCTCCAGAGACCCAGTATGCCAGACAAAATCTGCAGCATGACTCTGATTCATTGGAAAAGGATGCAGATGTAATATTCCCTTTTTTGCCGGGGCTTCTCGCACGCTAATTCACACGGCATCTCGGCGGTTTGAGTTTTACAGCTCTCCTGCTCTCTTTATTATTTTTTTTTTTCGGAGGGCTCTGACGCCCCTCGCTGACCCTTGGCCCCGCGTCCTTTCTCCCAGCATCACCAAAATAAAGACACTAAGCCTCCCATCTCCAGCGTGCAAATAGGCAGCTCTCCCCAATGTGCTAATTAGCTGAGTGTTTGGAAGTAAATAGGTAAGATTGGTGGTAATTTCCTGGCTGAAGGGGTAATTATTTGTTTCAAACAGGCTGCAAAATAACCCCTGTAAGGTGAGATAGGAAACTAAATTCAAAAGAGGTTTCCTATTCCCACTAAGCAGGATTGAAAACTGGTTTGAAATTCCTTTTTTTATTTATAGTACATGGTATCCATGGAAACCTACAGAGGAGGTCATGGTAGCTAGGCCTCCGTTTCACCCTGCTCAGGGGATTACCGTTGCACAGTGGTACGCAGCCGTGTAAGAAAGTAGATTCACAATTCCCTGCAAACAGCCCCCCCCTCTCGCCAGCCCCCAGTCCCAGCCTTCCTGGAGGGCTGCAGGAGAGCTTTTGGGAGGCTCGTAAATCTGCTCCGAGATGGGAAAGTGATGGGAACGGTGCCTGCAGCGTCCCCCAGAAGCGGGAGGCTGCCGGGAGCACGCCGGCTCCCCGCGGTCCCTGGCGCTGCGGGACGGATCCGCTGGCGGCGATGCAGCAGGAGCAGCGGGATATCCGCACTTCCCTTTCCTGGGCTCCCAGCCCTGCTCCAAACCCCGCGCGAAGGGGAGGAGCACCACGGCCAACTTTTCACTTGGCTGAACCGAGCGAGGGAAGCCCAAGCGTGGTCCAGATCCCGAATTCCCATTTGCCGGCAGGGATGTGCAGGCAGGGCATCCTCTCTGCGTTCACCTCTCCCTGCTGCTCTCGGGAAAATCGCTGCTTTGGAGGGAGCAGGAAGAGCGTGGGGAGAGGGATGGCGCAGAAATGGATTTTGGCCATGTCCCGGGGCGTCGTGCTGAGCACTGCTCCCCTCATGATTGCAGCAGGGAGAAAAGGCTGCTTCTCGCCTTTGGGAGCTATTTCTGCTCTCCCTTGCACGAACCTTTTGCCTCTGCGGACAAGAGCGGCTTCCTCTCCCAGCCTGGCTGGGTGTGATTTAGCGGGAGAGCGCGGTCGTTACTTTTTATGCCGTGTGTAAAGCCCGGTTCCAGCCCGGGGAGCGGCTGATGCTGCACCGACACTGCAGCGCAGCGCACAGCCAGCTCGCTCCCCCGTGCTGGCAGGGCCACGGCGCCGGGATATTCCCCGGGAAGGCTGAGGTGGAAACACAACCATTTTCCACCCGGTCCAGCCTGTCTCCCAGGCCGCCCGCCATCCATCCCCTGCAGCTCTCCGGCCCCAGCCGCGCGCAGAGCGACATTCCGCCCGTGACCTTCACTAATTCACTTTCCCTCTCCACGCCGCATTCCCTCGGCTCGCAGAAGGACTCGCTTTTTCACAGAGCATAAAAATAGCCTGCGCAAGGCGTTGCCAGAGGAAGCTGCGGGGCCAGCAGCGCGCAGGCAGGCGGAGGGACCGGACCGGCTGTGCCCCGCGAGTCCCCGGCCCCGCTCACGCCGCTCCTCGCCCCAGCACGGAGCTCCCAGCCCGGCCTCCCAGCACTCAGACGCCCTTGGCCTCCTTAACACCCCAACTTCTTCCTGCGCCGCTGCCTTGCTGTGCGCTCGGTCTCGGATGTGGTGAAATTCAGACGGTGGAGGTCAGCAGCAGGGAAATGCTGCTGCATTAACCTTCCCTCTTAAACTGAATGGTTTTCCCCTCAGTTTTGGGAAATTGAAGGCTGAAAGCATCAAATTTAAGTGAATTGCGAGGCAGATTTTTAAGGCTTTCCAAAGAAAAGAATTATCCAAAAAATAATTTTCATGTCCTGTATGGAAATGACTCTGGTTTGAATATGTCAGTGGGAGATAGCACTGGAGCCATCACCACCATGCAAAACTGAACTGTTGGTACCAAACCAACCATAAAACACCTCCAGCTCCTCTTCTCTTCACAACCCCTTACCTTCATTCTTCCTCTGCCATCCCTCCAGCTGGCACCCTATGACCACGGCCACCCCCAGCCCCTTGCTCAGGCTTTGAGCCAATACCGTGGTGTTTTCCCATTTTGCAGCCACCCCCCTGTTCTTCAGGTCCTTTTCTAGGGCTGCCCTTTGCCTGGGAGCATCTCATTTTCTGGCCAGGTCTGGCAAGGGAGGAAGCCTCCACCTGTGAAGTAATCTCTGGACACATCTCTTGGCTGATTTGAGGAGGTGAGTTGCATCCTAGAAGTGTCCTTTTCTCTCTAGCACTGTCAATAAATGCTGGAGACATCAAAAGGGAGGCAGAATGAGGCCAGCCCTCCTCTATCCAGTGACCAGTCAGTGCCATCACATGCCTGTGTGCTCCGTGTCAGGCTCATCCCCTCTCCCTTCCCTGCCTCAGGGAGCCACATTGCTCCCCAGCCCAACACAAATCCTGCATCCATCCCATATGTCTTCCCTCACATTAAGTCCATCCCCACAGCTGGTGGTTTTCTAGTGCTCACCACAATTTCGTGCCTACCTTGATGCGTGCTATGCTATCGCCAATACGGCCAATCAATCTTGCCTCGGCCAACAAGCAGGAGAGAAGTAATGCTTTTCCTACTCCCCCAGCTCTCTTCTCCTCCTGATCTCCATCAGGCACTCGGCAAGTTCACAAGGGCAGCCCGCTCTCGGTTTCCTTGGTCACGCACAGTAGCTTGCCCTCCTAGAGTAATAAAAACAAATGACACGTTGCTGGTTGTTGTCAGAGACGTTGCTGGGCCCCTCTGTGGAGAGCAGATTTGGGGCAAAGGAAGCATTTGCATTTTTAGGATCCTTCTTGGGCAGGTGGAGGAGAAGTTGCCAGTGGATGTGACTTGCCAGTGGATGTAATGCCAGAGTCAGCTGAAAAGGATGAGCAGAGACTGAGGAATGCAGTCTATGCCTGCTCAGAGATGCCAGAGATGGGGAAATCACGCTGGAACTGATTATCTGGGAACAAGCAAGACCCAGAGATGCCTGTGCTAGGTCCTGATGCCTGCCAGAGTGGGACAAGCCCCCATGCTGTAATGCTGCACCTGGCACTGAATTGAGTCACCCTGATGCGTGGACATCAGTTCTACAAGATGAAAAACAGATTAAACAGATTAAACCTCCCTTGTGGCTGGAGCCAAGACTTTCCCTGCTCCTATTCGCAGCATATCTGCATTTTCTCCCAGTTCAGTGTCCTCTCCTTGTGGGTACATGGAGAAACACAGGGACACACACTCCTAACTGCATGGGAGGAGGCCCCAAGACACCAGAAGAGCTGGAGCTTGGGAGTTCAGTCTTCCTTTAGCCCACATGTAGCCCATAGTGATGAAGACACTATTAAGCTGCCCCCTGATTCAGGAACCCTGTACCACCCACCCTGCAAGCTCTGCATCCCATCTCAGCTGGGAGTGAACTCTGCATCCCATCCCAGCTGGGAGCGAGCAGGCTGTGCATGCCCATGCAGCCTGGGCAGCCAGCAGCTCCATGCCTGAAGGACTTCACCATCTGCTCATTGATTCAGACACCAATCCCTGCTCCAGGATGTTCCAAAGACTGCAGGAGGGGAGGCTTCACAACACCCTTATCTTTGGCTTTGCCTCTCCCTTTTTTCCTATTTTTATTAGCTGGGAGACAGCCCATCCTTTTTATGGCTCTGAATTCAAGGGTGATTAGACAGAAGTGGAGAGGGGCTCCTGCATGGGTAGATGAGCAGCCATTAGGTCAAGGCACCTGAAGGAGAAGTTTCCAGCTTTCACAACCCTAAAGATTGTCCCATAAAATTACTCATAAAATTAAAGTGGGGTTTGGGTTTCCAAGTCCTAAGAAACTGGAAATAGTCATCAGTCAATTCTGGTATATGGGAAGGCTCAAAGCCCTGGTTATTGAAGCAGAGGTTAATGCTGGGCTGTAATGTCTGCTGGGGACACGATGGACGCAGCAGTGCCCAGCACAGCTCAGGGGTTATGGCTTAGGCAGTGGGTGATAAGTTGTTCTCACTATCACACTATGAGTCTGAATTTCTTCACTCAAATTCTTCCAAATAAAATACAGAGCCACTTTCTCACAGAGGCTTTCACAGGATTTACGAGGACTGGGTCCTCTCCAGTTTTCTTTCTGTATCAAAGTGATGATTTAATTAATTGATGATCTAATTTCAGTCTGGAAGCTAACCTGCCGATTTGTGAATTCGACCTTGCTACAGATTAACCATGGTGGCAGTTAGTGTTAGTTTAACAGTGTCCAGAACAGCTTTGATGTGGTGCTGCGTTCCCTGGACTTTGCTTTGTAAAAATCTACCCACAGGAGGGTAAAAGCTGAATGTGAGGAACGGGGATTCAGGTTGCTCCAAGCATTTTGGAGAGGGGGAAGCCCCTGGCTGTAGGTGTCACTGTCATACTTAGGGCAGCAAATGCCGGCTTTGAAACAGGGGAGCTGATGTCACTAAAAAACAGCCCAGGCATAACTCGGTGGCAGTGACAAGGTCACCATGTGACCGTGTGGGTCAGCACAGAGTGAGGGAGAGGCTGCGTGGGGGAAGCCCTGGGGCAGCAGAGCCAGCACTGTCCTGTGCTGTCACTGCCAGGAAAAAGGAGGCAGCTCCAGGGACGTGACCTCCTGTGCCTCACGTGTGTCCCTGGTGCCAGCCACTCCATGGAGCAGGGGTTGGACCTGGTGTCTGTCCACATGTGGTATGAGCCTGAGCACACACAGAGCCCACACACATCCTGTCACACCTGCCTGCAGCCTGCACGGGTCCATGCACTGTCCCTGTTACAGGCACAGTCACTGTCACACAGCTAGGAGCACACAAACACACACACACACACACACACACACACACACAGAGGCAGTCACACCTGCCTGCAGTCTGCAGGGGTCCATGCACTGTCCCTGTCACAGGCACAGTCACTGTCACACAGCCTGGGAACACACGCACACACACACACACACACACACACACACACAGAGAGGATGTATTCCAGGGTACATCGTGCCTGCACACAGCTTACACACACACAAACACATCCAGTGCACCTCAGTACATGTGAACACACACCTTCATGTGTTCACCAGGCACATGGGCTGCCCACCCTGTGCTCCCCACACACCCCCACGGCCCCATTCTTCTCACCATCACCCTGGGCCAGGGCTGATGCTGCCCCAAGACTCAGGGCAGTTACTGAGCTGCTCCTGTCTGAATGCAGACCCACTCCAAGGATTTCCCTGAGCTTCACAGGAAGCACATGACCCCACCAACCCCCTCATGTCAGCCCCCACTGTGCTAGGCACCTTCTGCCACTGCCCAGCAGCTCTCTCCATCTCAGGGTGGCAATATTTGGGACATTCCTGGCTGCCAGAAAACAAGAGGCATTAGGCAGTGCAGCAGGACCTGTGTGAGCTGGGATTTCAGGGTCCTGCCAGGTGGTGGGATGGAGGGGAGAGCTCGGAGCTGGCATGGATCTGTGTGCACACCCACTGCCAGCATCTCCACACACCCCTTCCTACCAAGGCTCACCTCGTGTGTGTGTCACACCCTGTCAAACAAAACCATGCTCTTGGTTCCCAGCACTGCCACGGCTCCTTGAGCAGCCTGGGCACTACCTAAGCCCTCTTTTCCTGGTGGGTGGCACACACCAGATCGCCTCTCACGGCCTGGGGAAGTGAATCAAGCTTCGGGATGGGGAGCTGAAGCTACTCCCCGTGAGCAGCCCTGCGTTGGGCTGGCTGTGGCTCAGGGGGCTGCAGAAGAAGCCCGTACAGCAAGGGCTGCTGTGCACAGCCAGCGGGGAGGACGGCACCGCCTCATTTTGCATAAGCCAGAGTGCAAATCCTCCGTGCCTGCCGTCGGGGCTCGGTCTCGAGTGGCCGGGGAGCTGCCCCAGGCTCGGGGTGAGCATCCTCCCCGGGGCACCGGGCTGAGAAAGGTGGAACCAGCCCGAGCTGCAGATCGCCGCTGGGGCGGGGGGATGGCTGCAGGCTAATAATATTCCGTGTCTCATTATGCCGCGTATTAAGCTGAAATTTGCAGATGCTCTAATCACCGCGAGGCATTCTGCGCACACAGCTTCCCTCCAGCCCGGCAGCGCTGTGCAAACACCGGAGGAGAAGCCCTGCTAACCATCCTGCCACATGGTGTCCTGGAATCTTTACAGACCATTTCACCTTCACAAATAGCCTTGGAATGTCTGTGCATCGACAGCCCCTGCGGTAGCCAGATAGGCTCAGCCGCCTCCTCTGCAGCTCCCCGGGCCCCTCTTAAGCTTTTCCCCATCACGCCATGCAGATGCGAGGCTCCGGAATTTACACCAGGGCCGGGTAAAGCACCTCACGTCGAATGTGATCTGCGCCCCAGGCTCACAGGAAACGTGAACTGTATTTTATAGAGGTTGAGGAAACCTCCTGCCTGAATTGCTTTATTTTTTTCCCTCTCTCTGTCTTCCTCCTCCCTTTTTTTTTTTTTTTTTTTTTTTTTTTTAATGATTTTCTTTTCTTTTCCCAGATCTGTGCCCTTTGCCCTCCCGCGATCAAAGGGGGCAGGCATTCAAGTGCCGTGGGAATACTCACTCCTTGCGTATTCTGGGCAATCTCACGAGAAAAGCTGCTTTTCCCCCGGAGGTAGGGAAACGCGGATGGGCTGGACTGTGGGAGGGAGGGGTGTGAAGCCTGAGGGTTCCCTGTGCATGGGAAGGCAGGACAGAGGAGCAGCGTGGGAAGGGTTAACCAGAGACTGTCCTTGCTGTTTTTTCCAGGCCTGGCTGCACCAGATTCTTCCATCCCTCTTGGCAGGGATTGAAACCGTGGGGCTGAGCTAAACACATGAGCCTGAAGAGTCCCTGTGCTCCGAGGGTGAGCAGGACCTCGAGCGAGATGCTGCAGCTCATTAGCAAGGCAGCAGCTCGTCCAGGGCATGCAGGTGTCAGGCAGGCAGGCAGCAACAACAGCAAAGCAGAGACAGGGAGGCAGAAATGCAGTGAGATGGGGAGTGTTTGCTGCTGTGGGCATGCACACCCACACACCTACATGCATACAAACCCCCATGGTTACTACAGGTAGTAGCGCAGAGGGAAAGTTGGCCCGCTCTCTGTGTAGGGTCAGGAATGAGGGTTTGGTAAGTGGGTTCATCCCCTGTGCTTGGTGCTGGTTCAGGCTGCCCCCTTGACTCTCAGTTCATATTTGGCATTTGGCAGCTTTTCCTTGCTGGGGGGTTGTGGTCTCCTTCACCCATCAGCCCACCATGGAGGGGAGATTTGGAACACTCAGGGAACCCCAAGCAAGGCCATGGCTGCCCAGCTCTGGGCTGGCAAAACAGGGTGACCCAGGGAGCCCCGTGACCCGGGAAAAGGGCTGGGAATCACTCCTTGAATGAGCACAATGGCTCCTGTGCTGATGGCTCGCCTGGCTCTGCGCTCACAGTTGCCCAGGCGACTGCTCCTGGAAAATCGCGCATGGCCAGAACGGCTCCGGCTGCTGGTCCTGGAGGGGCTGGCACTGCCCTGCTGCAAACCCTCTGCCACACCCCCTAAGAGTGACCCCAGCGCCTGCCACTGCTGATCCTGCCCCAGGTCCTGTCCTGTCCTGCAGGTGCCCAGAACCCAGACACAAATCTGCCACTTCCAAAAAACAATCAGGGACAATCCTGACCCCTCCTTGCCATGGATTGATCAGAGTTAGTGTGTGCTACTGCTTCCAATGCCACCGCTGTGGGTCTGTGCCAGGCACTCTATGATGCTGCCCAGAGCAGCCAGGGGCTCCTTATTGCTTTGGTGTTGGTCTGTCCTTCACCTAGGACAAGTTTTTTCAGGTGGACCTGATTTTCATCTGCTTGGCCATGGGTTCCTGCAGCAATGACAGGGAAACAGGAATACTCCTGGGCAGAGGTGACCCTGGAGGAGCAGCAGAAGGATTCAGAGTCCTGTGAAAATCCAGGCAGGCATCCTCCAAAGAGGTGTCCCAGGTGCTGACTCTCCCAACATCCCAGCCTGTTCTGCCACATGTCACCTGGCTGTGTTCAGACACACCAGGCAGCTGAGCAGCCCCAAACAGCAGCTGGTTCATGTCTGCCCAGAGAAACAACCTTGTGTCCTGTCAGCAGGACCCATGGAAGGGAGCACCTCTGGGGTGGGGATCCAGCACCTCTGACACACATCATGCACCCACACAACCCAGTCTTGGAGGGTCTGGCCAAACACACCCCTGCAACCTCCATGTGCTGAGGCAAGGCTGCTCTGGGCTCTTTTGTCCCATGGCTGGTGCTGACATTGCAAAGTGAGAAAGGCCAGGAGATCCCGAGCTCTTGGTCTGGGTCCCAGCTGGTGCCTCTGTGACCATAGAATGGGATCACTGCTTTTTGCACAGCAAATTCAGCATCCTTCAGGCAGGGTCTGGAGTGCCTTTGCAGGTGGGCACAGCGTCTGGAGTTGGCCTGTGCTAAGCTGAGGATGGAAGCCTAGAATCATGGAAAATCCTGGGCTGGAAGGAACCCACCGGGATCATTGAGTTGAACTCCTGGTGCTGCACAGACTCCCCAACAATTCCACCCTGTGCCTGAGAGCGTTGTTGAAATGCTTATTGAGCTCTGGCAGCCTTGGGGCTGTGACCATTCCCTGGGGAGCCTGAGCAGTGCCTCACCATCCTCTGGGGGAAGAATCTTTTCCTGATGACCAGCCTAAATCCCCCTTGCACAGCTCCAGCCATTCCCTGGGTCCTGTCCCTGATTTCAGGGAGCAAAGATTGGACCTGCCCCTCAGGAGGAGCTGCAGCCTCCAGTGAGGTCTGACCTCAGCCTCCTCTTCTCCAGGCTTCTCTAGCTTCACCGGCCCTCTCTGTGCCAGCCACCTTGGCCCTCAATGGCATCTCTCTCTGGGCATGTCCCTGCTCCCCAGCCATGTTCTCTCCAGCCAGTGCATCCCCAGATTTCTCCAAGGCAGGGCACAGCCAGGGCAGTGCCACAGGAGCAGCCCCATCATCCATGCAGTTTGTGATTTGGGAGCAGATCCAGAGACCAGCATGTTCCAGCTTGGACACCCTTGATCCAACATCCCCTCTGCAAAAATGCATCCTGCAGGAGGAGGGAAACAAAAGCAGGGATGATTTAAAGGGAGGATAAACTCCCTCCTTCTGTGGGATTTTGTCCTTGGCCAGAGGAGGAATCACTTACTGCAGGACTTTGATTGGGGTAAGTAATAGACCCCCTTAAGCTGAGATGACACCTCCTATGAATGCTGCATTCAGCAGGGGACAGGCCATATGCAGAAATAAACAGGGACCCAGGACACACTGGCAGCTCTTTAAAAGATTGCTAATAATGTGCTGTTCACGTTCCTGGGAGACTGCTGCCATGATCTGCCAGCAACAGACGCTGGCAGTGCTGATGGGAGCAACTCCTGCCTGTCACCAGGCACCAGCCCAACACGCCCTTCCCCTGGCCATCACCAGCAGCACTGTGGAGGGGAGCACAGTCCTGTGGCAGGGACCTCGCTGATCCAGGTGACACAGGGCAG
This sequence comes from Brachypodius melanocephalos, assembly GCA_013398615.1. Taxonomy (NCBI): domain Eukaryota; kingdom Metazoa; phylum Chordata; class Aves; order Passeriformes; family Pycnonotidae; genus Brachypodius; species Brachypodius melanocephalos. The sequence goes on along the minus strand of VZSR01001775.1, from coordinate 511,619 downwards.
GGGACAACCTCGGGCTCTGCACTCAAGCCCTGGTGGGCTGAGGGAGCCTCTGTGCAGGGCTGGGGGTTCCCAGCATGGACCCAGGCCTCAAAAACAGGAGGGGTTTTGTGATGCTGCTCCAGATCTGGCAGGGGAGGGGAAATGAGAGTGGACCTGCAGCAAATGGGGCCAAGAGGACAGTCCCTGGAGAGCAGGACAGCTGTGGGACAGCTGGGTGGACACGCACCCATCACTGCAGACATTTCTCACACTGCAGCTTGTGAGCCAGTGTCTCCATGCTTGTCCTGGAGCCTGAGCAAACAAGGACCAGGTCACAATGGTACAAGGGAGAGGGAAATGGAAAATCTTTCAAACTGCCACGTTTCTGTGCAATCCACATCCAAGCTGGCCTCATCCTGGGCCCATCAGCTCCCAGCACTGGACACAGGGATGAGGGAAGGAGCATGGAGCTTTCCCCCTTTCCTTCACGCATGGATCAAAATGTGTCAGACTGGAATTCTCCCAAGAGCAGCTCCCTCCTGGGCTTCGCTGCTGCTTCCTGTTCTCGGGGGCAGGAAATACCAAGCAAACAGCTCCATGCATGACTTCAAAACTTCCACTTCCAGCGCCGGCTGCAAGATGAGGATGGAGGAGCCTGGGTGATGGGAGCAGCCTGCCCCGAGGCTTTGCTCCCATGGACCATCCCCCCTTCCTCTCTCCTCTGCCCCTTGGGAAGCCAGGTCCCAGAACAGCTTCTCCCAGCCCTTAATGCCAGGCTCAGGAGCTGCACTGAGCTCCTGGACCGTCAGTCCTAGTGGATTTCATTTGCTTTTGCTCTCTGCCTCCACTCAGAGCCAGGCAAACACAGGAATTAATAACTGCACAGAAAATGAGGCTGCACGGTGCAGTGTGAGGCCACTGTGCTGATCCCTCACGGGCAAGGCTGGCCAGCACAGCACAAGAACCTCTGCAGTCCCCTTATTGCTGCCATCATGCAAAAAAACCTCATGGGCTGCTCCCCTTCTGCAGTAGAGAACAGCCTGGAGGGGGGAGCATCATTTTCCCGTCTCCATTCTGATTTTTGAGGGTTGGTTCAGCCTGTCCTGCTGTGCCAGGAGCTGCACAACAGCACAGTGACTGTCAGTGGATGAAAAAGGGCTGTTTCCCCCACTTGGCTGAATAGAAATAACAAGGTAGTGCCTGGCCAGGCTCTAACAGAGTTTCCAACCGGTCTGTTGATTGCCCAGCAGATCATTAGCCCAGGCAGCAGGGAGCAAAACTGGGATGGGGCTGATGGCTCAGAGCAGGGGCCACCCTGGGGTTCTTCAGCTCCAAGCCCCAGCTGTTCCAGGGTGCAGGAGAGGCCCCACTGTCTGGCAGATCTCACCGGAGATCTCAAAGGTGTCCTGGAGTTTCCTGCATCAGCTTTGGGGTTGTCCCTAAGAGGCACCTGTCCCCTCCAGGGCACTGCTGATCCCTGCCAACGCCTCTCCCTGGGTCCCCACGGGATGCAGGAGCTGGCAGCACACCCCACATGAGCGCAGAGCCCAGAGGTGCCCGGCACAACCCGAGCCTGGCAAGGGAGGTCAGAGCCTCTCCTGCCTCCCGTGGGCTCCCGGCAGCGCTCAGCAGCCCCGCTCTTGGCCCGGCTGCGGAGGGAGCCAGCTGCTCCTGGCGCCGGCACTCGTCTCTGCCAGGCGTGGAGCCATCTGCCTGGCAGGGCCAGCCACACCTGCTGGGAAGGAGACAGAAGCTGGGCAACCTCCCCGCCTTTGCGGCTTCCCGGCTGGCGGCATCACACGGCGGCTCCAGGAGCGCTCGTGTGTTTGCACAAAGGAGGGGAGATAAGGGAAGGCTTCTCCCCACCGGCCCCGGAGCTGGGCCGGGCTGGGCACCTCCCCAGGAGAGCAGGAACCCACATGGAACCTGGGCAGTGCCCTGGACAGAGCCATGGGGACACTTCCCGAGGCGGGCAGTGGGTGAGATGTGTGTCCCTGAGCCCCCTGCAGGGTGTCCCAGAGCCATCCCCAGCACTGGGCTCTGCTGCCAGCGGCCAGCACAGCGGTCAGCCAGGACCAGAGAGCAGCTACTCCTTCCCCCAGGTGGGCAAAGGGCTCTTTGCTCACAGGAGGGCAGAGGGGTCACAGGAGGCACACTCAAACATCTCACAACAGGGAGGGTGTTTCCTCTCCCCAGCGTCAGGGCTGGAAACTGGCCTGGATGTTGTTCAGGGTCCACCACTGTGGCTGCTGCTATGAGGAAGAGGAACAGAGGGCACCTAAGAGCTTTGTCCTCCCTGGTGGATCCACCTCATCCCACTCCTCTGCATCAGGCACTGCAGGAGCCAGAGATGTACCAGGTGCTGGTGCCAGGGTGGGGCTGCTTCTCCAGCTCCTCGTGCATCGAGGCCAAGCAGCACCACAGCAATGAGGGTGCAGGGTACTGCCACCAGCCCTCACACCCAGCCCCACTGCCAGGAGCATCAGTAAGGTGCTGGGATGGAAAATTCCTCCTAGTCCGGAGGAGCTGGGGGTCACCTGGCCTCTGGGGTAGCAAAACTGGGCAGCAGGACAGGCAGAAACAATGGAGGGCATTTGCAGATGCCCACTGCTGAACATTCTGCAAGAGACTCTCCTGCCCTGTCCTGTTTCCCCCTGGTGGGATGAGGAAGCTGATGGGCATCAAAGAGTGGTGCTTCCCCAGCCTGGCTGGCAGCTCCCATCCCAGAGCAGCCACAGCTGCTCTGCCACTCCAGCACCTGAGGATCAGGGCTGGCAGCCCCTGCTGCTGCCACTGAGCTCCAAACAAGCCTGGAGAGCTTTTTCCAGCCCCAACAGGGTCAGGTCACACTGGATCTTTGTCCACCATCTAGCCAAGGCAGGTAAGTGAGCTCTGCTTTTGAGGGGTTGGGAACACAGGAAAATCACCCTCAGGCTGTGGGAAGGTCTCCTTACCCAAACTTCCAGTCCAGCAACAATCCTGGGTACCCACAGCTCGGAGGTGTCTGCAGGAAACATCGTGCAAAGACAAGTGAGCCAGCTTCCTCATTCCCAGGCCTCTCAGCAGGACTGAGCAGAGATGGAGGCAATAAAGGTCTGCCTGGATGGTTTGGTCTGGATTTAGTGGATTGAGGATCTCTGGCCCTGCCTGTCTCCAGCTTCACCATCCTCAGGTGCAGTATCAGTGTGCTGAGCTGGCTGCAGCTTTGCCCCATACAGGAAGGGCCAAGCTGGGTTGTGGCGAGCAGAGGGGCTGACGTAAGCACTGCCAGTCCAGCAGATGTGGGGGTCGCAGAGCAGCAGCCTGCCCAGTCTGGGAAATGGGGCTCACTGCCATCCCAGCCAGCACCGTGCCTCTGCGTGGGGCAGAGGTGCTCTCAGGATGTGGTGCCTCCAGCCCAGTGCTCCTGGTGACCCTGAGGAAGGTAAATTGTCTGCAGACATCCCGTGCAGGCAGAGCAGACAGGGGGTGGCAGTGGACACAGCTCCTACACTGCTGACACCACAAATATGCCGGGGATGGGCAGCAGGTCCTGTGACACCCCATGTGCCCAAGGTCCCCTGGCCACAACCCTGGCCAGCTGACACCCTACAGAACTCCATGCTGGTCATGGGTCTGCTCATGCACACAGTGCTGCTGGCTGCAGCAGAGGACTCGGGGACAGAGAGGTCAGAGCAAGGCTCAAACAGCCCTGGGGAGCACCCAGCATCCCAGCTGGGCTTTGATGTGGCACAGAAAGCTGACAGGCAGCAGCACTCAGGGACTTAGCAGCAGACTCGGTTGCTCCTGAATGTTGTGTGAGATCTCCAAGGGATGCTGACCCCGGCTGGTGTCCTGCTAAAACCCAACATTCTCACTGGACCAACCCAGGAGGCTGCTCTCCACCATCCCTCCCAGTCCAGGACCAGCCTCCAGCCTGCAGCAGAGGGCTCAGGCTGGGAAGTTCCCAGGATTTCCTCATTCCACAGGCACCACACAATGATCCCTGAGAGACAGTGCCACCTCCATGTCTGCTGACACCTGCCCCAGTAGGCTCCTGATGGCTCCTACTAAATTTTACAAACCTCCTCCTGCACCAGCTTTGCTCCAAGAGCTCTGCTGTGACCTTGACCTGGAGTAACTCCATAGTGGTGGCTGCAGAAGGGGACATGAGCTCAGCACCTGCCTGATGGGAAAAAAACACACACAGCAACCTCTGTCCTTCCTTCCTTCCTTCTTTCCTTCCCTCTCTCTCTGCCATCCGTTTGGTGGGCACTGCAGCCCTGCTGCAGCTTTATCTTGGTTCTTTAAAAGGCTCCCTGGCTGACATGCACACCGTATGGGAGCAGTCAGCCGAGGAGAGCTGTAAATCTCCCAAGGCCTCATCTTGCGGGGCACATTAGCTGTTTTAAACTTGTCAGCTTTCAGCGATGGAAATTGACTGTTCAAAGCCCTTCTTCCCTCTGCATCCTGCTCCATTTCACGCCATGGAGAAGGTGTTGCATCCCCGGTGTGTTGGAGGAAAGGGGTGTGTGTCCCCCCACCTGCATCCTCAGGGACTGTGGATGCTCTAGGGATGTTTCTTGAGGTCTCACCAGGAATATGAATGTCTCCAAGCCTTCTCCTTCCTTTCTGTCTCCTGTGATCCTGCCCCCACCTGGAAGTAAGGATGGAGATACAGAACCTCACAGAGCGTGCCCGTCCACACGAGCTGGCTTTCCCATGTCCATCCATGCAGGACAACTCCAGATCCAGTCTGAGCCCGGGAAGGTTATGAAAATCAGCCCCAGCCTGCAGGCGTGCTGGTGAGATTCACTGCAGCACCGTGCGTGTGTGACTGCGAGCTTCAGCGCCCAGCATGGCCTGGCACGCAAAGCTCGGGGACACGCAGCTCTGTGCCCACCTGGGGACACTGCCCCCACCGCCACCGCCCTTGCGCCGGCTCTGCCGGCAGTGACAGCTCGCCAGCCGTATCGGGAGCGCGGAGCGTGGGGGTTTCGAGGAGGAAAAGCTCTGCTTGAACACCTCACCCCGAGGCAAACTCCCACACAGGCACCTTCTCCAAAGGGCACGGTACCCCATCCGCGCATCCAGCCTGGGTATCCCACAGATCCGCCGTGGAGCCGGCGCTGGGTGGGAGCCACCTCGCCTCTCCCAGCGAGCACGCAGCTCATCTGAGCACGGCGATCCCTCTCCATCCTGCCGGGTGCGTGCTTAATCCCGCCAGATGCTCCCCAGCCCTTGTGTGGGACACGGAGAGGAGACCCCGGGGCAGGCACAGCCCTTCACCCCCTTTCCCCCGGGACAAACCCCGAACTGTGCCTGGCTGCCATCCCCCGAGAAGCCCATCGGCACTGGGGGTGACTGCGGAGCAGCTTCACCCCCGGGGAACGCCGCCACCCCGGAGCAGCCCCCGCGGCTCCCGGCGAGCGGCAGCTGCACCGTGTCTGCCGAGAGAACGTGACAGCCGCGCTCAGCCCCGAATCAGCCCCGGGTCCCTGACCCTGCGTGCACGGGGTCAGCGCGGCCGTGACGGCGGAGGCGAGGGGGGCCTGGAGCCGCTCCTGGCGCGGGGTGATTAGCGGCGCTGCGAGCCCTGCGTCAGAGCCCCGCTTCCCCCCGCCCGCCGCTGATCCCTCTCCTTGGATACAGGAGCAGGGGGAAGCGGGCCAGGTGGGAGGGGGGCATCTGGGCCGGGGAGCGCGGGGGCCCTGGCGCGGCGCATGGCGTGATCCGTCGCAGGCGCTAAATAGTTGCCCCCGAATTAGCGGAGCGGCGGATGACGCACCGCGCTCGCAGCCCGCGGCGACCAGGGGGAGGACGGCGGTGTCAGCGGGCAGCCGAGCCACGGCACCGGGCAGCCCCGCGGCCGCCCGTGGGGACGGGATGCCGGCGGGGCACAGCGGGAAAGGTCCCGGCCCGCAGCTGCCGGCACGGCCGGGCCCCCCGCGGCACCCCCGGCACGGCTCGCAGCCGCGCACTCCCCGCCGCGTCCGTCTGTGGCGGTGCCCAGAAATAATCTGGCAGCGAAGCGGAGCCGGAGCCGCGTCCACCCACCGCTCCACGTGAGCGATGGGGAGCGCAGAGGGCGAGAGGAGCCAGCTGGGCCCCTCTCCGGCGCTGCGGGCCTCTGATAACGTTGGATTTGCGTCCTGCAGACCCGTGACAAGAGGGGTGCCAGCGTGGGAGGGGGGAGTTAAGCTTCCTATCACCTGCAGGGCAGTGCTTCCTTGGAGACCCTGCCAGCCCAGCTCCCGCAGGCACAGAGGGGCTCCGAAAGCAGGGAGGGCACATAGGCACCCCGTGCCCTCTGCGGGCCCTTGGTGACCGTCCCGGCCACAGCCTGGCTACAGGGACAGCCTTCAGAGCCTGATTTGCAGATTGCTGTCCGTGGCACGGGGCTCCAGCCCGGCTGAGGCCGACGGGGTGGTTTATCATGCCGGCAGCATAAACGTGTTGGAAATTGCCTGAATTAGCCATGTGCCATGACCAGGTTTATGGATAATGGGATGCAGAGCCCTTTCAGGAGTAGGCAGCTCGCAATCCAGTTAGACAGCTTCAGCCCCAGTCATTCCCCTTCAGAGGACGGAAGCTCATTGGGTACAATGCACAAAATCCAAGTGCATCCCCTGTGTGGGAACGATCCATCCCAGTAAGCCCATCCTGCTCTCCCAGCTGCTCCTACCTCCTCACCTGATTTTTTGCTTCCTCGGGAAAAATTTCTCCTTGTCTTCCCCAGAAGATACTATCCCTGAGGATGTGAGGAGGGGGATGTTCCACTTTTGTGTCTAAATTGCATAAAAAGGACTTTGGGCAAAATCCCGTGTCCCACAGGGCTGTCCTTAGCTTGGATTTGGAATTAGAACTCACCAGCTGTCCTGCCCCAGCCCCAGGCTGACCAGGTCCAGGGTCACATCCCGCAGCAGCTCTAACAGGCTGCCAACAGGGACCTGGGGGCTGGTTCAGCTCTTGCTGGGTTTTCTCTGTGTGGATTGATCTGATTTTGGTTTTTTGGTGTGTTTTTTTTTTTTTTTTTTTTTTAAATCCATGTTTAGTTTTGGGGTTTCCTACATCAAAGCATTCCTTAGCTTCTTCCCAGAGATTCATTAGGACTGGAAGCTGCTGGGTGACCGTGGCCAGCCTGATGTCTTCGGCTGGGCTTTCCTCTGAGCCTGCAGCCTCCCAGCGTGGACCAGAGCCCTTCCCAGTGATTTTGTGGGGGAGCGGGATGTCACACCACGGTCTGGAGACCATCACCGTGGGCAGCAGCAGGTCTGGAGGGGCCCTGGCTCAACGAGCATCCCCACTCTGCACCCCTGCAAAGAGCTCCAGCTTTCACAAGGGACTTATTAATGTCCACCGGCATCTCGGAGCAGCCGGCACCAGGCGGGAGCGAGCCGGGAACAGAGACAAAGAAAAAGCCAGCAGTGGTGGGGAAGGGCCAGGCTCGCCTCCCTGCACAAGCGCTTTTCCTCAGCCGAGCAGCGAGAAAGCAAAACTGCGAAGTGCCTAAAATTAGAGCTGCCAAACCCCAGCTGGGGAAGCCTGGAAAGATCCCCAGGCCCTGGAGCCTTGGGCGAGCTGCATAAAAGGCAGCGGAGGGGAAGGGAAGGGAGCTTGGGGACCGCGGCAAGTAGAGCGAGGCACAGTGGGAGCGGATGGCTGCCTCCCCCCGCCCGCATCCCACCGCCCGCTCCGACACTCCCCGCCCGCGCCGGATGCTCGCCCCACGCTGCAGCCCCGCGGGGCTCTGATAGCCCTCCGAGCCTGCCTCTTTGGGGATGCAGCTGTGCTGGTGCCCTGGAACAGGGTTCATATGGTCCCAGAATTGCCAGCACCCTCCACTCACATATCCCAGCTTGTCTGTCTTTCCAGAAGACCCACAGACCTCACGCTGGGGCTTGGAGAGCTCCGTGCATTTGGGTATGGCTCCTTCAGCCCAGGGGCTGGAAAACACGCACCTGGGCCATTCTTCAGTGGGGCTCCCAGCTCCACACAGTGTCCCCTGCCTTGCACCCAGCCACAAAGCCAGCTGAGCTTCTGAAGGGGCAGGCAGAACTGAGGAGGCCAGAAGCTGCATGTCCTGGGCCAGTAGTGCCCTCACGGAGATTTGGGCACCCACCCCCACCCACCAAAACCAGGACAGCAACTCTATTCCTCACACACAATTTCCCACCCCAGTGTACCTTCCTGCCCAGGAAGACTCAATCAGTGAGTGAAAAGCACAAGCTCTGCCATCAGTTAACACAAGGGGAGTCCCACACACCAATCCTCAGCATCCCCCAGGCCCGCTCCTTCCACAGAGGGGAGTGACAACATGGGCAGGACCAGTCCCACCAGCATCTCAAGGCTTCTCTGGATTCACAGAGCACCATGCTGGCCCCAGCAGTGTGTGTGGCAGAACCAGCAGCCACACACCAAACCGACATCTAAAAGCAGGAAAAGCAGCAGCTCCACAGACAGGCAGTGACTCTGCATTGAATTTGGCTCTCCAGCTCCTATTTGTCATGATCAAAGCGACCGAGGTTTAGTGCCAGCTTCACTGAGCTCAGGAGATGCTATAAAATGGCTGAGTCAAGGGCAGGTCTGGATCCTTTCCCTCAGTAACTGCAAAAACCCCAAAGGCAGCTCAGCACCTACAAGGGCGCAGTCCCCAGTTTCTCCAGGGCTGGGACTGCACTCCAAGCAGTTCACAATTGGACCCTGGCCACTTAATTTGAGGTAAATCAGCCTCTGTTGGACATTTGTCCATGACTTGTGGTGGGTACATGCAAAATGACCCAAGAAGGAGGCAGACATGTGGGACAGGAGCTTAGAGAAAAGGGGGATTCATGCCACAGAGATACTCTGGGAGCGGCTCACCCTGAGGTCATAGAAACATGGAATATCCTGAGTTAGAAGGGACCACAATGATCATTGAGTCCAATTCCTGTCCCTGCACAAGACACCCCAGCAATCTCACCCTGTGCCTGAGAGCATTGTCCAAAGATTTCTTGAGCTCTGGAAGCTGTAACTATTCCCTGGGAAGCCTGTTGAGTGCCCCACCACCCTCTAGGGGAAGAACCTTTCCCTGGCATCCAACCTAATGCCCCACAGACACAGCTCCAGCTGTTCCCTTGCATCCTGTCCTGGGTCACAAGAGAGCAGAGATTGGATCCTGGCTGTCCCCCTGGCAGCCTTCATTCCCAACATCAGAGTGGGTGTGAGCTGTGACAGACCAGGGACAGGGTCCTGGCTCTGCTCTGCCTCTCCTGCCTCTGGCAGGGCTGGCACAGCGGGACGTGCACCCAACAAGAATGGGGCTGGGATGGAAAAGAAACAGGTGACTGAAGGGGACTGGTCAGACCCAGAGGACTGCACAGGTTTGGTCACTGGGAGATGCAGACAGTGACAGAGCTGTTGCTGGAGGGAGGATGGGATTGGACCAGGATGATATAGGCAGGAGATTGGGATGGGATGGGATG
>VZSR01001775.1:487346-502097 GCA_013398615.1 Brachypodius melanocephalos | reverse complement strand
ATGGGATGGGATGGGATGGGATGGGATGGGATGGGATGGGCCACTGACAGGATGAACAAGGTGAAGGAGACAAGAAATCCTCCTAGCAGCCTGTGGCCACTCTGGGCTGGCCCAGCAGCGCCTCCCAGCTCAGGCAGAGCACAGCCCAGCACGTGCTTGCCCAGCACCCCCAGCCATGCCTGGGGTGCCCTGCTGGGCACGGCACTGCGGGCAGGGGCCACGTGTGAGGCCGGCACAGGCGTCTCCTGCTTTCCCTTCCCATGGTGAAGTGAATTGCTCCCTGGAGCGTGAGATCTGATTAGATTCCTGACACACCGCAGTGTGGCAACAACACCACGGCCAGCATCATGGTGTGTGCCCCACGCCCGACCCCCCCGACCTGGGCACTGCAGGAGGGGCAGGAGCAGCCTGGGGAGGGGGCAGTGGGGTGTGCTCCAGGATGTGTCCAGCCTGAGGCACAGGACAGGGTCAGAGCTGGCTGCCAGTGAGCTTGGGTGATGCGCTGGGTTCTGCTGTACATCCCTCGGCGCAGCCACCAGCCCTGGGGACTGTGGGAGGGATGGAGGGAGGGTCCAAGGTTCTCTCACGCCATCCTCACCTGAGGACTGCAGGAGGGGTGAAGGGAGAATTGGAGGTTTCCTCACCCCAGTGGATGATTACCCCTTTCCTACCTCCTGACGGATGTGAAATGATGCTCTCCCCGCTCTAGCAGCTGCAGAGGCGACCCACCAGGGCAGCAGCTCACCGAGCCTTGGAGAGCCCCAGGCAGATGGGGGTCAGGGGAGCTGCCCAGCCGGGAGAGGATGTATCTTCAAAGGCCTCTCAAGGCAACAAACAGTACCTGTTATGCAGTTTACCCTTCACATTTGCTGCTGTGAATGGCTCCTGAGCGATGCCTGCCTCTTCATTTGAGATCTTTCAACAGCTGTCTGATAGAGAAGACCTTTATCTCGCCTCTCCCGGGCTCCCATCCAACACCGGTCTCTGGAGGTGGGGAAGAAGGGGAAAAAAATAGAATTCACTCCTGCTGCCCGAGAGTCTCACCTAATCCACCGTGTGTGGAAAATTACTGCCACTGCACAGTGCCCAGCCTGGCCCCCTTCCCACCCACGCCAGCCAGTGACTGCTCCTAAGGCTTTTGTGCCTGGGTTTTTTTCTCTCCTCTTCCTGCTGGGAGAATGGGAACTTCGGCGTTTGGACAAGCCCTTGAGAAAACAACTTCACACGTGCTTGGGGCACTGAGTCGGTTTTTTATTTAAGTTTGTCTCGTCCTGAGACGGATTTGCCTGGAATCACTGTGCAGGCTGTGAAAGCCCCCCTGGCCCCCTAGCACACTGCCCAGACCAGGGGCCACCCGTGCCAGTAGCTTTGCTGGGATCCTGTTAAGCTCTGCCAACACTGCAGGCTGTAGTACCAAGCTTTGCCCCTCCAGGCATGAATCCAGTCTGGCAATGCCACCAAGTCCCACTGAGCCCTGGCCACCTCACAGGCACACTTCCACCCCAGAGGAGATGATGTGAAAAAGCTGTCCAGGATGGTGCTGAGCTTCAGGAGAGGTCACCTCACTCCTCTGCTCAATACAGGCAAAATAAGGTGAGGAGTCACTTCTGTCTCCCCAAGATATCTGCACAGGGACCTCTAGAAATGAAGGTTGCCCACCCTGGGCTGCTCCTGCACAGCCAGAGAGACAAAGGCACTGCCAAGCTTCACCTGAGATCTCCAACATGTCCTTCAGCATCCCACTGTACCCTTGGATCCACTGAAAGGGGTGTCAGGCACCGGAACAGGCTGACCTGGGAAGTGGTGGAGTCACCATCCCTGAAAGTGTTCCAAAAACGCATAGATGCAGCACCTGGAGACATGGGTTGGTTGTGGCCTTGACAGTCTGGGTGAATGGTTGGACTTAATGATCCTAGAGAGCTTTTCCAACCTTAATGAATCCATGAGTTTATAGCTTGGGCCCTTGTTGGCCCCAAGGAATGGAGGCACCAGGCTTCACTCAGCCCCGGAATTGGGATTAAAGACATGCAGGTGCAGAGTTTCTTCCTATCTGGATGCTCTGGACAGAGCTTTGCCTGAAGGAGGTGGTGCACAAAGCTTCCCACACTGCTGACTGGAGAGAAAGGATTGCTGTCCCTAGATCACAGTTGGGGAAGTTGAGTCACAGGGCAGTAAATCTCAGAGCTCAGGGAAAGGTTGTTTGGCTAATTTTGTCTTGCCTGTGAATAGGAGGCAGAAGGAAACAGAAATGCAAATTGTTTCCTGTGGCAAATAAACCCCCAAGAGCCACACATTTTACCTTCTGTATTCTCTGTTCATATCATCCAATGGCCAGTTCTGACTGAGGCATTGCAATCTCTGTGCCATGGGTGACCCCAAACTCCTCCTCATCACTCTGGGATTGGTTGGATAAATCACAGGGAACTTGCTTTCTTCATTTCTCAAATTATTTTGGAGCTATAAAGCACTTCTAGAACAGCTGCCAAGCTCAACCTGTGTGATCTTGCCCAGGGCCACTGAGATCTGAGCGCTGGAGACACTCGGTGATCGATCGGGGGCCTGGACACGCTCTGTGATCATACCCCTGTGGCAGAGCTGGTGGCACTCACCCCACCTGAGAGCTGGGGGCAGGGAAATTGAGAGACAGGGGTGCAAACCCATTCCCCAGTCAGCAAAGGCCATACCTGCCCATGCACATGCTGACTGTACAAATAAAACTGCAGCATCACTGCAGTGGTGCCAAGAATTTACAGTCCAACTGCACCTGAAGTCCCTGCCCAAGCCCAGGACAGGGGAGGCAGCTGCAGCCTGGCTGCCTGGGTGGAGAGAAGGGAAAAAACCCTGCTGCTTTGGGCAAATATAGCAGTTGGGGGCTGAGTTCATGCTCAGGTGGCTCAGTGTGGGGCTCCCCAGCAGTGTGCTTTGGGAAAACCAACCCCTTCCACAGCGTCCTGTCACCACCACTGGCAGCCCCAGGAGGGACATGGCACAGGACCAGCCCACACATCACCAAGGGTCAGCTGCCATCACTGGCAGGATGCTCAGAGGTCCATGGACTGGCTGGAATAATCCTTTGCTAAGATGGGATGCTGGACAGCATTTTCTGAAGTGTCTTCAGGATTTAAGGGCCTGGCTCTGCGAAGGAATGGAAATTGCAGGAATGAGGTACCTAAATAAGAGCAAGGCACTTGAAAGCCACTCTGGATCAGGCTTTTAATTTACCATTTAACCATACAGTAAGAAAGCCTCTTGAAAGATAAGCACTGTGTTGTAGAGAGGCAAGAGGCATCCATCTAACCTGGTCCCCCTTTTCCATCGGGGCCAGTGCCAGGTGCCTGCGGAAGCGATTACAAATGTGGTTGGCATGTGTAACATTTGCTTGGCTCCCCTGATCTCCAGACATTCATGGAGCAGGGTCTTCTGAGCTAGAGAGGTGCTGCCTTTCTCCTTAAGAGCTCTCCATGGGCTTTTTCCTGGTGTCTTTGAACACTCACACCTCCCATGCGAAGTGGGAGCACCTGCTCCCCGTGCGGCGTGGAGCTCTCCTCAAGGATGCTCCATGGAACAGACACCTCCTCAGGTTTTCTTTGAACCTGGCCCCTGCTAACCGTGTTTCAGCTAGATCCCAGTTGATACATGAGGAAAGGAGAGAAAAACCACTCGTTTTCCCCCTGCTGCTCAGAAGTCTCTGCTTCCAGGAGTCAGATCTTCCACCACCAGCATGGTCTCAATGACGTGGGACAAAATTACTTCACACCCCTTGTCGTGGATGGCTTTGGACATAGTTTTCTTTTCCATCACTGACCAAAACAAAGAAATGCAGGAAGAAGATTCTGTTCTGCCCCATTTGCTGACTCACGGCAGTTCACAAGTGACCTTGGAGCTCCCCACTGTGCTGAGAGCAGCTCTGAACCTCAGCACAGCCTCCCGAGGTGGGGCAACTGAGCCACAGGGCAATTGCTTAGTCTTCTTCTGGTCACCTGGTAACTCCACACAAGGCAGTTTAAAACGGCTCCCAAAAGCCAGTCTGGCCAGCACCACTGGGGCATTTAAATTCTGCTTTTCCTTAGGTGGATTTATCCTCACTAGCACTGCTTATTCTCATTATAAGCTTTTAATATCCAAAACAGTGAGAGCAGGTAAACTGAGGCACCAGAGGGGCTCTTGCAGCCTGACCAAAACCCCACTGAAAGGTGGTAACACAGATGTAGACACCCCCACACTGGGAGCCCTTGTCCCCTGACCTGGCAACATACCTGAGGACACGGGATGGCAGTGGGGACAGGGATTGACAGTGACTCACAGAGGGGCTGTTCCATAACCCAGGAGCCTGGCAGCCAAGGCAGGGATGCTGAAGCATGGAATCAGAGGCAGGGATGCAGAGACAGGGGCACCATCAGCACGGGCTCCCCAGCCCCAGCCAGGCAGCTGATTAAAATGCAGTCCGGCCACCCCGGGCCTGTCCCCACCGTCTCCCGGCTTTAAATAATAGCTTAATTATCTCATTTACATTTGGCTCCTTTCAGGGAGGCACTGCAGTTGATTAACATTTTCCCTCCCGGTGTCTTGCTCTGCATCCCTGCTCCATCCCACCCTTCCCACAGTGCTGGTCCCGCTCCCTCGGGCACGGCTCCCTGCTCCCACCGCAGCCAGCACCGCTGCCCCCAGCCCCTCTCCTCCCGCAGAGCCACGGCTCTCCAGGGCTCGGGAAATGCCAACACCCAGAGTGCAGATGGCCACAACAGATGCAGATGCTGGAGGATGGGAATCCGTGCCCTGGCTGGGCAACGGTGGGATGAAGGCTCTCCTCATCTTCTCTCGGTGTCCTGCCATTGCTTTGCTGCCGGCGCTGCCCGCGATCTCTCCCCGCGTTCCCGCTTCCACCCCTCACTGGGCAGCTTTTAACTTTCTTTTTTATCTTCTCTTTTTAAATCTCCTTTGAACGCTCCAGCCAAACACTGAATTCCTTTGAAGAAGAAGAAAATGTCTCTGTGGGTTGCCCTTTCTCACCGGCTGGAGCCGTGAGAGATCCCAGTGCTCAGCCTGAGAGCCCCGTGGCTCCTCCAGCCCCAGGCACATCCCCAAGGGTGTTCCTGGAGGAGACCAGGACTAGAGGCATCAGCAGCCCTCACCTCCCAGACCCTCCAAGCCCTGCCAGATTGTCCAGAAAAGCTCCTTCATCACTTGGGGTTTCTGGGACAAATTATTGTCCCCTGCCTCGCTGAAGCGGAGATTTTCCAACAAAATTTATGTGTATTATCTTGCCAGGCCCCAAGGCCGTGAGGCAGAGGATGTGTAGACTCCCTGCTTTCCCGACCGGTCACATCATATCCCAAACTGGGACAGGACCTCACAGCCAGGGGCAGGGAGGTGACTGGTGCTGGGGGAGATGGATGTCCTCAAGGCTCTTCATTAAACCTGCTCATTGCAGCATGAGCCCGTGGCCCGGCAGCCCCTCTCCCCCCTCCTCGCATCCCCCTTCCCCGGCTCCCCGCATCCCTCCCCGGGTTTGGCACAGCCCAGCCGAGCGGCAGCACAGCGCTGCAGACCCCGCTGCTGAATCCCAACCTCCTGCGTGACTGCCAGGCATTTCCAGATAGTCCTATTGATCCTGCGGAGCCTCCCGAACCCCCACCCCTGCTGCTAATTTAGCTGGGACAGCCGCGCCGTCCCTCCTGCCTTTGATCTGCTCCCTGCCGCCCCCTTCAAACAGCCCCCCACTGCCAGGAGAGTGTGCTCGGTGCAGAGGTGCTCTTTTTGGAACATATATTTTTAATGGGTATTTCAGACGTGACGCAGGCACGAGGGAGCAATTCTCCCATGCCCTGGTATTTACATATTTTCCAGCGCAGGCAGGGGAAGGTTTCACGGAGGGAGCGCGGCAAACAGGAAGGAAAGGAGCTTTGTGCTTTGTATCGCCAGGGCCCAATTACAGCCTGAAAGGCGAGGAGCCCATCCGGGTATTGCCCTCTCCAGCCAGTCCAGGCTGCAATTACAGTCCTCGCCAGGCTCAGCAGGGTCTGGGAAAAAAATAGATCTCAAGAGCTTCACAAACGATCACTAGCTCACTCTTCGGGGCGCGGGGATTTTAGGGCACCATCTGCTCGCTCTTCTCTGCCAACACAGATCCTAAAAACTACTGGGTTTCACCTGGCTCCTGGAAGAGAAGGAGAGCAAGGGAGAGCCCCCAAAGCTCCCTGCCGTGCTGGAAGTGAGGGATGGGAGGCAGGGATGGGGAAGTGATGCTGCAGGGATGTGCCTGGTAGTACTGCCAGGAGGGCTTAGGGTGGGATGGGAGAGGAGATCCCACAGAGAAAAGAGGGTGGGAGGTGCGGAGGGAAGCTGGGATGAGGTTTCCCACTCCTGCTGGGGCTGCCCTTCCCGCAGAGGGACGTGACTCCCAGCCTGGAGCATGCCCAGGCATCACTCTGCTGCTGGTGCCAGCCCTGGGAGGGTGCCCGTGTTACCAGAGGGGCAGCACCCAGCCTGGCACCCCCTGGGCAGTCACAACACAATTCAGGTCACTTCTGAAGCCCATACAAGCCATTCAGGCCACCAAATGCCACCCCCAAGCTGCTTGCAGGCTTGGCTGCCCTCAAGGTGGTGCCCACCATGGGGACAGGAGTGTGTGACAGCAGAGGGTGGTGGCACTGCTGCCTGAGGACCTGTGCTGGGAACCAGGGAGGGCAGAGTGCTGGCAGAGAATCTGTCACTGAGACTGGGGGGGACTCCCTTTAAGCTCCAGGCCACGTGCCATTGACCACGGTAAAATCTGATGGCAACAGCATTTTCCACTGTTCCAGGGCAGCTTCTGGGCAATGACTGGGAAAACTAAGCTGCAGAGAGATAGGAAAAGGCAAAAAGAGCTATATGGAAAAAGAGATGGAAACATGTGAGAGTCATGGTGTGATTGACGCAGGGGCTGTCCTGTGCAGGGCCAGGAGATGGACTCAATAAGGTCCCTCAATAGGGACTCTTTATGGGTCCCTTCCAGCTCAGGATATTCCATTATTCTGTGGTACTGTGGGTTGTGCTAAGACCAGCAAGCTCTGGTTTTGAGCCAAAGCAGCAAATACTGAAGTGGTGGAAGTGAGTGAGCCAGGTTTGACCTTCAGACTCTGCTAGGACTAAAGTAATGTGACAGGGGAGGGTCTGTCCCACTAAACTGAGCTCCTGGAGAGCCACCACAACACAAAGGAATTCTGTTTTCTTTGAAGCTCTTTCAGTCTCAGAGTCCTGCCTGGCAATTATACACATTTTCAGGTCTGGATTTGTTGGCCTGTCTCTAGACATATGCTGTATGCTATGATATGGAGCATTTGGGCATGGATTTCCATGCAGCAGCACCGTCTGCTTCTGAGCGCTCCTGCTGTGGCTCTCTCTGCTCCTTCAGCTCTCTGAAACCTACAGATTAATATTTTGATGTACAGGAGGCTGGCTCTCTATCTCAGCATGGGCAGGGAAGGGTTAAACCCGAATCCAGCAGAGTGGTGGGGAGAGGGACAGAGTTGGAGAGAGGGTGAGCAGTCCTGTCACCATGGCCAGGGCCATAAACATCCCAACATCAGTGAGGAGGACCATGGCTGTTCCTGCAGTCAGAGAACGGGATGTGGCAAGCTCTATGGGCTGCATTAAACCCATGCCTTGCTTTCCAGGGTTGTCCACACAATGAACCAGCCAGGACAGTGGCACATGTTTCCTGCTGTCCTCCCCAGCCTTGCCTAGGATTTTTGGGCATGAGAATTATTCAGACAAATAGGGGGGTAGACCAGAATCTGATTGTGACTCCCCATCAGTAGGTTCCAGAGTTAAAATCAAGCTGTTATCTTGGCAAAGATTGTCCAAGGAAAGCAACTGCAGACAAGGCAGCACACCCAGCCATGATGGGGTGATGACTGCAGCTCCCAGCACACTCTGCATGTGAGGACTGGCTCTGCCAGTCAGTCTCCTGCCTTCCCCTTGGCACAGGACCTGGCTCTCTGCAGGATCCCCTCCATGAGGACACATTGCAGCAAGGGTCAAGGGCAGATTTCCCTCTTTGGAGTGCACACTGAGGGTCTGACCAGGGTGAGCACCCTCAGGCACACCCCAAAAGGCTGGGTGGGCAGAATCCTGTCAGTTTGACCTACAATTCACCCTGGAAATGGATTCCTGATGTTCCCACTCAGCAGCCAGGCACTGAGTGTGGCTCTGGGTCATGAGCAGAGCCACAGCATGTCCTGGCTAGAGCCCTGCAGTTCCCACTGGCCAGCAGAGCACTCTGTCCCACATGGCATGACCAGCCCTGGGAGTTCCCTGGGCTCAGGGGCAGCAGCACCTGGCTGTGAGCAAGGAGGAAGAGCCATTCCAGAGCTCCAGACACAGAGATCCCATCCAACACGGGGCCCAGTCTCTGCAGCGGGGAGGTTCTGAGGGCCAGTTTGGAGGCCAGTTTGGAGATGTCCCTTCCTGCACCTTGTTTCCTCTTTGGAGAGCTCTTATTGCCACAGGGAGAAGAGGAAGGACACACAGTGCCATGGTCCAGCCTGGGGATGCTCCCAGCAGCTGCCAGGGAGGCAGAGGTGGCCAAGCCTGACCCCCAGCGTGTTTCAGCACCAGTGTGGCGCCCAGCCAGGTGTCAGTCCCCAGTGACTCCATCCCAGCTCCCAGCCAGAGCCAGCTTTACCTGCCTGTGCAGGAGGGAGAGCCTGGCTGAGCGTGGTGTCCAGCCTGAGGTCTGCAGCACTTTGCCTTCCTTGCAATGTGTAGGGTGGGGGGCTGAGGCTCCCTGGCTCCTTGCTGTGTTCTGCTCCTCCTGGTTTGGCCCTGACGGAGCCAGTGGTGCTGATGGTTTGTGCATCCCTTCTGATGAGGTCTTGCAGCCCAGGAGACCCTACAGTCCTCAGGCTGGAGGAAACCAGGGGGTGAGACCACAGCCTTGCCTGTGCCTCCCACAGGAGTGCCAGCACTGTTGTTTAAGTGTTTAAGGGCTAAAGGAGGTCCCAAACCACAGTGGGAAATGTCACACATCTCCACATCAGCACTCCTCCAAGTCCCATCTTTCCAGGGAGTTCCAGCTGAGTGAATCCTGGACCAGGTCTCTGTACCACTGAAACTCCATCCCAGCCCCAAACACCAGGAGTGGCACCATTTCTGCTGCCTCACCCCACCAGCCTGTGCTCACAGCCACAGGAAGGTGGAATCTCCCCCTGAGCCCACCGTGCTGCCAAGCCTGGCCCCCACCTCCCCTGCACACCACTGCCCCTAAAAAGCCAAAGCCACATGCCTTGCTCCCAGCTGCTGGAGAACAGCCAGGAACCACTTCCAGACTGCGTCACCATATTCATGGCCTCTCTTGGCTATATTTAGTTTTGTGACTGCAGGTTTTTCTGGACGTTGAGTTGCTAAAGAACTGGCACTCCCCACTCAGAGCAGCACACATCCCAAAGGGGAGCTGAGCTGGGAGGGGGGAGCTGAGCTAGAAGGGAGGAGCTGCCCAAGCTGAAGGAACCCTGAGCATCCCCCAGGTGAGGTTTGTCTGGCTGGCTGGAACAAGCAGCACGCTGCAATTTCAGCCCTCCCCGTCTCCTCTGCAGGGAAGTGCATGAGGAGCTGGGGAGTTTGTGCAGAGCCAGTCTCGTTTTGCCATAGCCAGCAGATCTGGAGAGGATGTGAACCTCAGTGCCAAAAGCTGCCTTGCAAGGAGGTCACAGAAAACACGGAGGGAGGGACTGTGGCTGTGCTGCACATCAGGCACTGTGGTCGGCAGGTTTTTTACGAGTCTGAGCTCAGAGGCACTGACTCAACCACCGCAGCCCCCTCTGGTCTCCTGAGGCCCCGAGTGCTCCAGACCGGCCTGCAGCACAGCAGGGGATGGCAGGAGAGCATCTCTGGCCATCCCACTGGGTGCCTTTGGCTCAGGTACAGCTGGGCAGCTGCCAGACCTTGTGATTCTCCTTCTGCTTCTCTCTGGTACCTGGGACAATCCTGGGATGGGACCCGGGCCCAGGAGATGCCATGGATGGGGTGTGGGCTCCATCAAATCCCATGTCCTGAAGCAGAACAGGAGGAGCTCTGAGCAGCCTGGTCTAGTGGAGGATGTCCCTGCCACGGCAGGAGGTTGGAATGAGAAGAGCTTTAAGGTCCTTTCCAACCCAAAGCATTCCAGGATTCTATTATATGATTCTATGAAGCCAGTGCATGGTGATCCATGGCCTTAGACATGTTCAGCCACCTTCTTCCAGCCTTCAGGAACCCCAAAACTGCTTTGGAATTCATTGTGTGAGGAGGTGGAGCAGTCCTGGAATGTTGACCTCATCCCAAAGTGGCAGAATTTCCCAGGTCAGAGGGGACCTCACGAGGTCTCTATAGTTCAACTTTCTGCTCAAAGCAAGGTCTCATTGTCCAGTGGGGCTTGAAAACCTCAGAGGAGGGAGGCAGTAAAGCTTTCCTGGGCAAGCTGCTGGTGCTTGGCTGCCTACATGGAAAAAAGTGTGTCTTTATCACCAGTCTGAGCTTCTCTTAACTTACCTCATACCTGTTGTCCCTCTTCCTCTCATCATACACTGCTCTGAAGAGTCTGGCTGTCTTCTCAAACACCTCCTCACAGGTACTGCACAGCTGCTTTAGATCCCTCTGAATCCTTCCCTTCTCAAGGATAAATCTCCCACTGCTGTTCTCATGATCCTGGAAAGGGGAGGAACTACCTTCAGAAAGAAAAAAACAAAACAAAACAAAAAATCAACAAAGAAAGAAAAGGGGAGGGAAAAAAAATATTAAAAAAAGAAAGAACTACCAGTAACTCTCATGAACCTCTTCACTCCAATCCCACTAAAAGTGACAGTAAATGAGAAGATCCCATCCCATCATACTCTGGGCTGCTCTAAGAATCAGGAACAATAAATCAACTGACTTCAGTCCAAGATGTTCCCATCTCTTTGCTGATACCAGATAACACAGGGCTGTGAATATTCCCAGCCTGAAACACCTCTGAAGGAAAAGAAGCAGCTGTCTGCAAGGCAGGAAAGCAGAGATATTTAACAGGTAAAACAAGGGAAAAGGAGGCTCCAGAGATGTCAGGTAAATCCTTTAATTCCACCTTGCCTTCATTTTCCCTGCTGCTCCTGAGGAACCAGTGGCTGAATGCACAGAGAAGCAATGGCTGCCTGATCAGCCTCTTCCCCTGGCAGAATCTTCTGCCCTGTGCTGATTTCACAGACCCTCAGCACGAGCCAAACACAAAAATCAGTGCTCACCTGGTCAAGGTGAGCCCTCCAGGAGGTGAGCTGTATCTTTTTCCAGGTTGACAGCAAGATTAAGAGGGACTGGAGGTACAGGAGTCAGCTCCATCCATTAGGAGCAGATCTGGGTATCACCATCATCAACCATCATCAACCATCATCAACCAAATTTCCCTCCCACAGTGACCCTCCAATGTCTCCTCAGCCAGCCCTGACCAAGGCCAGCCCTGGTCACAGGGACAGCAGTTCAGACATGGCAGCTGTAGACAGGTAAGGCTGGAGACTGGAAGTGAGCAGGAACGTAGGAGGTGTGATGGAAACAGGTGGGTAAGAGCAGTGTGGAGGGCAGGTGGTGTGAGGAGGAACAGGACATTACCAGAGGTGACCAGGCAAGAGTGACCATGAGCTCTGGCTCTGCTGGAGAGGAACAACTCCCATGACAAAAGGCCATGGGGAGCTGGCATAAAGGTGAGAGCAATCCAGGAAGCCTTTGGAAGCCACCAGCAAGACTTAAAGAGGGTCAGGAGATTGTAGATCTCATCTCAAGCTACTCATTAGCCACAAGAACTCTGGCCTTTCAACCAGGCTAATTACTGATTGCTCAAAGGATAGCACTTCCCACAGCTGCTAAACTTGCTGACACTGGGCCCTGGATGTCTTCTATTCTGGGAAGGGGGAGTGGAGTCTCCTAGTGTGAACTTGTGGAGCTGGGCAAAGCCACACTGGAGCAAAGATAAAGTCAAGGACAGCTGCAGCTGCTTGGCAATCGTTCAAAATGAGCCACGAGTCACTGACTTGGCTATTCTGGGATGAGCTGAAGAGCCAGAGCTGGGGAGAACGAATTCATAGCCTGCTCACACAGAAATGGACTGCAGCAAGCCTGGGCCTGACCAATGCCCAGGAACATTTGTCAGGGACCTGATGGGAGACTGCAAAGCTCTGTCCCTGGTCACCAGCGAGGAGCCGTGGCTGCAGATCTGCCTTGGGACTGACCCACCAGAGCTCACAGGTCTCCAGCAGGGGAGAACCATACAGGTTCCCCAAAAATCACAGAGAGACATCGCTGCTTTGAGGACTTTTCAGCCCTACAGGTTCCCTGAAACTGGGTCAAAGCCTTTGCCCAGGGCTGAGTACAACTGCTGCTGAAGCTTCTAGAGAACCTAGCAGAGGTTTCCCAACTAGGAATTTATTGGGGAATGGGGTGGATGAAGCTTGTGATATTCCCCAAATCTGCAACCACTAACCAGAATAATCTCAAATCTTTGCCTAAGGTTGGAACCTGAATTGTTTATGTGATGTATTTCCCAGTTTCTGGATGAGAGCTCTGGGCTGGGAGGCTCTGCTGTGGCCCAGCAAAGGTCTGGTCCCTGCCTCCAGTAATCCCAGTGTTGCTGGGACTGCCCTGACCCCTCCACACAGCCCAGTGCAGGTCACCTCCAGAGCTGCAAGACGAGATAGACAACTGAGCTCGTTGGGAGCTCACCCGAAGGACACCAGGCCTTTTGAGGTCACTCACTGCATATGCTGGAAAGCAGATATGATCTCATTAGGCAAATATTTGTGATCAATATTGTCCACACTCTGGCAGTGAGCAGCATCACTCAGAGCAGGAAGCTCTCCAGGGATGGGTGTGGGTTAACAGAAGAGCCTGGGCTGAGCATGAACCTATGCTCACCTGGCTTGAAAACACCTACATTTATCCTAAACATTTCTTTTCCATGATTCACCAGGAGATTAATTAGCTGCTTGGAAACCCCAGACATTAATTATTGATTATGCAAAAGATTTTGTTCATCACAGTTGCTGAGCTTGTCAGTGCTGCAGGACAGGATGGCTGAGGACATCAGGACAGAGGGGAAGTCTGGATGGGCCCTGGAGGGCCAGTGGATTTGCCACCAGTTTCCCATGGTGGGGCCTCTCCAAAAGGTAGAACGGCTCCAAAAGAGGAGCCAAGTGTGGCAGAGAGAGCCCAGCTCAAACACAGCTGCCCTGAGGGGCAGGGAAATGAGGCAGAGGACAGCGTGACCCGTTCACGAAAGAGACCCCTGCACCCTGAGGCGCCTGAGCTGATGCTTGGGGCTGCTCCAGGGGCATGCAGAGGGGAGATATCCACCATGGCCTCCCCCTGGCAGAGACACGAGGCTCCACCGGCACAGCTCGGTGCCAGCAGGCCCCTCCTCGGCCCGGCTCCCCGGGCAGAGCAGCCGCAGCCGCGGCGAGCGCGGGTGGCAGTGATAAACCTCCTGCAACGCCCGGCAATTAATCTTGCGGAGCGGTGAGTCAGAGTCACCCGGAGCTTCCTCCCCTCACCCAGAACCAGCCACCACCGTCTCCAGAAGCTCTCGGCTCCAGGGACCTGCAGATGCCACCTGGCTGAGGAGAGGGATTTTTTTGTTGTTGTTTGTTTGTTTGTTTTTGCCGTGCCATCACCGAGCGGTGCTGGACCCCCCTCCGGAACTCTCCGCTGCCCCCAAGGGAAACAAGACCCACCGATACCCACATGTGCCTGCCTATCTCTGCAGAGGAGAGGGGTGCTTTAGTCCCAGCTTCTCTGGCCATCGGGAAGGCGAGAGGGAGATGCCATCCTCATGATAAAGCCCATATAAAAAAGGTGTCAAAAGCCAGAGGGGGTGGAGGAGGCGGGAACGACTTAAATAAAGCCCCGGGAAGGAACCGGTATATTTAACTCCCACCAAGAAAATGCCCCCGGCACGTTTTCCCCCTGTCCCCATGCTCCCAAATCTGCGGTGCTCCCCAAACTTTCCCAGGCTTTCCCGGGGAAAAGCCTCTCTTCTCGCCTTGCCCTAGGCATGAATGCAGTTTGCAGTTTTAACAGCAGATGTCTCTCCTATTATGATTTATAAAAATGCTTAAAATAAATAATGCAAACATATTTACAGGAATGAATTCCTGCTCCTGAGCGCGTTTGTCACTCGGAGGCTCCCGAGCAGGAGCGCCTCGCCGCCTGAGCGCTTCCCGCACAGCCTTCCCCGCTGCCCCCCCGCCGCCCCCTCTCGCCGGCGCTGCGGCGGCTGCCAGGAGCCCAGGGCAGGGTGGCCAAATCCCAAATCCCCCCCTTTGCCCCTCCCCAAACCCCGGGTCTGGGCCCACACCAGCGTTTCAATACAAACGTTGTATAATCAACGTGTTAAATATTTAAAATGGTCGTGCAGGAGAGCTGCCCGGCGGTGCCTGATTTCACACATCCTGACAATTTCACGGACCTCTGGGCTTACGTTTCTTGGCAAATAATGAAAGGCGGTGGGAGCCCCCTTCCTCGAAGGGCGCGTTGGGGAGGTTTGCCCTGGCCGCAACTCCTCCAAAGGCGATGCGATCGCGCAGCGCCTCTCCCACCTCCGCGCCCAGCCATGTCCAATGCTTTTAAGCGTGACCTTGGCGCGGGGCGGATGCAGCCGTCACGCCGCCGAGGTGACTCAAAGGCAGAGCGGGGGGCCGGGGAGGGGGGCACGGCCGGGGGCAGCTGCCGGCAGAGCTCCTTCCAACGGAGCAACTTTTTTTTTTTTCTTTTTTT
>VZSR01001775.1:469283-482943 GCA_013398615.1 Brachypodius melanocephalos | reverse complement strand
GAGAGGAGAGGAGAGGAGAGGAGAGATCTTGCCCTGATCCAGGAACAGCTTGGTTTGTTTTGCTGCTGGTTTCTGAGTGGTTTCACTTATCTCTTTCCTCCTCCACTACCTGAGGTTTCAAATGCTCTAGGGAGATGTCTCCATTAACCACAGTTTTCTTTGGCAGCTATATTTCATTATAGTCTCTCTTCCCACTAATCTTTCCCAGCTTTTGTTGTTGTTGTTTTTCTTACGATGATTTTCACAAAACCTTTGTTTCCAGACATACTTAACCTGCCCATGTCCCTTTAAATACCACAGCCTGGGCAGAACAGGGGATCAGTCCTTTGACAGGAGCTAAAGTCCTGTTTGATCTGGATTAGATGCTGATTTTGCTTACCAGACTAAAGACCGAGGGGGACCACGCAGTGCCTGTGTTTGCACAAACCTGCCTGGTCGCATTCCTCCTGCTGCCCGTGTCCAGCCCAAGGGGTGAGCGCGGGGCTGAGCACACAGCTCGAAACCCGGGCGGATAAGCGGTCACTTTGTCTGGAGAAGCAGAAAATGGAGGTGTGGGGACAGCTCTGCACAGTGCTGGGGAAGTGGC
Organism: Brachypodius melanocephalos; assembly: GCA_013398615.1. Lineage (NCBI taxonomy): Eukaryota > Metazoa > Chordata > Aves > Passeriformes > Pycnonotidae > Brachypodius > Brachypodius melanocephalos. The sequence continues at coordinate 482,357 of VZSR01001775.1, read as the reverse complement.
CCGGGCTGCAGAGTGTCTCCAGGGTGGGAGCAGGCCAGCAGCCATCGCTGGGATGCCTGTGGGTGTCCCACAGCCCTTGGCACTGCTCACTCCGGAGGCCCAGCTCTGACTTGCTGCCCATTTTGCCTCTTGGGGCTTAAAAGTGGGTCCCTGGTGGCCCAGCTCATGGGGGGACTGGGAGGATGTGGGAACACCCAGACCTCCACCATTTCCCCCACCCAACAGATTGTGTTTTCTCCAAGGATTCCCATTTCCCCTGTGTCCCTTTCCCACCCCCATTTCCTGCCTCTTCTCCTGCCCTTTTCTCTTGTTCTTCTGCCTAAAGGGAGAGTGTTCTCTCATTCCCTGTGTACTCCTCATCCCCTCATATCTTGCCCTGCCCTGGCCCCTTCCCCAAACTCCCAGGAGTGGCTCTGCCTCCTCAGCTGTCCTGCAACATCACCCCTGCCATGCTCCTGCTTCTTCTGGAAGGCACCACGGCCAAACCCTGCTCCAGCAGAGGTGACAGGGCCACCAGCCAGCTCAGGAGGGCTGGAGCTGGGGGGCTTGAAGCCCCCATCACACACACACACACACCGTAGCCAAGCCAATTTATACCTCCCCCTGTGGCTGTCTCGATGGAGAAATGTCAGGACTCACAGCAAGGCAGCAAACCGTGCTGCTGGTGGGAGCCCTCCCAGGCCAGCAGAGAGGCAGGAGCTGGGGCTCAGTGTGAGCCCAGGGCCTGCACCCCTTCCCTCACTGCAGGGAGTGGGGAGCACACAGTGGGATCTGGCGAAGGCTGGTTTCACCCCACCCGCTTCAGGCTAAAAGCACCAGAAAAAACCTGGAGTGAGGAGAAGGGCATCTCTTGCTCAGGGAGTCAGAGTCCTGCTGGGGGAGCATCTCCCACCTGGCTGGTGCTCAGGTCACCTGGCAGTAGGAGAGCTGTGCCCACGGTGGCAAGGTGGAAGGATGCCAGTGGTGGTGATGCCACCATCACATGAGCACCCAGAGGGTGACAGGGCCCAGCTGAGAGATGCTGAGCTGTGCCAAGCACTCCTGCTCACTGCTGGGGTCCAGCTCTGCCAGAGGGAGGTGCAGGACCTGCAAGATCTTCACGGGCATCAACCTCCTGCCCAGTGCACTCCCAGAGCTGGAAAATGGACTCTGCTGGAGGTGGGCAGGGTCATGCCCTTGCCACTGCTGGAGGTATCATGGCACACAGCAGGTGGAGCTTCAGAGAGCACAGGGCCAGCATGTGAGGTAAAATGCAGACATTAATGACAGTAAAGGTCAAGCAGGATGTACTGATGGAGGCTCCCAGGGGTGGGCTTGGCTGGGGTGGGTGAGGAGATTGGAGAAACCCAGGGTCACCCAGGGCTCTGCCGGGGGAAGATGTTGCTGTGATCTGGCAAATGCAGGGATGAGAGAGGAAGGTTGTCCTGCTGTTGTCTTCTTGTCTACAGGGAATCCTCATGGCAGGAGGTGGCCTTGTGGAACACCCTGGTCACCGTTCCACTTCAACCAGAAGTAAGAGAACAAGCAAAGCCAGAAAGCAGGTGGGACCAGATGGACCATTTTCATTATATGGGAGGTCTCATCTGTGCTTGCCCTGTTCCTGCAAGAACATCCTGGGTTTAGTAGAACCTGCTCTAATCACTCATTGGCTCATGGTTTTGCCAACAAGACACAGACCAGCGGCTCCTCCATTCCTGGCAGACCTGCCCCAGGCTTGCTTGGGCTCAGGGAGGGGGGCTGCAGGAGAAGCCAGCTGCAGGAGAAGCCAGCCCAGAGGGCTCAGAGGCAAGGCAGGAGTGAGCAAGGCATCCTTCCTTCTCCAGAGATGCAAGGGGGGCTGCAGGACTGGCTGAGGGGACAAGGACAGGGCAGCCTGGTCCTGTGTCCCCACTACCCGTCGTGCCATCTGGACACCTCCATGAGCACCACAGCCACTCGCAGCGTTTTGGTGGGGGGAGACACAACTGCAGGGCTTCACCAGGGCTGTCAGCACCAGTGGTTGGCCAAAAGCGAGGCAGGCTGCAGGCTGCAGAGCCCCAGCTGGGACTGGTGGTACCTGTCACCTCTGCTAAGGCCCTGCTCAGCCGCTGTCGTCCGCCCGTCGTCACCCAAGGGCTGAAGGCTCGCGCGGCGCCAGCGCTGCCTCCCCACCGACAGCACCGCGCCTTGCACTGAGTGGCCTCCTCCTGCTGTCACAGGCCGACCTATTTCTCACAAATCCTGACTGCTCTGCCCTTAAAACATCTTGACGCAGTGCTGAAACCGGCCTTGGCACCGCAGCCAGCCCCCGATTGAGCGGGAGCTGCCGGGGCTCGGCGTGGGCTTTGCAGGGAGCAGAGGCTGGGTGGGAAAGCAGCACGGATCAGGAGCACCGAGGTGCTCATCAGGAACAATCAGGCATTGATGGTGATCAAAAAGAGGAATGCCATGGCTCAGCCAGGCTAAACCTGGCTGTCTGCAGCCCTGGGGTGCTGGGTGTTGCAGTTCTCTGCTGGGGTTGAGGGAGCTGGTGATGAAAGAGGTGTCCTCCTCCTTCATGCAAGCACAGCTGCCACACCCCCACTCTGTGGGGTGCAAGGCGGGGACCTGAGACCCCAAACCAAGACAGCTTCTCCATGGAGGCAGCACCGTGGAGCTGCAGGCAGGATGCCAGGTCTGGTGGTCCTCCTGTCCCCAGGGCAGGGAGACCTCAGGCAGTTTCTGTGCAGAAGCCACCCTGTGATGGCTGCAGTGACATTCCCAGCCTCCTGCAGAGCTGCAGCAGGGCGCCCAGCCAGGGCCCTTGGCCAGCTGCAGCCACAGCTTTGCCTCGCTGGGGACACAGCTCATCCCAGGGTGGGCTGGTGGGATACAGGGATGGGTGTCAGCTTCCACCTACAGAGTCCTTTCCAAGGATGCTGCTGGGTAAACATCCTCCTGCCCCAGCTGAGGCATGGAGAGATCTCATGTGTGGTGGTTGGTCAGGAATTCTGGAATTCCCAGAGGTGAAGTGATGCAGATGTCTATCATGGATAAAGGATCTCCCATGGCTCCTTTTCCCTGAGAAAAGCCCTTTTCATTCTTGCTCTGATGCAGAAACAACACAACATCCCACAGACGTTGTGGGACTCTCCTCCCCTGTCCCACACCCCGGCATGGGATGTTTGTGGGGAAGAAGCCAACACAGAGCTCACTCCCAGTGGAGAATGTGCAAAGACACAAGGCATCCTTAGCCCAAATTCAAAAACTCCACAAACTTTTGGAAGAGCTTCAGCCTAGGCTGGAAATGGGCCTGGAAAGTTGCCATGATGTGTGTGACACAGGGAAGGTCACCTGGCCAGCTGTGGGGAGCAGAACTTGGGAGCCTTATTTAGATTAATGGTCCCAACAGAGCTATCCCAGCAGCACCAGGCTCCAGCTTGAGCCAAGCCAGATATGTGACAGTGAGCATCCCCCACAGCTGCCCATGCTTGGGGACCCCCAGGACACCTGCATCGGTCCCATCTGTGTGCTGTGGGGCTGCCAAAACCCCAACCAAACTGGTGTCAGCTCAGCCCAGGACACGTCGAGAAGCATCCACCGCTGGCCCAGCCATGTTGGAGATGCTGGATGGCTCTAACACCTGGCACCGGGGCTGGCTTGTCCCCACAGCCCCCAGGGGACAAGGAAACCTGAGCAGATCCCACCATCCCAACCTCCCCTTGGAGTGATGGGTGTGAACAGGGTCCCCTCCCAGCAGCCAGGATTGGGTGCTGATGGAGGTTCCCACCGCAGCACCAGGGTCCTGCAGGCTCCCCTGCCAAGCCCGGTCCCCTCGGTGTCCCCTCGGTGTCCCCTCGGTGTCCCCGCTGCCGGCGGAGGTCACGCCTGGCCGGCGGCGCTCGCAGCGACCCCGCCATCCGGCTCAGCTGAAGCACATTTTGTTCGGCGCTTCCTGCATCCTGCCCCGTCCCCACGCCGGGAGGGCAGGTCAGCCCGGGGTCAGCTGCTAATTGCAGCCCGGGGGACAGCGGGACCAGGCGGCCACCAGCCCACTGTGCCAGGCTGGGACCCGGCACAGGGGCACGGGATGGCGACACCCTGCAGCAGAGCCGGGCACCCCACAAAGTGCTGGGGTGACAGGGCAGGATGGGACATGCCTCTGGCACCCCTGTGGAGGTTCCATCTCCTGCTGCAGCTCACCCCAGGATCCGTGGTCTCCAAGCCAGGGCATTTCCCATGGAAAACGCCACTGGCATCACCGCTGGACCAGCCCCACACCAGGGACTGGCCTCACCTGGCATCACTTGCTGGCACCTTCCCACGCCACCAACGCCAAGGGGGATGGGAACATGGCTGTGCCCTCTGTGACAGCATGCCCTAGGGCCACAGGCAGGTTTGGTTGCCCTTCTGCTAACTCCGTTTAATGAGGATGTTAATTAAGAGAGACTCAAGGCCAGCCCTTGTGGTAGCGCCCAGGGTTGTCCCTCAGCGCCGTGCCGAGCTCGTTATCTTCATCCCATGTGCCCTGTGTCACCTGGCTGCCAGCAGGCATCCTGGGGACAGCAGCCCTGGGTGCCACTTCCCCAGCTGTGGGGACAGCCCAGCACAGGGGCTGTGCCTGAGGAGGGTGAGCATGGAGGAGAGGATGGGTTCACCCTCGGGGGATGCCTGAGGTCCTGCTCGTTAGGCAAGGCTCCAGGCCAGCACAGGACCTCCCTCACACTCACTTGGGAGGCAGGGATGCAGCCCAGCTCGGGGATGAGCTGGAAGTGGGGTGGAGGGCACCCAGCACCCCATACCCCACCACCCCACCATCCCACTCACTGGCAAGGTTTGAATCCCACATCTGATTCTTTTCTTCCAAACCTGTTTTCCTGCATGGGGCAGCCCCTGCTCTCTTTGTCCCCTGCTAATATCCGTGTCCTCTCTGGCAGCTCCATATTCCTGCTATCACTCTCCTCTCCTGTCAATGCCCATCTCCCCTGGTCCCTGCCAGTGCCCTGCCAGCGTGGCACAGCGGGGTTTGCTGTGCCATGGTGGCATTTCCTCAAGCATTGCTCCGTGCCAACAGCAGCTCCAAGCACAGCCCTGGTGTGGGTGACACAGCCAGACCAGGGTGACACTCAGCAGGCCCCAGCTGCAGCTGTGGGTGGGATAAAGCAGCACCGGCCCCCTCCATCCCGCAGCTCCCCAGGGGATCAGGGCTGGGGAGGGGGCTCTTGTGCTGCTCCCCAGGACACTCTCCCAGCATGGGGTAGGGGCTGGCTCCCTCCAGGTGCCAGGACTGTGCCTTCACACAGCCCCAAGCCTTAGCCACAGTAAAGAAAGCAGCCAGGCTCCTTTTTTTCCCATAACACCCCCAGCACATTCCTGCTAAGTGCTTTCGGCTGTGAGAACAACACAGGCTGGGAATCAGTTCCCAGCAGCCCCTTGCCAGTGCCACCCCGGTGGGAGCAGAACCATGCACCAGAGCCCTGCTGGGGCACGACCAGGGTCTGTCTGTCCCTCCTGCAGGCCTTGAGCTGTGTCACTCACCGCACTGGCCCAGCTCCATCCCTGTCACCATGTGCTGCAGTCATTCCCACACACAGCCCTGGGTTCAGGCTCTGGTGTCACTGCAGTGCCTGGGCTCCAAACCACCCAGAGCTGCAGGAGGGAACACTGCTGGAGAGGGCATTTGGGGCAGCTTTCCCCAAGGACTTTCTGCTCCATCCCAGCAGGTCACTGCCAGGGAGGGACAGAGCCCACTCACCGCCGTCACCCCCCTGCTCCGGGTGCACATCTGGCCAACAGATGCTGGCCCAAATGCTGGCTGGAGCTGGAGACAAAGGCTCTCGCTACCTCCTCCCAGCAAGGCACAGCCAGCACGGCTGGGTCCAGCCAGCTCTACCTCTTACCAGGCTGGGATGACCCTGGAGAACCTCCAGGGGACTGGTAGGAGGTTCCCAGCCCACCTGCCTGGCACGATTCCCAGCACAGCACCCCAAGCACTGGCAGCAACTCAATGGCCTGTCCATGGCTCAGCCCATCCAACACCCCCTCCACCCCAGACAGCTCCTGCTGATCCAGTTCCAACATGAGGCCAGGCTGGAAAGCCATCCCAGAGCCCACTCACCTTTGGGAGCTCATCTTAGACTTGTCCCAGCAACACAAGCCTCACTGAAGGTCTCCATGGCACATTAATATTATTTCACCAAAACAAATGGTGTTGGCACTGCTGGGTAAACCCCAGGCAGGTCAAGTTGGGAAATGTCCCCAGGAGGAGCTGAGGCTGGCTTAGCCCAGCCAATGCCAGGATTAACCGTGGGGATTTAGCAGCCAGGGTGACTCCAGCTCAGCTCATCACACTGTCCCACCACACTCTGGCATCATCACTGGTGAGGTCCCCACAGCCACCAGGACCACAGCATGTGGGGCACCACTGCTGCTGGGGGGCCTGGAGGGCTGGACAGAGGGGTGGGAGAGAAATAACCAAGCTGGAAATCATGACACAAAACATGCATTCATTTTATTCACAAAAACAGCCTGGATTGCTAAAACATTACAAACAGCATTTCAATTTAATGATGGAGAGAGAGCTGGAGAGACGAGGGGTGAACAGAAGAGAAATATCACTTTGCGTAACTGCTTCAGCACAGGTCCTGCAATATTTGTTTTATTTTGATTTTAACTTCTGTAAGTTTACAAAAATTATTTCTAGGAGTAAACCGTTGCAATTAGGAGGATTTTCTGTATGCAGCATTTCTTGTTCTATATTAATAAACTAACAACAACCTTTTTTTTTTTTCCTTTTTTTTGCTCTTTTTTTTCCTTTTTTTGAATTCTGCCAGTTGTGTAGCAATTGTTTTCTTCCACCTTTTATACCAACCCTCTTGTGGGTTAAACTTCCAGAGGTGAATGGCGAGGAAAAGGGATACTACATCGCTTTAAACATATTCTCATTTATAAACATGAAGTTGAGGCATTCTAGAAACTATCCACTCTATTGTATGATGGGAAAGAATCAAATAAAAAGTATAAATGAGGGTGCAATTAAACAACTGTGCTAAATTACAGTAGTGCTTATTAGTAACTAGATTTTAAAAGGTTACTGTAAATTTACATTCCCTACACAAGTACTGCATCTTTCACACATAAACAACATCAACACCAAAACACAGAAAGAAACTGATTGTCCATACTCTGTCTATTAAGTCTTGGTACTTTACAGATCCATTGTTTTTTTCTTTTAATTTTTTTGTTTGTTTGTTTTTTATTTGAAAAGCAGTTAAATGTCTGACTAGGACTTGAAGATGTTAAAACAAACGCAAAAAAAAAGGAAAAAAAAGAAAAAAATTATAAAAAACAGGAATGAGATTCGCGAGAAAATATTTTTGGTTCTAAAGAGACACAGGTGCATCCATTCATTTCAGCCAAAAATCCCTTGCCTGAGACAACACAAGCAAGCAGTGACATTGCACTTGGATGACAGAGCTTTGGGATTCCCGTTCCTACTGGAACCATCTGAATGCGGCTCCTGTAGGAAGCATCACCTTCTGGAAAGGAAGAGACAGAGGGAGGGGACAGAAGAAGAAGGGACAAGGCGTTAGGTCGGGTCCGGCACAGGTGTGCAGCACCAGGGCTGGGCACCCACCCCTCACCCCCACCCAGCACCCATCCCCAGCCTTGGGACGGATCCAGCCCACGCTCAGCACCCTTTGATGCAGCTCTACATCCCAAGATCCCCACCCCATGATGCCAGCAGGAGGGAGATGGGGGTCCCCGTGCTGCCAGAGCCCTCCCTGGCCGGGCACCAGCACAGCAGCTGGGCTGTTGTTCCCACATGCCCGTGTCCCCATGTCCCCGTGCTGCAGCTGGCACAATGGCACAGCCCCTGGCTTCCTCTCTGGCCAGCAGTGAGCACAGGGGCCAGGCACAACCCAGCACAGCCCCTTCACTGCCAGCCCCCACAGTCCCTGCCATGGATGGACAGACAGATACCCAGAGCACAGGAGCCCAGCCCCCAGATGGGTTTAGGAGCACATTTGGATGGAAACTGGGGCAGGGATTAGGAGCTGCATGGGCCTGGGGACACCAGGAGCTGCTCAGGACATGGGACATGTTCAGCCTCAAGAAACTACCTTGACCCCAACAGAGCAACCCCAGGCACCAGCAGGTACCTCAGCACCTCACAGGCAGGAGGGATGAGTCCCACCAGGCTCAACCCTACGGCCAACAAAAGGCCCAATAAAGGACAAGATCTCTTAGAAGCCACCTCCAGGAAATATGGTGTGAGGCCCTGCCCCAGGTAGCACTGTGGAAGGAGAACCAGGGACATTTCCCATCCGGATGAGGTGGAAAGCTTGCGCAATGTTTATGAGAACATGAGTGGAGTAAGCAAGGGCCACAATGTCTCTCAATGCCAACAGCTCCCAAGCAAGGCTGAGCTGTGCCAGCCAGACACACAATCACTACAGGATCACCACACAATCACCTGAGAGGACTCTTCAGGTCCCACATCTCCAAACAAGCAAGGGACACCAATGTGAATGAGGCCCCAAGTTGCAGTGACAGGCGGGGGCCAGCAGACTGGCTGCTATGGGGCAAGCAGGGCCACAATACTGAGCCTGTGTGCAGGGCTGGGACACCTCACGTGGCATCCTAAGAGTCAAAACAGACACATTTTGGTCCCTAATTCCATGCAGGAGTCAGCCAGATCTCACTGGGTCCTTGTCTTGGATTAAGACACCTACCCAGGCTCAACGAAAACCGAGAGCAGCATCACCCCATCCCTGCAGGAGGATGCCCCCTTCCACAGGCACAACCCAAACACGGGGCTTGGGCAAGGGCGGGGGCACAAAGGGCCAGGGTGGGCAAGAGCTGGTGGTGCCCCCCAGGCTGTTGACAGATCTCTCACCTGCTCCTGCTCCCAGCCCATGTCAGGGAGCAAATTCAGCTGGGGTGGTCACAAGCTGCAGGGATCACCCCCTTCCCAAGGTGTCTATGACACGTAATCAGACATTTGGGAAGGCACAAGTGCCTGTGCCCAGCGATGCACAGGGCTGTGGCACTCCACACTGACCACACTGCATCTCACTCAAGGCACTGAGTGCAGAACAGGCAGGGCAGAGCAGGCTGGACTCTCCACCAGGGGCCACCTACCCAGATCCATCATCCCAGAGGAGAGGAGAGGGGAGAGGGGGCTCCTCATGGGTCTGGAAGGAGATGTCTGATAAATACCTCTGCTCCTTTATTTTTAAAGGGAGACGGACAGACAGCTCTAATGTCGGTGCCCAAGAGAGATCCTCCTCATCCCCACAATCACAGACTCACAGAATGGTTTAGACATTAAATATCTCATTCCACCCCCTGCCATGGGCAGGGGCACCTTCCACCAGATCAGGTTGCTCCAAGCCCCATCCAATCTGGCCTTGGACACTTCCAGGGATGAGGCAGCCACAACTTCTCTGGGCAACCTGTGCCAGGGCCTCACCACTCTCATCATAAACATTTCTACCTTATGTCCAACTAAATCTATCCTCTTTCAGTTTACAATGCTCACCCCTTTTCCTTCATGGCCACAATCTCTCTGTGAGGCTGACAGGAGGGTGACAGTGACCCTCACTGGCTTTATCTGGGGCACCAAAGCTCTTCAGCACAGCTTCTCTAGGTGAAGAACAGCTCTGATAAGTCAAACCCCAACCATTCATGGCCTTCATGTGACCTACAGCTCTGCGAGAGCTGTGCAGGGCTGGCCGGCAGCCCCCACAGCATCAGCCAGGATTGCTGGGGCTGGCAGAGCCCAGAGGAGCCTGGTCAGTGCAGGGACATGCTGCTGCCTGCTCCCAACACCCAACCTGGCCGGTCTCAGAGCCCCAGGCAGCCCCACCACGGCAGGACACCAGCAGTGACCGGTTCTTCAGGCCCTGTAGATGTGCAGATAAAGTTTAACGGCGGCTGAGAGATTTGGCCCTTTTTTTACACCGCCATAAAGGTTTAATTCTATTTTTTTTTACTGCTTGATTTTAGATCAATGTTTAATCATCGCTGTGGCCCCTGTCTGGGCTCTCTGAGGACATTCCTCTGGATGTGCAGGGGTGGCAGGGCAGAGTCACTGTCCTTCTCCTGGGCAATGGCACTGCCCCCACAGACAGGGACAATGCTTCACAAAGCCTTGTGAATGATTCAGCCCCATATCAGCCCCACTGAATGGCCCCTTCTGTCCCAGTATCATGTACAGCAGTGTGATGGCACCTAACCAGGACCAGCAATCCATGGAACTCTGCATCCTGGCCCTCTCTAGACAGGTCTCCAGCACAGCATAGGTGCTGGAGGTTGCCCTACAGTTGGCCAATTTGTATGAGCAAAGCTGGCTGACAGGTTAGATTTAACAACCCAGCTTTGACCCGGGTGACCTGAGACATCAGCTGGGGTCATGGTATCCCTGTCCCAGCCCCAGTCTTGTACAACCCTACCAAGGTCAACACATGGTGGAGGTGGATGTTCTGAAAGAGGGGATGGTGTGTCATGAAAAGGGGATGATGATGCCCTGGAGTGACCCACACCTACCCAGGCGTCCATCCCACCAGCACGGTGGCATGTCCCTTGAGAATCAACACACCTGGTCATGCACAGGAGGGATGGAGATTCATCTCTGCTGGGGTCCAACTCTACCAGATGCTACCTATTGAACCCTATTTCAGTGGGCTCAATTTCCCAGCCAGTTGTGAGATGGAGAAACCCATCACAGGGGTGACCATTCCATGAGTTCCTGGTGCTATTTATCACCTCCAGACCCAGGGCTGGGAGAAGGCAGTGACTTCTCTGGCTGCTGTGAGCTTAGAGTCTATTGACCCGCTTTAGGACTCTTTGGAAAAAATGAACTTTTTTTTTTCCCTTTCTCCCTTTTTCCAGATCACTGACTCAGCAAATTAGAACAAGAATATAATTTAGCAATACAGCGGTTTTTGAAAGACACAGTCCCCCTCTCCTCATCCCCACCGCCCAAATAGATTTTTTTCCCCTTCAGTATTCATTCAGAGCTGATGCTAATTGAAAAACGTACAACGTGGCTGAGGGAGCGGCGGGCTTTGGTTGCATGGGGACCACCAGAGGATGGGCAAAGCCCTTGTGCCAGGATGCACAATCCAGCCATGCCTGGGTGACCTTTTAGCCTCTGCTGTCTCTCCATGGGGATGTGCTCACCAGGAGGAGAAAGCACACTGACATGACTGACAGCGGGGTCAGCTCAGGGAAAAATCAAACCTGGCTCCAGCACAACACCTGGGTGAGCAGGAGGGAGGCTCTGCCAGAGCAGCGTGTCCATGGGACACCCCTGCCCTGCTGGCACCCACACCACACCACACCACCAGCAGCTGCCCACAGCCCCTAGGGAGTTTCAAGGCCACACAACCCAAGTCACCAGACTTCTCCTGTAGTCCCCACATGGATGTCACACCTCCCCAGTGGATTTGGAAAGGTGGCACCCCGATCCAATGGCTCTCCTCTAAAGCCAAGCACATCCACAAGCAGGCCATGGTGAGCAGTGACAGCCCCAGCACTCGGCTCACACCAGGGCACCTGGGCATCCCCAGCAGGAGCAGGGATGTTCCTGTCTTTGCTGGGTGCTGAAACAGGAGCACTGCCAGTGGGGACTGCAGCACTGCTATCACAGGAAATCCAGCTGCTGCCTTATGGGCTCATCCTGACCACCCCAGAGGGATGCTGGCCCCAGGAGACCCAGCACAGCCACTGCACTGGGGATGCTGCCCAGTGCACACTGCAGCAGTTTGCTCCCAAAACCAGGGATTGTTATGCTCCTGCTCAGAGCAGAGTGAGCTGAAGGGCTGGGTTTTGGCTGCACTGTGGCGATGGGTTTCATCATCACCAATTATCCCAGGTTCTGCCCCAAAAAGTCATCCCCCGACTCTGGGGTTAGATCCCAGCTCAGGGAGCTGCCACCTGCTCAGGACAGGGGATGCTGTCACCAAAAGCCCAGCAGAGCCCCGTTGCTGCCTGTGCTTGCAAAGAGGAGAGCCAAGTCCAGCGTGCCCAGGGAAAGACCCCAGCCCTCCTCCCCACACCAATCAACCCCAGTACATAGCAGGAGGTGGGCACTGGGGGCACTGGGCAGAGCACACATCTCAGGGTGAGAGCTGTTAATGGAAAAGGGAAAAATAAAAAAAAAAAAGTAAGAAGTACCAGGTGTTTTATTATCTAGGGCAAGATCCAAACCCAGGAGCGCAGCCCGAGGAGGGGTTAGGGTGCCTGAGAGGGGCCGGTTACCTCCAGTGCTGCAGAAGGCTTCTTTTTGAGTTCTTCACATTTTCGGAATTTGCAAATCTGGTGGCCAGTTTTGCGATTCCTACAACTGCTGCACTGCTCGCAGTTTATCCGTCTTCGGCAGGGCGGGCACATGCCGCATCTTTTCCGTTTCTTTTTCCCCGAATTGATGGCAGATGCCAACTCATTCTGCATGGGATACTCTGCCAAGCCAGCCATATGGAGCGCACTCTCTGCCAGAAACACGCCGGCAGGGGTCATAATGAAAAGGCCTGGGTTGATGGGAAAAGCCCCCAGGTAAGGAAAATCAGAGGGGCCGTTCATTGTCTCTGCAGCTGAGACTGCCTCCATGTCAGAGATACCAGTCCCGTGCTCGCTTGTTAGAGGAAGATGCTCCTGTACCACTCTTTTGAGCATTTCTGTCGACTGAGCAAACTGTTGGAGGGCGGTCTGCCCTTCTGAGGAGAGCTCCGACATCCGGTCTAATTTGCTCAGCATACTAGAGATGTTTTTGTGCTTTGAGGTAGAATGACTTTTATCCACAATCGCATCGTTGCCATTAGCTAAGGGGTTGCCTTTCTCTGAATGTTCGCTTACTGAGCTGCTGCTACCAAAGGTGGAATAGTGGGAGAGTGGACGGGACTTCTTAAGACTTTTGTTCAAAGGTTCACTTATTATTCCACTTTTGTTCCTCCTCTCAGAGTTGACAGGGGGTTGAGAGTCATCTTGGTTATTTTTTTCTGTCTCTGGCTTGTTCCCATTGTCTTGATGGGAGCCCGAATTTGACATGGTGGCCGGAGCACAACAACCAAACCAACCCCAAAATTTGGGAAAAAAAAAAAAAAAAAAAAA
>VZSR01001775.1:450725-469183 GCA_013398615.1 Brachypodius melanocephalos | reverse complement strand
TGGCAAGAGCCAACAGGCTTTTCAAAGCGGCTCTTCCTCCCCCTGCCACGAAAATCTCAGCGCCACAAACAAAGGAACTCCAGGGAACGGACCTCGGTGGAGATCCGTTCCGCTGCTCTCCAAAAGGGTCACCAACCAGGCAGAAGTGGGGGGTCACAGGGTAAGTCCTGGCCTGGTAGCAATGGCACTCTGGTGCTTAAAGACTCTCTGTGCCCGGCTCTCCTCCCCCAGAGACAGCAGCCCCAGGGGAGTCCCAGGGCTCATCTCCCACTCCACTCCAGCGGTGTGCAGCCTCACGCCGGATGGGACTGCAGGTTCCAGCGGGATGCTCCCAGGATAGCAGCTGGAGCTCATGTAAGGGGTGCTTGGTTCTCATCCTGCAGCCACCCTTGTCCCCTGAGCCAAGTGCCATGGAGGCAACACCCCAGCTCTCACAATCCCAAGGATGCTGCTTACCCAGCTCAGGCTAGGCTGCACCCCTTCTCCTCGTCCCCTCTCTCCTCCTGGACCATTGTCCCTGAGCCAGTACTGGGCAGGGGAAGGAGAGTGGCAGTGTCCACCTTCAAGTGCCACAGGGATCCACAGCATCCTCCTCTGAAAGCCACACACACTCCAGTGTTCACCCCAAATCCCATAGGGAGCTGCACTATCCAATTCTGAGTCACTTCCAGCATCCACTTCCAAATCCCATGGACAGCCCTGGCATCCTCCTCCTAACCCCACTGAGGGCTGCAGTGTCCATCTCCAAACCAAACAGGGAGCTGCAGCATCCACTTCCAAGACTCATCAGGAGCTGCAGTGCCCACCTTCAACCCCATAAGGAGCCACAGCATCCACCTCCAAGCCCCAGTGCTGACCTGCTGCCATGCCCAGCACACATACCCAGCTGCTCCAGCAGAGCCAAGGGCTCAGCAGTGACAGCAAGAGCCTTCCTGGAGCGGATGCTGTGCTGCTGTCCCTGGGGCAGCTCTGGGGCAGCTGGGCCCAGTGTGGCTGCAAACACTTGTTGTTGTGAAATTCCTCCTCCTCCTCCCTCCCGAGCACGCACGCACACAGGCACCGCCAAGTAATCAGGCTTTAGAGGAGAAAAGCTGCAGGGCTTAGTGGAGCAGGAACCCACGTCCCCACCCTGGTGGCAGCTGGGGGAGGGTGGCACTGGGAGGAGGCCCGTTACCCACCTCATCCCTCCATCCTGGCTATCCCAGCACTCTCCTCTCCAGAGCCCAGACACGGATGTGGCCATGGGATGTTGAGAGCTCTGCTGAGACCCTCACTCCTGTGTAGGGGTGATGCAGCAGAGCAAGGGGTAACCCTGCACCCCCACACCCACTCCTGCTCATACATCACCCTTTGGATCCCCTTGTCCAGTGCAACCCCAGGAACCCCACAACAGCCCAGGGGACCCTTTCCCACAGACAGAGCTTGGGCATCGTCGTTAAAACGCTGATGAGGGCAAGGTCCTTGTGCCAGCTCCGGTGGTACCGGCTGCGGAAGCAGCCCCGGTGTCTCACTCCGGTGCCAGAGCCGGCTCGCCCACGGAGAAACCCCCCCGCCCTGGTGCTGAAAACCGCTTGCTTCAGCTGCTGCGGGATTTAAGATGCAGCGCGGATCGATGCAGGGCTTGGGCTCCAGCCGGGAGCTCGCCAGGCCACATGGAGAGGGAGAACTGCGGCGGCACAACGGGCTGCCCTTCCCCAGCATCCTGCTCCACGCCGGGCGGGGGATGCTGGGCAGCCGTGGGGTGGAGTGCACCCCAAAGGGATGACGGGGTGCTGGGAGGATGGGCGAGCTGCTGCCATGCAGCTGAATCACCCGTCCCCTCTGCCAGGGAGGTGGGGGACCTGTCCCGGGAGACCTTAGGACGGGTCACACCTTAGTGCCGACAGCAACGGGCGCTGGGGCCGGAGCGGGGAGCGCGGCAGGAAAAGCACCGCACGGGAGGATGTGAGATAAAGCGCCCGGGGGTGTTATCTCACGCCTGCCCGCGGCCGCCTTTCCTGCGGCCCTGCGCCTCTTCCGCTCGCCCCGCGCCGTGCAGGGAGCCCAGCGCCCGGCCACACCGGCCCGGGACGGCCACCCTGCCCCTCGCCCTGTGCCGTCAGAACCACCGTGCCGCGGGGCTACCGGGGAAATACGGGTGGTGTCCAGCCACCACTGCTAGAGATGCTCTGCATCGCCCTGGCAAAACAGCTGGGTCCTGCCCGCGTGGGTCTCCCCACGGCCCCACAGCGGGCACCAGGTGCCAAAGTGGGGAGGACATCCGCTGAAGCCACGCCGTGGTCACCATTGCCACCAGTTCCCATCTTCTTCTGCAGCCAGACATACCACCGAGCCTCCCTAGCTGGTCCCACCATGCCACACGGATCGGGTGCCAGCAGCTGCGAGCCCCCGCTCGCAGCCCCCTCCCACCGGGGCGATGGCTGCACAGCCTGGCACAGCCACCCGAGCACCCGGGACAGGGCCACCCCAGCCCGCCCGGTGCACTCCCCGCACCCAGAGAGACCCCCGGGCACAGCGCCGCGGCCGCGCTCAGCCCCAGCGGCGCAAGGCAGTGCCCGCTGTTGGCACGGGGTGCGGCGCCGAGCCGCGCCGAGCCGTGCCAGCGGCGCCACCGCACAATCCCGCCATTGTCCTGGCCGCCGCTTTTCCTCCGCCAGCTCCCACCATCTGCACCCACCCGGCGCTGCCCTCCAGCCCCGGGGCCACTGCGCCAGCAGGCGCCGGACACCGCGGCCGTGCCAGCTGGGACCGGTCTGTCCCCACACTGTCGTCGCCAGGCACCCCAGACCGGGGTGCTGGGGGTACGTGGCTAGTTCACATAAAAGGGGGGTCCCCCACCCTGACACCGTGGGACCACCCAGCACAGCAGATACCGCTGCTCCTCGCCAGCCGCTGCCCGGCCCCGTCGTTAATTGCAGCGGGGGGAGGAATTAATGATCTTAATCCCTTCTTTATGATTGACCCGAGTAAAGACGGGGAGGGCCCCCCCGTCCCGTTTCTGCCCCTTTTCCGGCCTCCATCCCTTGGGGAAGGCGCCGGGCAGCGTCATCTGGGTCCCTGTCAGAAGGTGCTTAGTCCCGGCCGGCCCCGGCATTAAGGGGCACGTGATGGGCTCCCTCGCCCGGGTCTTTGCTCGGGGCAGCTTAACAGCCTGGAGGGACGCCAGGGTTCAAGGGGACACCACCAAGGTCGAGAGGCCCCAACCCACACCCAGGGGTTCCCTACCCTTTGCAGGACAGTGTTCCTCCCCTGCCACCAACCCCCTGCCAGGTCCAGGGTCCAAAGGTCAGGGGGTCCCAAGGTGAGGGACAGCACCCGTGGAAGATGTTGCCCTGAGAAGATGTGGCTGCCCCATCCCTGGAAATGTTATAGGCCAGACTGGAGGGTTACCCAGTTACTCAAGGGTTTGGAGTAGCCTGGTCTGGTGGTGGAATGAGATGATCTTTAAGGACATTTCAAACCCAAAACATCCTGACTCTGTGATTTCCATGGGTCACCCCAAAGACGTGCCTCCCACCAGCCTGGAATGCTCAGATAGGGCAAGGCAGCTGTGCTCTCCAATGGCCCTGGGTGGAGGGGAAATGGGATACTCCTCTACCCAGGTCTTCCCCCAGCTCTCAGCACCACACCACCCCTCACCTCCTTCACTCTGCCCCACGGCTCCCCTGCACCCCAGCACACAGGGGACTGCTCTGCAATAGTCCTGACAATGCCAAAATAAATAAAGGTTGCAAAAGGATCATCTCTGGTGGTCCGGAAAAACCCCTGCCAGCCGATGGACTGAGAGTCCCCCCAGTTGCAGGCACCATTCACTGTCAGAGGGGAGCAGGAGAGGAGCTTCGCTTCTCCTAAAAAGAATGACAAGCTGCAAATTCCAGCTGGCTCCCCTGTGTGTTCGCTGCATGGCTGGAAAGCCATCAGCTCCCGCCGACCTAAAAAGTCTCATCTTCACGAAAGAACTTCTGCTTTCCTTTAATTTTAAATAAATCACTCTCCTCCCAGAAAAGCCGCTGGTTGGTCAGCCGTGTACAGACACGGCGTAAAGGGAGAAGAAAGCAGCAAAGCTGAAGCCGAGCTGCTCCCGGGCTCCGGAAACAAAAGGAGAAAATCAAAATTCGCCTTTTTTCTAATCCCTGGGTGCTGGGTGGGCACTGGGGGCGGTGGCTTTGTCTGCCCGCAGCAGACGGAGGACGGGGACGGAAGGGACCCCGGCGTCTTTTCAGCCTGGAGAAAGGCTGCAATTGTCCCCTCCTCCGCGTTTTTGTCCCCACTTCCTCCCCCTCGCCGCGTGGCCGCCCGCCCAGCATGGCCCCCACCTCCTCCCCACCACCACCATTCCCTGCTGGTGGATGGACAGACAGACGGATGGACAGACTCAGCCGTGCCATGGACCAACCAAAGCAGGGCGCCCACCACCAGCATGTGCCCCTCTGGAGGGCATCACAGGAAAGATGTAGGTCAAGAGATGCTGCAACCAGAGGCACCTTCCCCTTGCTGCTCCAGAGAGGGGCTGGAGGTGGTCCCTGTGCTCCTCAGCTGCCCTGGCCAACAGTGGACAGGACCTTGAGATGGCCAGGAGCACGGGACTATAGGTGATGGAAGCTATGCATGGGGAGACAAGATACCCTGAGGCATCCTGGTGTCTGAAACACATCCTGGGAATGACACCCAGTGGGTAGAACAGCACCATGGCCCTGTAGCACTGTCACAAGCCAGAAAGTCCAGCAGAAACCAGGTCAAAGGCTCACGAGAACCAGCCCCACCAGAACAAGGTTCACAGCAGCTCTGACCCCAGCACCACAACAGCTGATTCAGCTCCCAGGTGTCCATTTCCACAGCACAGTCCAACCTGCTGTTCCCTCCACCAGGTGACACAGGTCAGCTGAAACAGGCGGTGATGTCTTTGCCCAGCCTCACCAGCCAGATGTCCAGCAGCAGGTGAACCAAGAGAGAAATCAATCCATGATCTCCCAAGGCTGATTATCCCTACAGGAACCATCCATGGCACCTGATAATCAGGTGCCTCAGGCAAGGACAAGCCTGTTGTTTGCAAGCCATCACCTCTGTCAACCCAACAGCCCCCAAGCTCTGCTCCCCACATTCATCCTCCCAAAAACTGGTCCAGCCAGAAGATCCACTCCTGGATTTACCATGGAAGTTATCATCACCCACCACCTTTTCTCCAGACATCGAGAGAGGACACCCAGGCCTGGGGGAGGTTTGGGCAGTGCTGTGAATCCTCAGGCTCACCCTGGGTGAGTTAAAGAGCTAGAGGTATGACAGGTCGAGGTATGACAGGTTGCCCGATGGACAACTCACATGCACATAGTTCATCTCTTGTGCTCCAGAACATCCTTCAAAGGGCCAGTCGTGGCAGCCACTCTGCTCGTCTCTGCTGCCGAGGTGGCACTGAGGGATGTTAAGAAGCCAGCTCCTGAATTAAAAAGGCTATGGAAGATTAAATCCAACATCTGGAGTTTGCCCTGGAAGCAGATGGCAAATCATCATGGTGCACAGAGTGGCTTTCACCAGTCTCCTTCTCGCAGGCAGCCGCTTGGCCCCGGTGAGGTCCCCCAGGAGCAACTCTGGACACGTCCATAGGGTGGGTCAGGATGTGTCCTGCTAGCCACATCCTCAGAGACAGCGTGGTGAGGCCATGCCACATCCTGCTGAGCAGGCAGGAGGTGATGCCACCTCCCCAGGTGGGCTTCCTCCACCAGGGATCCAGCAAGGGCATATTTTTTCCCACTGGTGCTGGGTTTTTCCATGTAGCCCCATGGCTGCTGCAGGATTCCCAATCTGCCAGCACAGCCACACCCGGATGCCTGACTCAGGCAACATCCCAGAGCCTATCACCAATGTGCCCTGGACTTCCAAGGAGCTCATCATCGTGGAGAGGACAAGGAAGTGCCCAGGGATAGCACTGCCTCCGTGCACATCCTTGAACCTCACCCTGTGGCCCTGGCACAGCTGGAGCCACCACGGCAGGGACCGACCTGCGCCCGGGGCTGCCCCAGCTGGGAGCTGTGGCTGCGTCCTGCCTCCGCAGGGTGGTGGTTACGGATTAAGGAGTCTTAAATGTCAGACGACCAGGCGCTCCCTAGAAATCCACTTATCTCCGCTGCCACTCGGAGCGGCCAGAGCCGGGCGGTTATGGAGATAACGCGATTTGAAGCGTCCACCCGAGCATTGCAGGGCTGCGGGTGCCCTGCGGACAACGCCAGGCACCTCCTCCCCTCCTCCACTCGCCCAGCTGCTGCCCAGAGAGCCGGGGGATGGCCACACTGCTCAGCCCGCGGGCTGCACCCACCTGCGTGGTGCCCCCCCTTCCCCAATTCCGGGGGATGAGGGAGGCTTGGCAGCCTCGGTGCTCATCCATCCCCCCCTGTGCCAAAGCTGCACCAATTCGCTGCCCAAATCCTAAAACGACTGTAACTAAAACCTACCAGATTGAGCCTGGGGAAGAGCCCCCCCCGCCTCTCCCCCCTCTCCAAATGGGATTGAACAGATCTGCTCTCGCACGAGCCCAGCTCGCAGCCAAGCAGCATCTGACATTCACGCGCCGTGGCATGGCTGTGCCGCTCACCCACTCCCCCCGGCTTGGCATCGCCCCGGAGATGCACCATCAATCCCAGCCCAGCAGAACCCCTCCTGTCCTCTGCAAATTCCCTCCAGACCTCCCTGCAGGGACTCTCTGGCCCAACTAGTTCCCCATGTTCTGCCCACCAAGTGAGGTCCCCAAGGTGATTCAGGGCTGTGACATTCAGGGGACCAGGCAGAATGACCCCAGGGCATCAGGAACAGGTGGGGAGGGGCAGGCGCTGCCCAGTGGCAGATGCCAAAAACAACGGGCAACCCAGCAGAACCTCCAAAGAGCTGGGGGACTGAGAGTGACTTTGCCCTGGGGAGACCCACACATGGCCTGCCCAGGCCAAGTTAAGACATGTGAATCACTCTTAACAGATGGGGCAATTACAGCATCAATTACTTGGGGTCTGACCGACAACGAGGGCACAGAGAGACCCATCGGCATGGGCACAGTGAAGGGAAGTTAATTAAAAACAAGGGGAGAAGTTGTAGGCACACTTGCATGGGAATACTGGATGGCAAAGAGCCCCAAAACCATCAGTGCCACCTTCAGTGATGTTCCAATCTATATGTGCCACCTCCAAGTGCCACCTTCAACGATGCCCAAATCTGTTTGTGCCACCTCCAAGTGGCACTCCAATTGTGCCTAAATCCATTAGTGCCACCACAAGCGCCACCTCCAGCAGTGCCCAAATCCATCAGTGCCATCTTCAAGAACAGCTCCAGCCTGGAAAGGTCCCCTTGAGCTCCCAGCTCTCTCCAAACCTCATCCCTCCACATCCCACCAGGCTCCATGGTGGCAGAGCACAAACTGAGAGGCTGCTCCGGATCCCAGGAAATCTGGCACTGGGATGGGCCGGTGCACCAATGCCAGCACCTGTGTCACTGTCACCACTTGAGAGCATCAGGGCCAGCTCAGTGCATTTGAGTTTGGCCATCAATGGGCAGTGGGGACCTTATGGTGCTCAGTGATGAGAGCCTGAGTGCCCACGATCCCTGCTCCTCCTGAGGCCAGCTGCTTTGGAAGAACCACTTTTCCCAGCAGGAAGGCGACGGCCCCATCGGAAAGCGGGTCCGCAGACGGCAGCTACTGACAGATGTCTAAGAGGACGGCGAGTAATCCCGTCTTCCTCTGGGAGGATTCGGGTCGCCCTCGCCCTCACCAGGGGTTTATCCATTGTCTGGATCTGCCGGCGGTTGTTATTTTTGGTCAGCACCGCGTTTTGTTTGGCCTTGCTGGCAGGAGGGAAACAGGAGGAAGAAGAAAAAGGGGAGGAAGGCTGCTTGGCTAGGGCTTGGCGGGGGGAAGACCAGCTCAGCTTTGGGAGAGGGCAATGAGGCACCCCACAGCCCTCAGGGAGTCCGGGTTGGGCTGTGTTGGGCCCCACAGCCTTGCTGAGCACAGCCAAAACTCACCACAGTGACGGGGCTGGCACCATCCCATCCCCACTGCTGCCCAGGGAAGTTGATTCCAGTAAGCCCAGTGGGCAAAAGAGGCTTGAGAGATTTTGGGGTACAGGTTTTGGGAGGCAGGCAGCAGTCTGGGTTCTCTTTGTCACCAAAACCAAGTGCAAGAGAGTTCTCAGAGGGATAGGCAAACCCTGCTCACAGACCCACATGTGACTCAGGTCCATGCAGACAAACAAAAAAAAGCTGGGTAGCTTCAGGAAGACAGATCCCCAACCTGCCCTGACGCCCTGGGCTGTGAACTCCCATCCCTCACACCTCACCCTCAGCACTGCAGCATCCCAACAGCAGGCCAGCCCTGCTGGCAGGTCCTGTCCTCTCTGGTAGCTTGAAGCTTACCAACATTGCAGGCTGCATCTCAGCCAGCCCCTAAGATCTGCACCTGGATCACTACAGAGGCACCAGTGAGACAGTGGAACAGGTCACCCAGAGGAGCTGTGGCTGCCCCATCTCTGGAAGTGCCCAAGGCCAGGTTGGATGGGGCTTGGAGCAACCCTGGATAGTGAAAGGTGTCGCTGTCCATGGGAGGGGGGTGGGAATGAGATGAGCTTTTAAGGTCCCTTCGAACCCAAACCATTCCATGATTCTATGATTCTATCCTGCTGAGACAGGTACAAGGGGAGGCAGAGCTGAGCTAAGAGCATCCAAGAGGATGTTCCTAGGGAGAAGACACAGAAATGCCTCAAGACTTTGGTTCTCCCCATCTCCCCAGCAGTGAGTATCCCCTCATGGCAGGGCTTGCCATCCTTCTCCACGTCTTTCCACCACCTCCCAGTTTGCCTGCAGAGCAGGAAGACAGGATAAAGATGCTTCCCCACTCTGTGAGATCTCGCTCCTACAGGAGATGGAAGGCATGAGCACAAAACTGCCTCTCCCAAGCTTTCCCCATGCTCAGCACCGCTTGTCATTCAAGCAAACCCTGTGGCCTTTAAGCTGCCAAGGTACCAGAGCTGCTCTGGAATCGGAGTTCGCTCGGCTCCTGCCCTGGAGCAAGGAATCTGAAACGCTGCCACTGGAAACGAAACAGAGCATCCGTCATTTTACTTGCCAGAAATATATCCAGCCCCCAAAAAAAGAAATACTGCCTGCGAAAGAGCCAGCAACAAAGCCCTCGATTCCACCGGTGAAGCAGAGCCTGGCGTTGGGCATTTCCACTGGAATTCTGATTCTCTGCCCAGTTCAAAATCACCCAAAATAAAACGAGCAGCAGGACCAGGTTATGGCCAGAGGGGCCAGAAGAAGGGCGCCAGGTCATAATCAGAGGCTCTCGCCTAGGATGCTACAAAGAAAATTCATGGGTTTGAAAGGAAAAGAGGCAGGTGGCAGAGGCAGGGCTGGAGGGGATGAAAAGTTCAAAGGAGCACAGTGGAGCCCAGGCAGCCCAGCCTCGGGGATGTCCAGGGGAACCCATCCTGCCCATGGCATCCTACCCCCAATCCTCCCAGGCAAGCAGGTCGGCACCCCCAGCCATCCCCAGGAAAGGCAGCAGCGCGTTCCCAGCCAGCCCAGCCCCCAGCCCAGGCACGCCAACCCAAATATCTGCGAGAGGCGCTCCCCTCCCTGGGAACGGCGACTCGCCGCAGAGTTCACATGCCCCAGCAATGCCTGATTAAACTCCCAAACTCCAAGGGAATACCCCTGAGGCTGTCTGAAGATAAGCTAGGAGCTAGGCTGCTCTCAGGAAATGCAGGAACTGGGAAAGAGCAATCCCTTTTTTTTTCTTTTTTTTTTTTTTTTTTCCCTTTTAGATCCAGAATAACACCAGCAAACCCTGGTGCTCTCTAGCTCAGACACAAGCTGAGCTCGCTGGTGTGCACCCTGAGAGCTTCCTGCTCCCTGAGACATCAGAGGTGACTGACCCCTGCTGCAAGCCAGATCCTGCTGGAGGCACTGGGGATGGAACCAGGGAGCCCAGGACAACTCCAGGCAGCACAGGCGAGCAGGCTGGAAGGTGCTGAGCAAAAGGACAGTGCTGGAGCCCTGGCAGAGGGGAGGGTGCTGCCCAGGACATTGGGTGCCAGAGGATGGGGACACTTGCTGCCAACACCTCCAGGACCGAGATGCTTGGCAGGTGCTCCACCATTTTGGTTCACCCTAGGGAACACCTCAGGCGCTGGTTTCACTGGTCCTCAAGTCTCCTGCACCCCTCACTGTCTTTTTCCCTTCCTTGAGCTTTTCCATGTTGGATGGTCACAGCACTAGACCAAGATCTCCCAAGCCAACTGCACACTCAAGGGCAAGGGCAGTCCAGGAAACCTTGTTAATGCAGCACCCAAAAAAACAGGCATATTGGAGCAATCCAGGATCAAAAGGAAGAGGTTGCTCCTCCCTTCTGCACCTGCTGGATTCCCAGGGAGCAACCAGCATCTCATCCTCCTGGAGAGCAGAGGCACAGGCAGGGATTGCACCATGTCCTGGGGGCCGGGGAGTCCCAAGGGTGATTGTACGACATCCTGGCTGACGGTGGGGCCTCTGCAACACTGGCATCGGGGTGACCAAAGGTCCTCAGACACGAGCTCTGCCTTCAACCAGGACCATGGCTGGGGAGACCTGCACCCAACACACAGTGTGCTCTTGGGTGAGCAAACACACCTGAGGCACAGATGGACTGACCCAAGCCAAGATCTCCTCCAGAGATTCCTCTTGGAGATCTTTCTTGGTTAACACTTCTTCAAGAATCAGCCTGAAATGAAAGGGATCTTCCTTCTCTGTACATGGCACTAGAGGATAGAAAAACAGCACTGCTGGGCAAACTGCTGGTAAGAGTTTAGGAAAACTGTTCCTGGGGAACTGTTCCCAGAAAACTGCCAGGCCTATGTGGGATGGCAGGGCAGGGAGTGTTGTACCAAGGCCCAGCTTCTGTATTTGATCAGACACCAGTTTGACTGCAGAAAACACTGGGACTGCCATGGAACACTCAGATTGTCCATGGGGGTCCTGCACAGCCAGAAAACCCCACTGTGGCGTTTCCATGCATGAAGGGGCTATGGAAGGTCAGTGCATAAAGACTTCTCACCATGGCCTGTTGTAACAGGACAAGGCACAAGGATTTTAAACTGACAGAGGGCAGGGATAGATATGTTAGTGGGAAATTCCCTGTGAGGGTGGCACAGGTTGCCCAGAGCAGCTGTGACTGCCCCATCCCTGGAAGTGTCCAAGGCCAGGTTAACCAGGGCTTGGAGCACTCTGGGTTAGTGGAAGGTGTCCCTGCCCATGGCAGGCGTAGAACAAGAGAGTCTTTTCTGACCCAAAGTATTTTCTGATTCTGTGGCCATTTTTAGAAAGCAGAGTGACATGGAGGAAGCTGGCAGATCCTAAAGAACCAACCCCAGGACACTTGGAAAGCAGAGTCGGAGTCCTGGGAAGGAGGAAGGAGTCACCACCATCACCATCAGCCACAGTATGGGCCAGGATGGGAGGACCCTCAGCTGAAAAAGCTGCAGGACTCACAGTAAGAAAGAGAGGTTCACTCTATGACCTCGAGGAGAGCAGCCATGGAAAAATCCATCTACAAGCTCTCACAACACAGGGGAAGACAGGGAAGGGCCACAAGACCAAGCCTGGGGAAGCTGAAGCATGAAGGAAACACTACTTGGTGGGAGCTGGAAAGGGCTCATCACGCTGGAGACATGCTTTGAGGGGACTGACTGCAGGGTGTCAGCCTCTGCCTGGGCTCACTGCTCCTTGCTGGCCCCAAGCTCTGAGGGGCTACACTAAAACCACAGCAAGATGCCACTGCTGCTGCCTTCCCTCCCTTCCCAGGTGGCAGGCTGCAATGACGAGCAAGTTGGATGTACTTGGTGTCTGCCACATGGTGGTCCAGCAAGCCCAGGGTGGCTTCAGGGCTCCCAGCCTGCTCCCAGCACGTGCCTGATGGATTGGTGACCCCCTGCAAGAGAACCACCTTCCCTCACCAGAGAACGGTTTGATCCCTTCTGAAACCCAACAGCCATATCCCCATCTCTGGATGGGTCTTCCCACAGCACTGGTAAGTTCCTGGCATGGGAGGGAAGCTCCAGAGCACAGGGCTCCCAACCAAATGGGTTCCCACTGCCCACTCTCAGCTTCCACGGTGAACATCCTACTTGACCTGATGCTTCCCCAGCCTCTTCCATCCCATCCTCCTCGCTCTTTCCCATGCCAGAGGGTCCTGCACTGTGCCCTCAGTGACATGATCCATGGAGGATGAACCCATGCAAAGGAGTGGGATGAGCAGGGGCTGTGGGATAAGCTGGGCAGGGAGCACCCACAGAATCCATCCCCCAACAAGCTGGAGCACCAGCAGATACGGACGTGGTGGTGGTGGATTCAACAAAAAGAAACCTATCCTTGTGTCTGGAATGAGCCACTGGAATTTTAGGGTCTGTCCACAACATCTCCCTCAGTGTTCTGACAAAGCTGTTTCCATCCCATGAGCTTCACAAAGACCTGTCTAATGGGGGAGAAGGGGGTTTCCTACTACCATAGCTCCTGACACTTTTGACATAAGGCACATCTAGGTTAAGGTAGAAAAATTCCCAAGCAATTCCTGACCCTGTTCCCCTCCACCAGCGTGGCTTCCCCATCCCAGATGGACCCACCTGCCCTCCCTGTACTTTTCTCCTGCACATCGTGATGCTGAACGACAGCACCCCGAGGGGGAACATCCTCCTCTGAGGATTTTTCACACAAAAAAGTACTTTTCCACCCTGATGATGCATTTTAACAATGCAACAAACCTAAATCCTGGTGCCAGGGCTGCAGCCCTCACCATCTCAGGGGAAGCAGCCAGCCCCCACGCCAGGGATTCAGGAGGTGTCCCTGCAGCAGCACCCCCGCTTCAGCTCAAGGGGTTTAAGCTGAAGCAGTGCAAGTCCCTGCTGCAGCCCCCCGAGGTGTAAGGCTCCCTGAGCTCTTAATGGGCTTACGGAGCCGCTGGGAGCGGCGCAGCGCCCGGGGGGATGTACAGGCATCCCCCGCTGGCAGCCCCACGGCACCGCCCACCCTGCCAGGGGACACCCTGCCCTGCCAGGGACCACCCTGCCCTGCCAGGGACCACCCCACCCTGCCAGAGGACACTCTACCGTGCCAGGGACCATCCGTCCCGGCCGGCACCGAGCGCTCAGCCTGCTCTCTCCCCATCCCAAATCCCACACGCCTCCTCCTGCTCTCCTTAAGGACATGTGTGTCCCCCAGCCCTACTGCAGATCCACTCCCCCGCAGGCCCTGCCACCGGCCTGGCACACCTCCCTGCCTGCAATCTGTGCCCCACACTTCCCCCTGCTCTGGTTCCTGCTTCACTCCTCACCCCATCCATGACTGTGCACCCCCACATCTCGCCCTACACCTGCACCTCACATTTCACCTCCCATCATCACCCAGGGCCACGCTGAGACCGTGCTGAGCAGCAGGACCAAGGGCTGCCTGTCACTGGGGCAGGACCAGCTGCAGATCCTCCCACTCTGGTGGGTTCAGACCCCCTCTAATTCAGACTGAGGGTGAGAGGAGTATGTGCTATGCAGGCTGGTAAGGCTGGAGGGGCCATGGCATCCCCGGGAAATCCTGTTTTTCCAGGCTTGGATTAAGCACAGTGGGCTGGGAACGACAGCCAGCAGGAGTGGGGCCACCCTGGGAAAATCCTACTGGAAAGCAGTAAAACCCCATTCAGTAAAACCCCATTCTCTACCAGCACAAGTTTTGGGGAGGCAGCCGCTGGCTGGATGCACTGTGGCAGGGAAGGCTCTGCCCTGCTCTCCGTCCTGTTTTGGGGGTTTGGACTTTGTGCTTTTGGGTTTTTCCAGAGGGGGAAATATTTTCAAACAGCGAAAAAACAACTCCAAAAACCTAAGAACATTACTGAGCTCCTGTGAATTCCCTATCAGCCGCTGTACAC
This sequence comes from Brachypodius melanocephalos, assembly GCA_013398615.1. NCBI lineage: Eukaryota > Metazoa > Chordata > Aves > Passeriformes > Pycnonotidae > Brachypodius > Brachypodius melanocephalos. The sequence continues at coordinate 455,256 of VZSR01001775.1, read as the reverse complement.
GCACATGGCACAGAAAAATCCTTAGCAAATTCCTGCTGAAAAATAATAAAAAAAACAGGAAAACCCACCAAAGGCTGAGCTTGCCGGACACAGCACGCCAGGAGGGGCTGACAGAGCTGTTACGGTCTATTGGGCCAATAATCCACAAACTAAGACAGATTTATTGTACATGGCAGATCCTAACAGCTCCAAAGAAACCATCACTGTCTCCTGGCGCTTAAAATTCACTTTCTTGGGGGAAAAAAAAAAGGGCCAAAATATGGCTTTACGAGATAAGATGCATAGTTGGACCATTCTGTGACAGGCAGAAGCCTGTGCAAACACACACCCGGCTCTTTTTTCCCTTGGTATATAAATATATAAAATATCTCCTCTTCCGAGGCAAGTATGACTGCATTACCCATCGGAGCACTGTCCTTACCACCGGATTACCCAGCTTGGTTTCACCTCCCTTAGCAAGATGGATTTGCAGGGATGTTGTTTCCGCCTCAATATTACCAATCAAAACCAGGGGGAGATAAAAAAATCAAGTTAATTAAAGCTAAATTGAGCCCCTGCAACCATCTGGCTTGCTGGGATGGGTGAGTTTGGGTCTCCCTTCCTTTGAAGGTGTAAGGATCTAAGAAGGGAGATGCTGGAGAGGAAGGAGTGGGCTCTTCCCATTGGCGTGACAGCGATGGCAAGCCTGGGATGGGGGAATAGTTTGATGCCGATGACGATAATAAGAATAATAATATTAAAAAGGTCAGAGCTGGTGCTTTCCCTGTTTCTGGCAGACAGGACCCCAGCCAGCGTGGAGCAGCAGGCCAAGAGCAGGATCAGCCCGATCCCATCGGTAATTGCGGCGTCTGTTCGAATCTCCCCGGCGCTGGAAATCACGCTGGGCCCGGCTCAGAGCTCCCGGCGGCTGATCGTATCGGGCGGGGATCAAAGAGGCTCAGCTTACGGCTTTAGCGCGCCGCTCGGCCCAGCCGGCACTGCCGCCCAGGGGGCTCGGCTCGGCTCGGCTCGGCTCGGCTCGGCTCGGCTCGGCTCGGCTCGGCTCGGCTCGGCTCGGCTCGGCTCGGCCCGGAGGGGCGCACAGCCGGGATGTTCCCGGGAAGCTCGGAGGGTGCGTGGGAGCGAGCATCCTTCAGCGGGGCCATGCCGGAGGGGACGGCAGCCCGGAGCTCCCCCGGCACGGCGCCTGGATGGTGGGTCTGCCCTGACAGCCCCCAGCGAGCCCCGGCTGCACCCCAAAACCATCGGTGCTATGGGGGTGAGCGTGGGAAGCTGGAGCAGGCAGCCAGGAGAGAAGCTCTTGGAGACTCGCAGCGATGCCCAGGGGCAGGGATGGGTGCAGGGAGCGGGGTTTGCATGGATGGCGCAGCTGCAGAGACCAGTTGCACCCCAAAACCATGCCGGGGGTGCGAGCAGTGGAATGCTGGAGCAGAGAAGGGCAGCAGCTCTCGGCTGCACCCGGAGCCGCGGAGCGATGCCCGCGGGCAGGGACGGGTGCAGGGAGGGCTCCGCACGGATGCCCCGGCTCCGGCCCCTCCGGCTGGCGGTGAAGCAGCGGGAAGGGATGTGCCGGGACTGGCCGGGTGGCTCCAGGGAGGGAGTTGAACGAGTAATTAGAGCAGGAGGCTGTGAGTCAGCAAACGATGCGTAACCTCGGCGAGGCTGACAATGAGGCAAAAGATGGCAGTTTCGACCGAGAGCGCCGGCTGAAAGGGCACATTTAGATATGCAAAAAGCAGCAACTCCTGACAATCGCAGGGCTGCGACCGGCTCGGCAACCCGTGCTGCTCCGGAGCCGCCGTCTGCCGCCGAGCTCTTGACGCCTTCCTCCAAAATGACTGTGAATAGAGACATGGGTGGGCGCAGACCCAACCCCACGGAGCGAGGCAGTGCGGATCTCTCCCAAAAAAACAGGGTTCCGGGGAAAACACCGGGCAGCCTCTGCTCCAGTCCCCAAGCTGCCTGGAAAATGGGATTCAAGCAGACTTGGCAGCTGACCTTGCTCCGGGTGCCCCGGGGAGAAGCGCACCCTGGCGCACTCCAGGATGGACACTAAGGTCTGACTTGGAAGCAAACCCCAGCTCCAGCCACAGGCTCGTCCCTGCCGTTCTGGGGGGGTGCACCAGGGCTGCAGGCAGGTATAGCCGCCCTCGGCGAGGAGAGTTTAATTAACCCCGGAAAGCGATCGTTAAACGGCCGGCCCGGGTAATCGATGCGGAAGGGGCAGCTCTGCTGCCGAGGGACCATCTGCTCCGGGGAGCCATGGCGGCTCCTCGTCCCCCCCGTCACCCCGCGCCTGCCGGGAAGCGGCGGCCGCGGCCGTGGGGCAGCTGCTTTGGGGGCCCGATCCCGAGCTGAACCCCGGCCAAGCCATCCCGGGGGGATGGGAGCTGCCCCTCGCCTCAACCCTCGCTTCCCGTAAAGCCCCGAGCCCCAGAGCCACGTGATTTCCGACACGACACGGCCCCCCCGGCACAAAGCCCACCGGAGGGTCCTTCCCCAGCCAGGCATCTCCCCCGCCCCTGACAGGATGTGGCTGGAGCAAAGCTGGACAGGGATGTGGCCCAGCACCCCGCTCGCCCCATAGCTATTTCGACCCCGAGATGAGTTTGTGGCAGTTTCAGCCTTGAGAGCTCAGAGGGTTTGTGGTTTTTTTGGAGCACCCAGCCCCGCTGAGCACACCTAAGGCCGCATTCCCGGGCGAATACTCACAGGGATGCTCTCAGCATCCCGGCATCACCCAGGGTACATCATCCTGGCCTGAGGCACTGTGTCTCTTCCCACCCCCCAGCACCCCCAGGCCTTTCTCCGACCTGGAATTTCCATGTTTCTCCTTATTTCCACCCAACAAATGATGGTGGGTGCTCAGGGGCAGGAAGGCTGGGTGTGGTGCATCTGCTCCCGAGGGACCCAGCAGCTACTCCCCACTACAGGGCACTGACTCCAGCTCTGGGATGGGGTTCCTGGGCAGGTCTGGGGTTCACACAGGGAGACCCCTCACCCCTCACCCCATGGTCATCACCCAGGAGAGCTTTGGGAAGGAGATGGGGGTGCAGCCAAGAATAGTATCCTAGGGCAAAGCCAGCCAGGGGATGGAAGAGCATGATGCTGTCCCTCCAGGATGGGACTTGGAGAGACCAGTGTCCCTAATGGCATCCCTCTCCTATGAGGAGACCTGCCATCATCACACCCTGACCAGCTCCCAGTATCAAGACATCCTGGGAAGCCTGTGGGGCCCTGACACTGCCATGACCCTGTTGAGGTGATGCAGACCCTGGGCATGGAGCCACAGGCATCCTCCTCCTGGTCTGGATCTGTCCCTCACCCATCAGGAGGAGAGGAGCATCCAAGGAGGGGGAGAGCTGCACCCTTCAAGAAGAAAGGAGCCCAAGGATGCTTCCAGAGGAGGTGCTGGCACAAGGAACAAGCCCTGGGACAAAGCATGACCCTGAGGCCAGGAAAAAAAACCTCTCTGATCCTCTTGCCTTGCCTGAGGCAGAGGGAATGGAGCAGCTGCTGCTGGCCCAGGCATGGGCAGGGTGTCAGAAGGATCCCCAGGCTGGCCTGGGCCAGCAGGGTTTAGGGTGACCTGCAAAGCACAGAGTGGGCACAAAGCCCCTTGCCCCATCTTCAACTCCCCAGACCTGCAGACCCCTGGGAAGGGGAGCATGGCTCTCCCACTCCAATGGCAGCAGCTCAGCTGGCAGGGGACAGTGCCCTGCAGCCACCCACACCCTTCATCACACAGTGGTGCCAGCTGGAGGGACACCCTGCTCCAGGCAGGAAGATTCCATTTCTGGTTGCCAGCACCTTTGGGAGAGCAGGCTGAGGCTCCAGCATAGACCTGGCTGTGTGAGGGTTTGCCAGGACACCCAGCACAGCTGAGTTCCCAGGGTACACTTAGGGATGATCCAGGTACCCAGCATTACCCAGGGACCAGCACCCAGCTACTGGGAGCTGGGGTGAGATGACTCTTCCCATGCCCTGTCTGGGCAGCGATGCCCCTGGCAGCCCCTGGGAGAACAGCCAGAGCCTGGCTACAGGAGGCAGCAGGGAGACCCCTGAAGAGGAAGGGGGATGCTCTGCTTCTACTGCAGGAGGGAAACTGAGGCAGGGAAGGGCTGGGATGGGTCCACACGCTTGGTGCAGCACGGGGACCCAGAGCCAGCTTCTTCTGCTCCTCCCCATACAGAGACTCCTCTGTGCTGAGGACAGGGAGCAAAGACAGAGCAGGAACAACACCCTGGCACTGCCAGACCCCAGTATGGGACATGAGACAGGGTCACACGCTCAGTGAGGTGACCCCCAGCCCTCTCAGGAAGGATCCAGCCCCTCAAACAGGGGCTCAGCCTCAGAACAGTGCTTAAACCACCCCCAAACCAGTGTTCAACCCCTGAGCCAGTGCCCAGCCCCCTGAAACAGTGCTAAGCCACAGACTGGTGCTTGATGGCCAAACTGGCTCTCAGCTTCCCAAAACAGTGCCTGACCTCCTGCCCCAACTCCCAAGCCAGGGCTCATCCCCCCAAGCCAG
>VZSR01001775.1:420147-439067 GCA_013398615.1 Brachypodius melanocephalos | reverse complement strand
AGCCGTGCAGAGGACAGATGGACAGGCAAGGGCTGTGGTGCGTGGCCAGGGAGGGGACGCTGGTCCTGGGTCATATAAACACCGGGGTTTTCCCAGTGCCTGCAGATTTTTGGCTCAGCCCGAGCTGCTGCTCAGCAGCCGGCTCTGGGAAGACACCAGTGACATGAAAACACTCTCAGACCAGAGGATGTTGCCTGTCAGATGGGAGTTGAAAAGCAGAGCAAGCCAGGCACCAGGGGGCAATTTTTCCTGCTCCACCCATGTTCTCCCACATTTCATCCCCTGGCCAGCCCTGTAGTGTCGTCTCAAATCGATCCCCAGCACCTGGTGGGACAGGATCCTTCAGCCCCAGCACCTGGGATGGGAGGAGAGCTGCCCAATGTGGTCCCTCCTCATCAGCCCTCACAACCAGGACAGCAGAGACAGATGGGGCTTTCCAAACCTCTCCTGCATGTCCACACAAACAAGGAGACAGAAAGGTCAGAGCAACCCTGATTTTAAAAACAGACGTGCCAGTTACATGATTTCCACTGGAAATATCAAAGTGACTGATGGCAAGAGCTAATCTGGGCACCCTTGAGTCAGGAGCCCTGGAGAAGTGATGGTGAAAACTGTGCTGGCCACCGTGGCAGCCAGGTCATTGCCTCCTGCCCAGCACTCCATCCCCATGCTCCTGCACCCAGGTGTCAAACACACAGCCTCAGCAGGGAGCAGGGATTTGGGATCTTGAGGATGATGGGGAGAGCCACCTGAGCATGTCTGTGTTTTATGGAGGGCCACGGAGAAGCCTGGGAGGTGTAGCATAAAATCTGGTTTATGTGGGCCAGCAGCCAGCAGTGCCTGTGGGCACAGGAGGAGGAGGTCACCTCCCATGGCCAGGAGGCCTCTCAGAGCAAGCACATGGTTGGTCCCTCCCCTGTGAGGTCCCACCTGGATGCATTTCCCTCCATTCCACATCCCCTCTTCCCATCAACGTCGCGGCAGCTGAGCCTGGACCAAGACATTGTGCAGGTGAACCACACTCACCTTGTCATGCAAGAAAGCACTTTGGCACTGAAACAGGCTGCCCAGGGAAGTGGTGGAGTTGCCATCCCTGGAAATGTTAACAGACATACAGATGTGGCACTTGGGGACATGGCAAACACAGTGGTGTTGGGTTAATCGCAGGACTTGGTGTCCTTAGAGGGCTTTTCCAGCCTGCATGAATCTGTGATTCTGGGACTTTCAAAGGCTGCCTTCTCTGTTTGGGCTGGTCTCCTTTGCCCAGCTCCAGCACTCTGAGAAGAAATCACCCCCTGGCTTTCACAGCTGGAGCAGCACCCAGAACCCACCTCTTTCTCCTCTGCCCATGACAGACATCAGCAGGAACATGTGATGGATGCTATGGGAGGGGCTGACAGACCTGGCTCTGTGGGTGTAAGAGGCTGTCTCCCCTTGGTCACCTAAACACCATCCACTCTGTCAGCCCTGCACTGATCTGAGGCCTCTTATGCCTCCTTTGGACTGTGATGTATCAAAAGGATCAGTTCTGTCCTGGCTACCCTTCCTCCTGATAGGAAGCTTTGGAGCTGAGTTACAACTGGATGTGTCTCACATCACATCTGTAACCACCTAAAACGTCCAAGATCTCTCTCCTCACTTTATCTTCAAGGGACTCTTCAACAACAGAGTTCAGCTGCAAGGGCAGCACCCAGTTCTTGGGTGAGCTGAGGTGTGCAAGGTTCCCATTGAGGTCTTTTGGGAGACACCCTGTGCAGCCAGCTGAAGAGCAAGAGCACAGGGCTGCACTCACCCACTGCTCCTGCTGCCAGAGCAGCCACCTCTTCCCCAGAAAGCCCTCTGGGACCTGGCTGGGGATGAGCCAGCAGCCCTTCCCCCTGCCCTACCCCACCTGTTTGCTCTCCTTGGCTGAAAGCTTCCCTGCACTCCCCACGCTCAGGAGATGCTTCCACAGCCCCCCAGGGATGTCTGGCATCAAAAGAACTACTGTGTGGAGAAGAGTTAGGCCTGAAGCTCTGATGTGAATCTCCATTCCTTCCGGGGCAAACACAACCGAAGAAATCACGGCAAGGAGCCAGCCTGGAGTTGGATGGGAACAGACCATCATCTCCTTACCTAGGAAGACCAACTGGACTTGTCAAGAGGAAAGAAATTCATCTACATCTCACACATATGGTCTCATCCTAATGGATATGTATGAGCATAAGGGAAGAAGAATAACCTTCTGGTTAGGCTAAGGGCTTGGCAGTTGAGATTTCGCGATGCTATTCTCAGCGCTGTCCACACCTTGCTCCAAAGCCTTACAAAACTCTTTATCCATCCTCAGGCCTCACGTTTCCATCTGGAAATGGGGCCCATACCTATTTTGCGCTCGTTGCAAAGGAGAGAGGAGGGATGCTGGGGATGCATCTCCCTCCTCAAGCAGCTCTTGTTCTGAGTTAGGGAAAGCAGGAAGAATGAAGAGCTACGAGGCATCTCTGGGAAGGCTCCAGCGCTGCTTAAGGCTGCCTAGAAAACTCAACCTTCAGTGGAAAGAGGGAAAACGGGCTTTTCCCAGCACTCTGGGGCAGCAGAGATCATCCCCTTGGATAACCCAGAGCAAACTGGAGCTATCACGGCACGTTTTCATCCAGCCCAGGCACTTCCAGGAGGGATACACGGATGTGCACTGAAGGGGCTGCCCAGAAGCCCCTGCCAGGCTGCCAGCCAGGGAGGAGTCAATGGCCTGTGGTGGGAAGATGCTCCTTGTCAGCAAACCTGCTTGGGGAAGATGGTGCTCAGCACTGGGACTACCCAGTGGTCTTGCCTGAGGGACTGCAGGGGATGAGGTGCTCCATGGAAGAAGGTGTCTTAGGAGCCTTGAGGTGCTCCAGGAGATGGGGTGCCCTAGGTGACCCCAAGGGATGAGGTGCTCCAGGTGGCCTCAGATGCTCCACAGGATGAGGTTCTCCAAGTGCCCCAAAGTTCCCCAGAGGCTGAGATGCTTCAAGGGCTCAGAGCCCTTGGCCAGGCTGGAACTGGGAGATGTCACCACCTCTCCAGAGGTGGACAAGGTGTCTCCCCACCAATTTCCCTCTGCTGGAAATTTCAGAGTCTAGCTGTTCCCATGCTGGACAGAATCACCTACCTCCAGCCCAGCATGGGGGTACCTCATTGCCCCTGCCCCAGCTTTCCCGGCCCCAGGATTGCCATAGATCCGTGGGTGAACCAAGGATGTCCCTGTCTGTCCCACCTCCCTCAGCTCCCCTGATCCAGCACTGGCTGGGACCCTGTTCCTTGGATGGATTCCAGCACGGGTTCCCTCCTCCATCTCCTCCTCCTCCCTCAGGGCATTTCTGCAGGAGCCCCAGCCCTGCAAGGAGAACACAGAGCAGCCAGAGCAGCTGTAAATCCTTCCCTGCAGCCCAGGGCTCTGCCAAGCTCTCCCTTCCACCCAAATTTATGGAAAAGCAGGTCCCTGCCAGCAACACACAGCACAATTGTGAGGTGGAACAGGCAGTGCTCGCCAGCTGCAGGAAGGGCTCCTGCAGCCTTTCTCTTCCTCTTCCTCAGCCTGTCACCCTCGGTGGCCTGGGGACAGGCACATCTCTGCACAGACAAAGCAGCCCCAGCCTCCCCCACATTGCACTCCCCAAGCTGATCCCCCAGGGAGCATCCCAAACATCAGGCAGGAGTGTGAAACCCTCTATGGACAGGCACAGCTGAGCTCAAACACCCCCGTGTGCCTCCCCTTCCCCTTGTGCCCTCAGTGCTGGCAGGGGCGTGAGTGGGAGAGGATGAAGGGTTCAGGGAGGGAGACAAGAGCCAGAGGCTGAGCATCACTGGAGATTTTTTCCTGATAGCAAAGGTCAGCCGCGTGCTAGCCCCTTCCTCCGCTGTCACAGCAGAGGTAGGGCTGACAGTAGACCCGGGTATTTGCATTTCCTGATGGCTGCGTGCTGAAATTTGCAGTTTTAATGGTGCATTAATGCTGGCTCCTGCATTTCATTACTTCTGAGAGCGAGAAAAGTCACAGAGTAAAATAGAAATTCCCCTTAATTCGGCCAGGCCAGCCTGGCCACCGAGTGCTGGCTCCTGCCAGCTACCCTTACATGCAGCTGTGAGCCAGGCCCAGCTGTGACACAGAGCCACAGAAACTCCAGCAAAAACCATCTTCCCTTCACTTACCCCTAACCATGGGATGCCTCTTCCAACGCACAGAGGTGATCAGAACCCACCCAGCCACCAATCCCTGGGCTGCCCAGGATCCCCCCACAAATACAGGGATACTTTGGAGAGGTGACTTCATGGCCACTTTCCTGTTTCATATCCTGTCTGCACAGGTCAGGGAATTCAATCTACTTTTTGCCCAAATCAGACTTGGCTGCTGCTTCTTTACTGCATCCTGGACACAAATTTTTGGTCCTGAGCTTAAGCATAAAGCACTTGGAAATCTGGCCTAGAAGGCTGGGGAAGAGGGGAGCCAGAGCTTGCCCAGGAGAGCCAGAGGGAGCACACACGATGTGAGGACGAGTGCTGGGAGTGTCTGAGAGGAGGGATCAGGCAGGAGGGAACCTCTGAAATGCTCATCATGGATGAAAGCAAAGCTTCCTGCTGGCCACACTCCATGCAATGGGCTTTTTGGGATGAGTTTTGGGGTGTTCAGCACACAAATGACCAGCACCCTCTGTGTCCCTCTTGTTCAGTTTTGATTCAGGGCCACTCACAACAAGAAAGGCACTGAGGGGCTGGAGTGTATCCAGAGAAGGGAACAGAGCTGGGGAAAGGTCTGGAGCACAAGGTGAGGAGCAGCTGAAGGAACTGGGAGGCTCAGCTTAGAGAAAAGGAGGCTGAGGGGGACCTTCTCCCTGCCCACAAGTCCCTGACAGGAGGATGCAGCCAGGCGGGGGTCAGGCTCTGATCCCTGGCAGCTGGCAATGGGACAAGAGGAAATGGCCTCAAGTTGGGTTGGAGACAGTTTAGATTGGATATTAAGGGAAAATTCTTCCCAAAAGGGGTGGTCAGGCATTGGAACAGGCTGCCTGGGGAAGTGGTAGAATTACTGTCCCTGGAAATGTTCAAAAGCCATGTGGATGTGGCACTTGGCGACACAGATTAGTGGTGGCCTTGGCAGTGCTTGGTTAATGGTTGTACTCAGTGATCTTAGAGGGCTTTGCCAGCCTTAGTGATTCCAGGATTCCCTGTGTTCAAGCCTGATGCAAGGGCACATGGATGAAGCCAAATACCCCAGGGCACATGGAACACCCAGGCAGCATCATGGCATCTCCTGTGGCCTTCAGACCTGCAAACCTGTGTGTCCCCACTCACTGTGCCCCTGAGGACCACCACTGGCAGGGTGAGGTGCCTTTCCATCCTCTCCTGTGTTTGAGAGCTGCAAAGGTCCAAGATGTCAGCAAGAATGGGGGATTAGGCTGACTGAATGTGACTCCCCAATCCCCAAACCCAATCCCTTCCCCGGGCTCTCCAGACGCTCCATAACCCAGTGTGAAACCCCATCAACTCTGTCCCCCAAGCCAGACAAGACTGTCACCATCCCCCATGGCTTTAGGGGTGGATCAATAGGGGTCCCTTCTTGCACTGATCTCTACCATTGGGTGACTCTCCTGCTGTCCAGCCTGGAATCCCTGCTTGATTTTCCCAACCTGGTTTCCATCTGCACAGCCATCCGGCAGCACCCCGCTGCCCAGGCAGGCCTGCCCTGCCTTTCCTGGCCATAAAACCAAGAGGGCAGTGGAAATATTTCGGAAACACCTTTTACAGTTCTCTCAGCAGGGCTGCAGTTAACCCCTAAAGGGGCTGGCTGCCGTCAGGAAAAACAATTTCATTCCAGCCGAATTATTTCACAGGAAGAGGCTGATTTTGGTGCCATTTTTACCGCTGATGGCTTCAGCATCATCCCTTTGGGCTCTGTCACCTTTTCCTGTTCTCATGTTCTGCAGTGACCTGGAGCTCTGGCATTCTCCAGATCAAACGTTTTCCCTCGCTCCACATTCAGCAGATTCAGTTCCTCAGGGTGTCTGTGCTGAACTGCCCTGGTTTGTGGGGCTGTGGTGCTGCTCCATGGCAGCTGAGTTCGGGATCGCTGCTGAAACCCAGCCCCTGCAGCCGCTCTCCGGCTATTTTCAAAGGCACCTACAGAGCATTAGGTCACAGCAACTGAAATAGCAGATTCCAGTCCAAATCAGGGTGATGAGCACATTTTGTCCAGCCTCTGCCCAGCTCCCAAGCATCCAAAAGCTCCTCTCAGCCCGGAGCTCTGTCACAGCTTCAGTGGGAACACCCTGTGCCACACAGCCATGGAGCAGCTCATGGAACCTCTCACTTTAAAGACCACTCCTACCCCAGTTCAGACCCACCTGAAAAGTCCAGTACCTGGTAAGGATGAGACCCTCCACAGCCTGGTGGGGACCTCCACTGGTGTCCAGGCACAGTGGGGCAGGAGGGTACAACCCTCCAAAAAGGGATTTGGGGTTCAGACAACCCTGGGATCCTTTTGCTCTGCACAAACCACAGAGATGACATCTGAGAGGGCTGAAGGTGATAAGCTGAGCCCATCAGAGCTCCTCGTGCTGACCTCCAGCATGTCCCAGCCCCCTCGGCTGCTCCTGGAGACGGCAGCGCCAGGACGTGACATTCCCCTTGTTTTATCTTCACACATGGGCAGTTCCCAACAAGTAGCAAAGGCCAAACTCTTCCACCACCTGGCACATAAACTGGGGCAGGGAGAAAGCCAGGCTGAGAGTGCATGTGTCCCACAAGCATCCAGAAGTCACACCTGGTCCCCAGGAACCAGCTTGAGCCACCTGCAAGGTCCCAGGAAGGGACAATCACTGAGCAGAGGTGGAAGCCAGGTTCCTTCAAGCATTGCCTTGGCTGTGAGTCTGATTTATGGCTCCCAGGACATCCAGGTCCTCATCCCAGGTGCTGCTTTGGCCACTGCACACTTCTGGGCCAGTCTGGGGAGGGGCACAGAGACTGGCAGATGCTCCACAGAGATCTCACTGGAGACACTCACACCAGCTCATGGATCATCCCAAATATCCATCTCCAATGTGGTCCTGAGGAGGAGACATCATTGAACTACAGAAGAGTTTGGGTAGGAAGAGACTTTAAAAGTCATCCAGCTCCACAGACAAGGAACCTTCCTCTAGAACAAGTTTGTGTTGGTTTTGCTCCCATCCTACCTGGCCTTGGCTACTTCCAGGATGGGGCAGCCTCAGCTTCTTTGGGCACCCTGTGCCAGGGCCTCCCCACCCTCACAAGGAGGAATTTCTGCCTAATACCCATTCTAAAACTCTCATCTTTTAGTTTAAAGCTGTTCCCCATTGTCCTTTCATCACCTCTGTCCCCTGCTCCCCCAGCCTGGACCATCTCCCCATGCTCCAGTTGGTGCCCTGGGATCCTTTCCACCAACAGCTCCCTCCTTCCTGAGGGCTCAGCATCCTCAATGGGTGCTTCAGAGGCAATCAAAAATTGCTATTTTTTGCCTCTGGGAGAATTCAGCAGCAATTCACAGAAGAGCCTGGGATTTGAGCCATCTGCATTCTGTCACACATGGCTTGACTGAGTCCCTAAATCATCCTGTGCCTCAGTTTCCCACCTTTATATAGCAGAGAGGCCTTTCCTTGGGTTGTCCCACTCTGTATCCTCCCTCTGGAAACCCTCTGGGTCAGACGCTGCCCCTTGGTGTGGGAACTGGCTGCATCCTGACTGCAGGAAAATTAAATTGCTGGGTATCCCACTGCAGCTGAGGGATCTGCCTGCAGTTGGGATGCTCCTGCCCTCATGCAGAGTGAGGGCTGGGCTTCCCTCATTCGGTTTGTTGGCACAGCAATTTGCTTTCCCTTTTAAAAGTGCAGGCTGTGGGTTTCCAGTAGCTGAGGGCTTGCCTCAATGCCCTGATTTTGGAAAGAGCTCAGTGAGTCCAGAAATGGAGCAAGTACCCTCTGGAGCTCAGGGGGAAGAAGGAGAGAAGGTCCCACCAGCCAGTGGGGTGCAGGGGTGGCAGGAGTCTGGAGGGACTGGGTGGCCTTTGGAGAGGTGGGGTTACCCCCCGGCACCCCAGACACTCCTAGAACCAGGAGGGCTTTGCAGGCAGAGTCACTCCAGCCCTTAAAAATACCCAACAGTGCCCATATAAACGGCAGGGCAGAGGATGTCAGGAGCTTCCACACCCCCCACAAGTGCTGCTTCCTGTTGCATTTCCCTCCCTTTTCTCTCCAGCCTCACTAAAAATCTTTTCCACCTCCTTCTTGGCCCCTTCCAGAGCCCATAGGGAGTCCAGGGTCTCCATGAGGGCCCTGCTGCAAGGGCAGAGCAGGTAATGGGTGCCCAGGGCTCATGGGCTGAGGCTGCCACTGCTCAGCTTCCTGAAGGACAGCAGACAGGCAGCGCCCAAGAGAGCAGCTCCATCCCTTCCCCTGCACCTGTACAAGGAGAGGGGAGGTGCTGGGGCTCAGGATGGCAGTAGGCAACTCCCATCCAGGGAAGGACGCCCAAATGAACAGCGTGGCGTTTGCACTCCATGCCCAGGCTCACCCCTGGCTCCATGCTCAGGAGCCCTGGTCCCATTGTTTCACCTCCCCCAAAATCCCCCCCTCCCCACTTTGGAAAAGGCAAAGGTCTCAAGTGCAGCTGAGGCACAGGAAGGTTCGGTGTGTCCAGATGGGATGTGGCAGGGAAGATGGAAAACCACCTGCCTGCTCTGAAACTGGGAGAAAAGCAGGGAACCACCTCCTAAATTTGGTGAGTCCCAGATGTCACTTGCCATCACTGATGGTGGATCTGAGGCCTGGACCCCATGGGGAGGGATCTCATGGCAAGGGGCTGGCCTGCAGCAAAGCCGTCCCTTCCCAGAGCCCATTGCCCAGGGCCCTGGTGGCCTGTCCCCACCATGGGGACGCCCCAGCTGTGTGGGGGCAGGCAGAGGCAGAGCGCCCTGTCCCCTGTGGAACAGGGATGGAGGAACTGGCAGAGTTGCCATGGAGATTTTCTCCCTAGCAGATGCTCTGGGCAGGTGCAAGAAGAGCTCTGCCCCCCTCGCTGTGCGGCACAATGCCAGCCGGATCCTGCAGAAACAGGAAGCCTCTGCAACTGCCTGTGCCAGTCCAACGGCCACCACTGCCACCACTGCCACTACTGCCATCAGCCTCCCTATCCGTGCCCGTGTGGGGAAACTGAGTCACCTCCCGGAGGCACCCTGAGCTCCTGGCTCCACCTCCCCCAGCCCCAGCCTGTGTGATAAATGGCAAGTCCAGGTGTTTCCACCTACCCTTGGGACCCTCCAGCCCTTCTCACTGCCTGCTCTGGCTGGCACCCATTGCCTCCTCACTGAGCAGAGTGGTCACTCACCCACAGGAGCCCCAGGGTGCCAGGGTAGTGACATGGTCCACATGGACAGTCAGCATGTGCCACCCTCCCCAGCCTGTCCCAGGACCAGAGGGGCACTGCTGGCCCCAGGGAGTGGCATGGGGCATCCATCAGATGAGTGATGTCATCCCAGGGTTGTGCTGGTGGGGACAGACCCTCCATAGCTCTGAACCCAACCCAAAGCACCCAGCCCTCCACCTTTCCTGCTGCTCCCAACACTTCTTCCTCCGGTCCCTCTAACTACTCACAGAATTGTGGAATATCCAGAGTTGGATGGAACCCACAAGGATCATCAAGCCCAGCCCCTGGCCCTGTACAGGACACTGCAGCAATCCCACCATGTTCCTGAGAGTGTTATCTCAATGCTCTTTAAAACCACCCTCTGAAGTTCCCAATGCCACATCATTAGACACCTAAAAATCCCCTTTCCCTGGGTTTTCCCCAAATGCCTCAAAACCCACATCATCCGTACTGCCTGAACACCCGGCCAGAGCGTGGCTGCTCCGTCAGGTCCTTCCTGAGGAGCAGATTCCTCCGGGGCTCTCCCAGCCCTGTTTTCCCCTCGGTGCGCTGCCGGTTGCGAAGCGGTTGAGGCAGCAGTGGGAGGGTTCCGGGAGCGACACCCACACAATCAAAAGCTGCTCTATCCAGCCAGGCCGAGCGTTTCTGTGGTAAGCAGAGCTGCCGGCTTGTGTACCTAGCGCAGGGCTGCGTTTCAAAACACGCCGGGGTCACTCTCCCGCTTGTGCAGAGAGCCCAGGGGTGGATAATGGAGGCAGTGTTTCCATTTCGGCACTATCGCGGAAATAACACGAGCCGTCACTCCTCCTGCAGCTGCACGGCCACCACGGCACCCTCCCACGGGCACCTGGGGGGAGCACAGGCCTGGCCATGCTGGGATAGAGCCAAAAGAAGCCCCTGGCTCCGTGGGTCGGTCCTTTTCCCAAAAATCCAAAGGCATTGCGGGTGGTGGGGCTCTGCTGGGGCTCCTGGCAGCCCAGGGCTGGCAGACTTCTTGCTGCTGCGCTTGGTTAACCATGGCAGCGAGTGTCCTTTGGGACAGGATCTCAGAGTGGCAGTGTCGGGTGGGTGTCCCTCAGGGGTCCCAAAGGAGCTGCAGTGTCCTGAAGGCACACGTGTCCCTTCCCATGGAGCAGATGTGAAGGGCAGCAGGGCTGCCTGGTGTCATGCTGGGTGGTGTTGGGGTGCTGGGATGGGCACAGAGTGGTAGCAGTGGTATGTTGTGTGTTGGTGCAGGACAGTGCTGTGGGACAGGACACCTCGGCACCGTCCCTGCCAGTGCCCTGCATGGCACTGCCCAGTTTGGTGCTGCTGTGGTGCTGAGTGACACTGCCTGCTTCCGCACCTCATTCAGTGCCTGATGTGCCAATACCCAACTGGGCTCAGCCACAGTGCTGCCCAGAATGGTGCCCAGTACGGTTTCATGCTTGCTTAAGTGTCTGGTTCAGTGTCATCATAGATCTGCCTGATGTGGTGCCTGGTTTGGTGCCCAGGCCAGCATTGCCTGCTGCAGTGCCTGGTTCTTTGCCCAGTTTGGTGTTTGGTGCAGTACCCAGTGCAGCAGTTCCCAGTCAGTGCCCACTACAGCACGGCCCAGCCCGGTGCCCAGTTCTTTGCCTGGTTTGGTACCCAGTTCTGTGCTCACTGCAGCAATGCCTGACATAGTGCCTGATTCCATGCCCAGTCCAGTGCCTGGTTCTGAGCTTGGTTCCATATCTGCTCCAGTGTCTGCTTGTTCACCCAGCCTGGTACCCGGTTCAGTGCCAGTTCAGTGCAGGTACCTGCTTGTCTGCCCTACTGCTTTCCCAGCCCATTGCTTGGTTGTTTGCCTGGTCTACTTCCCAGTGCAGTGCCCAGCTGTTTGCTTGGGCCAGCTCTCAGTCTGATGCCCTGCTCGGTTCCCGGCTGTTTGCCCTGGGCAGTGCCCTGCTGTTTGCCCTGTTCGGTGCCCGCTCCGGTGTCCGGCTGTGTGCCCTGCTGTTTGCCCTGCTCGGTGCCCGCTCGGGTGCCCTGCCGGCCGCTCCCTCCGTCCGCCGCCCCCCGGCCGAGCGGCTCCGCGGCCGGCGCGGTCCAGGCCGGCTCTTCGGGGCAGCGCGGCGCGGGCGGCGCCAGGCGGGTGCGCGGTGCCACCGGCGGGTCCCCGGGCCGCCGCCGCCCGACATTGGCTGGAAACTGGAGCAGCGCGGCGGGGACGGTCGATGCCGATCGATCGCGGCGCGGGCGGCACCGCACGGCACCGGCACCCCGGTGTCCCCGCTCCGCTCTGCTCCTCAGCCCCCCGACACCGGGACCGGCCAGGGGGTGAAGGCAGGAGCCCGTCTCCGGGGTGTTCTGCCAGCACCGGGGCCGCGGCGGACAGCGGGACTCCGGGAGTTTTGCCGGGTGATGCTGCCCGGTCCCCGTGTCCTTGTGAGCCGGTGGGACGGGGACAGGCGGCGTCAGCCCCGTACCCCAACCCCAGGGCCAACCCTTCGCCCGCCCCGCTCTGTCCTTCCGCTGAAGGGAGCAGCTGGGACATCTCAGTTGCGGTCTGTCCCCGCAAGTTCTGGAGCTGGATCTGTCCTTCCCGCTGGCCCCGCTCCATGGCCAGCTCCGTCCAGTTGTCCCCACCAGTGGGTACAAAGCTTCACGGCCGGCCAGCGGCGCTGGGACACGGGCCGAGGTGGCTGTGCCCGTGCCCCCCGCATCCCCAGCAGCTCCCAGCATCTGCCGTTCCCGGAGCTGGCGGAGGCTTTGCTCCGGCTGCTGCTCCCGGGCTGCTGCACAGGAGACGGTGCCCAAAGTTTCCTTCCTAGCAGCAGGAAAACCTTTTCTAATATAGGAAAGCAGAGCGGCGGCCTCGCAGTGCTCATGCGTGGCGGCCAGCGCAGCCCAGCTCAGCCCGCAGGAATGGATGGCTCTGTCCCTGCCCTTTATCTTGCTCAGCCAGCGCTGGGCACACGGTGCTGGGTGCACAACGGCGACGGCGGACACGGCAGCAGCACCTCATGTGCCTCGGGCTGGGGGTACACCGGGATCCTGCCGTGCGGGATGACCGGCCCCCGACACTGGGCTACTTCTTCCCAGAGTGCCGTTAATTAATGGCAGAAGGAGCTGACGGGGCGGCTCGGAAACGCTCAGGAAGGGGTTCAGCCCAGGAGCTGGCAGCTCTGCACGGATACCCCCTGCCCAGAGCAGGCAGCCCCGGCCGCTGCCGCGTCTGAAGTCAGTGGGTGAGGGCGGCACAAAAGTTTCGCCACGTTTTGCTCTTGTTTGACAGTGATTTCAATAATAAAGCGGGAGGATCCCGTGGCAGCAGGAACCCCGGGGGGGCTGAGCATCCCCTGGGGAGGGGCGGAGTGGGGGAGCGGCATTTAAATCCAGGAGATTGTGAAGACTTGGTAAGAAAAAACAAAAACAAAAAAACAAAACAAAACTAAACAAAAAAAAACCCCAAAAAACTTGCTGAATAAAATGCGAAATCATGCTCCTGGATTTGCTCTCCGCGACTTTTTGCCCCCGTGGAATTAGAAGGCGTCTGGGGACGAGGTCACGGAGCTGTGCATCAGGGCAGGCGTGGGGCCATCCTTCACTAATTTATTTTCTCTTAAAGGAAAATTCCTTTATTTGGCAACTCCTGCATGAATCAAGTTAGCATTTCACAGCTATTTAACACCTGGTTACAGCCTCTGCGGCAGAACCGATGATGCTCCACGCTCGGCACCCTCTCCGCATGGCGAGATCTGCCCCTTCCTGCAGGCGGGGACCAGCCGGATTTATTTTCCCTCCGTTCCAGGCAGGGATTTAAGGCAGGAGGTGCTTTGCGTGACTTTGTCGGGGGGTTCTCCTGGCCCTGCCCGGCGGAGCGAACCCCCAGCTCTCCCCCCAGCTCTCCCCCAGCGCCGCCCCTCGCCCCGTCCAGCTGCCATTACGGTCGGGTGGGAATCGACTCAAGTCCTTAAACCCCAAGAGTTAATCAAAGTGCTTTGAATATGTAAATGCTGAGTATTGTTTATCATTGCCTAGAGCTGATACAGCAGTTTTCCTGCTCAAAGCCCCGTTCAGATGGGAGCTCATGAAAATTCACAACAGCCTCGCAAATAGGTGATGGGGATTATTACCCCCCCGTCTTCCAAACGAGCAAAGGGAGGAAGAGCAGTGGAGTGATGCTTCCCGTGGCAGTGGGAATCCGCGATGGAGGTCAGTGGTGGTCCATCCCAGTAGGTGTAAATCAGCTCTTGCTTCATTTCCTCCGGCCAAGCGTTTGCCCCGGGCTGACTGGGCTGAGGGCAGTGCTGGTGATGCAGCCCTTGGTGGCCGGGCGTGACACTCGCTTAAATATGCACCCTGTTGGCACCAGGCAGGGAATTCCACGCAGGCAACACACAATTTTCCATGAGGTTCTTCGGCAAGACCTCCAGCAATGAGTGCTCTGTCAATACAACAACGAGCTTGACGGGGATCTGCGGGAGTGCAGGGGAGCTAGGGCAAGGACTGTACACTCCATGGGAAGGGGCAAATCTGTCTGTGGGTCTCCACAGGATTCCCTGGGATGTCTCTGCCCAGGCAGGGGATGCCAGGGTGGGGAGAAGGCAGGGACTGCCCCATCAATCAGCTCCTCTGGGTAAGGGCACTGTAGGGGGCCATGGGGCTGGAGACCCCGGCTCACTCCAAACCCATCCACTCCATGAGAGCTCATCCCACGCTGCTTCCCGCCACATTCCTGAGGGTCCACCTGTTGACACCAATGCCTGGAAGAGTTTTTGCCCTCAGTCCGAGCTGAGTGCCTCTGCATCCATGGAGATGCCCCAGTTTTGGGTTCCTCTTGTGCAGGGCAGCTGACCCTGGAGGTCCAGGGCAGCTCCTGCCTCATGAGCCGTGCCTGCGGCAGAGCTGCCAACCCCAGGGGAGGCTGGGGGACAGCTGGGAGCAGGACGTGTCTCAGCCAGCCAAATTTAATCCTCCTACGTTAGCAAGGCTTAAAATAGGCTCCCTGCAGCATCGATGAGGGTGGTGGAGTTGGCCTACTCCAGCCCTCCCAAGTATTTTGGGGAAGCAGGGATGGCTGTTTTGCAGACAAGCACAGCTGGGAGGAACTGAGCTGTGCTGTCAGGGCGTCCTTTCCTGAAGCCATTCCAGGAATTAAGCACACCTTGTGGTACCTTCACCTCTCTAACCTCCCACCGCTGCCTCTCAGTGTGCCACCTTCTCCCTTGCCAGTCCTCCACAGCCCTTTCCTGCGCTCTCCCATGGTCAGAGGATTCATTTTTCCCTGTACCTCATGGAAATGACCCCTTTTGGTTAAGCCCAGCCTATACTCCGGTCTTGATCCCCCCTCCATCAGCTGCCCACAGGAGATGCCATCCTGAGGGGTGCTTGGCCAGGACATGAGCTGGGCAGAAAGCCATGGAGGAGCCCTTGGAGCAAGGCAAGTGTAGTGACACTCGAGGAACCATGTTGGGAACTCTGGAGACATGAAGGTATCATCCAGTGGTTATCTTGTGGAGAGAATCTCGTTCCATGTCCCAAGAGTGTTGCTGTCTCCTCAGTGCTGGATGCCCCACGCTGAGGGGCTCCCAGGTTTCACTACCTTGGGCGGGTCCCAGCAGCTCCCTGGGCAGGGCAGGATGGTGGCTCCAAGGGAAAATGTTCCTCCTGCACCTCACCCCCAGGACTCCACTCCAGGCTGGGGGATGGAGGGGCTTGGTCTGTGTGTTGGTGGCTCCTGGGGACCAAGCTTTGGGGGCTACTGGGAGAGTGCTGCTCCTAATCCAGCAGTGCCTTTGGCAGTGGTCACTGGTGCAGCTCAGTCACTGGTGCTTCATGCACCACACAGGTTCTGCCTTCCTCTGCTGGCTCCCTGCCACAACACTGTCTCTCCATCCCCTCCTGTCCAGAGGCAGGGGCTCCCCTTGAGCCCTGCCCTCCCTGCCTCACCCTGTGCTGCCTTCTCATGGCACTTGGGGGTTTAAAGACACCGTTTTCCCATTTCTCCTCCCTCTGTGCAGCCTCTCCGTGGGCCCACGCACCAGCTGGGCCCCCCACCATGCTACTCCCACCAGCCCTGCTGTGCTGCCTGATGCC
This sequence comes from Brachypodius melanocephalos, assembly GCA_013398615.1. Lineage (NCBI taxonomy): Eukaryota > Metazoa > Chordata > Aves > Passeriformes > Pycnonotidae > Brachypodius > Brachypodius melanocephalos. Next base: position 423,614 of record VZSR01001775.1, on the reverse strand, counting down.
TTCCTGCCTTCACCTGGTGGGGCCGAGCCGTGCATGGGAAGGCAGCGAGCGCAAAGGAGGTGGGAGAAGCCCCATCTCCCTTTGTGGTCCCTCCTGGATCAATCAACCTGTTGGAGCCCTGAGTGAGCTGCCCACCTTCCCCATGAACCATGCTGTGAGCATCCCCTCGGGGAATCCTCTGGAATGCACTCCCCTTGGCAGGAGCAAAACTTCCTCAGGAAAGAGTGCAGAGACAAATTCCTGTGCTCTCCTGAGCTCTGCCAAGCCACCTGAGCTGGGTGCATCACAGGGTTGCACTGGGGCAGCAGACACCCTGGAGTTTGCCACTTTGCTTTTTCCTCCATGTCCCCAAAGGTCCCCAAAGGAGGCCTCTAGGCTGTTAAAATCCTTATTCCCATGCAGTCCAACCCCACCTGCTCCCATCTGCATCCATCCCCACCAGCATGACACAGTCCTGTGGCAGCAGGACCTGTGGGCACTGCTCTGTCTGCCCAGGGTCCCCATGTCACTGCTGGGGCTCTAAAAGGAAACAGAACCCCCAGTAAAGTCCCTGGTTGTGCATCTCTGTGTGGAGGAAGTCTCTTACCCTGCAGAAGTGGTGGCTCATCTGTTGGCTGAGCTGGCAGGGCTGGCCATCCTCAGTGGAGACCATTCCTCCATCCCTCCTCCAGCCCCTTGTCCCAGCCCTGAAGAGCTTGCACAGCTACACTCATGGACCATTGTCCTGTGTCTCATGGACCATTGTCCCATTTCTCATGGACCATTGTCCCATTTCTCATGAACCATTGTCCTGTTTCTCGTGGATCTGGCAGCTCCTGTGATGCAGTGAGGGTGGAAAAGGAGTCTGCAGGGGTAGAAGGAGTTGGTGAGGGAAGCTAAAGAATACAGGAACTCCGTGAAACATGGAAGAAAAGGAAAAGGGAGAGGGTTTCTCCATAGCGGTGACAAAGGATGGATAATGAGGGGCATTAGTGCATTACTAAGGAGAACCAGTGATGGTGGATATTCCCATTTGTGCTCAGAAACCCACTGGGACACAACAGCTGTTGTGCCAAGACAATCCCAAAACCAGTTTTCCCATCATCTGGACATGGGTACCCCTGGCAGCCACTCAGCTGGAGGCACACATGGAGTGCTTGAGGTGCCTGGAGGCACACATGGAGCACACAGCACACTGGTGGAAAGAGGGGAAATGGGAAAACAGGAGCATTTCACTGGCATTTTCAAGGAGGTGTGGGGACATCCTTGCTCATGACCTGGATAAATACAAAATGGGAGGGAGAACAGGGGGGCCCTGACTGAGGAAGAGGGGCAGAAGAGTGGTGTGGTTTGTGCCAGACCAAAACCATGAAATAGGTCCTGTCCAGTCCCAAGGAAATCCCATCCTGCTGGAGCTGGAGCAAGGGTTGGTAGCAGGAAGGGCTGCCAGCACCGGCTTCCACAAGACTTCCTCTCATCATGGCCCTTCGTTAGGGAATTAGGACATAACGAGCCAGGCTCTGCAGAGAGGAAACAAGCACCCCGGGGAGCTGCTGCTGGGGGAGTCTGGGGGCTCTGCCCTGGCCCTGTTTGCTCTTATTGGGGGGGAAGAAAGCACAGGCAGGCACTGGCAGGCGACCCATGGCTTGGGGGAAGCGTGAGCACACGGATGCCTGGAGCAGCCCAGAGGGTGCCCAGCCAAGGGGCAGCCAAGGCGCCCCACAAGCCAGGCGATCAGGCTGGTGGTGGGGAAAGGGAGTGAGCATGGAGCTGGGGAGCAGTGGGAGCACTGGGAGCAGCAGCACATGGGGGTGCAGGCTCTATGCCATGGAACAGAGGGTTGGGCACAGAGCTGATGAACCTGGCACAGGACATCAGGCACGTGTCACCGGCTAAACCTGTGTGGGGCCATCTCCCGCCTCAATGTGGGTGGGGGTCCAGCACCCATCCCAGCCATGAGGGCCCACAGGAGTGATGGGGCTGAGCCCCAAAGGGGGTGGGATGGAGAGCATGTATCCACAGAGCTGGAGCTGACGAGGGTGAGTGTGTTGGATCCTGTGTGAGTGGGTGGGGTGGAGCCTGTGGGGATGGATGGGTTGGATCCTATGTGAGTGGATGAGCTGGAGCCCATGTGGGATAGTCAGAGCCCCTCACCTGTCCCTGGAATCCTGCTCCCACCCCCACTGTCGGATGTTGTTCTATCCACACCTTCCTGGACAGCCTGGCCTTTGACCTTCTAGGATCCAGCTTGGATGTGGCCCCAGCTCCATGCCAGCTCCAGCTCCCACAACCATCAGGTGACAGTGCTGGAATAGCCCCAACTGCTATTCTTGGGGGGCTCTGAGCCCACTGTCCCCTTTCTCTTGGGATCAGGGAGGCTGATTCCCCCTCCATGGTATGCTTCCAGCTCCATCTCTAGGCACTGCTGGCCTTTCCCAGCCAAGCACAAGGAAACACACGCCCTCCAAACCTGGCTCCCCGTGTTCCCCCCATGCAGGGGCAGGATGGGCAGCAGGGACGGCGCTCTCAGTCGCTCGCTATTTTTAATTGTTCTTTCCCAGAAAGGCTGGTGCAGGCTCCTAAAGCTGCTTCCAGCTGGGAGTTTGGAAAGCTGGTTCCAGTTAGGCGCTTGGAGCTGTTATTTTTAGAAGGGCTGAAGGCAACAGCCCCACTCCCTGGGCTGCTGCTCACCTCTGGCCATGGCTCTGGTCACCAGGACCTTGCTGGACCCTTGGCTGGGGACATCTTGATGGTTTGATTTTATGACTGCCCTTTTTTCCTGGTGCTTTTCTGGCAGGGAGGGACTTTCATCTCCCCGTGTCAAGCTGTGCAGCCAGGAAGACCAGAGGCGGAGGATGTGAGCAGTGGTCATCCCTGAAGGGCTGGGGCTGGAGCAGCATCTTCTGGTTTTAATTAAAAACCATCCGCTGGTGAAGTTTGGAGGCGTGAGCGGTGCCTGGGCCAGGGCAAGACCAGCAGGCAACGTCTCCAGGGGAGCGACAGGGACTGGGGCTGCCCACAGCCCTGACAAGGCCTCCTGCCCCACGTCCCAGCTCTGCCCCACGTCCCAGCTCTGCCTCATGCCAGGGTTCTGTCCTCTGTCTCTCTTCCCTGCTCCCTCCTGCCTCCTTCCCTCTCACCAGGGACCCCCAATGCCACTCTCTGCCACCACTTCATCACCCCATCGGTGGCCATGAGTTCTTCCCAAGCTCAGCCACGCTGAGGAGGTGCCCCATGGCTGCCCAGTTTGGGGGTTTGCCCAGAGGGCTGGGAGTGCCCCTCAGAGCAGATTATCCCAGGGGACCATCTATTCCAGGGCCCTGCCACAGACCCCACGGGCACTATCTCTTCACTGTGAGCCCCCAGTACAGTTCCATGGGCTCACCCTCTGTCACAACCCTCACCCCTCTTCCATGGAGCTCACCCTGCTCCCATGACCCGCAGTCCTCATCCCATCTCCGTGCCCCCCAGCCCTTTTCTGCAGGGCT
>VZSR01001775.1:383327-417780 GCA_013398615.1 Brachypodius melanocephalos | reverse complement strand
GGCGCATTCCCGGGATATGGGCACTGCTCCTGGCGCATTCCCGGGCCATGGGCACTGTCCCTGCCATATTCCCTTGCCGGGATCCCTGTGCCATCGGCTGTTCCAGTGGCTGAGGGCTCATTCCCCACCGCTGCCCATCCTCGGAGCCCACCTGTGCACAGCCAGCCTATGTGCTGGAGTCCCGGCCCTGGCTCCATTTCTCAGTGAGGACGGGGGAATCGTGGCACCCGCAGCCAGACCGAGCACCCCGGGGACTCGTGATGACCTCGTGGAACAACCATCCCCCCCGAACCCCGAGCTGCCCCGTTCCCTCTTCATTCCACGGCCCGGCTCGGGCAGAACAAAGGGCTGGGTGTCGGGGGTGCGGCAGGAGAAGGGCGATGTTTCTGCTGCTCCGACTGTGCCGCTGGAAGGAGGAGCGGGATAATAACAGCTCCAGCGCTGCTGCGTCCGGAAGCGGGTCCGCACGCAGCCCTCACATTGCGGGATTTGCATAGCACAAATGGCAGCCCAGGAATTTCAAAGCATCCCCCGTGTCGCAGCAGCTGAAGGGCTCCGTGGCCCCGTGCAGCTGCCAGGGGGAAGCTGAGCTGGCCCGGGCCGGCAGGCACGGGGACACCGGGCATGGAACAGGGACACCGGGCATGGCACGGCATCCCCAGCATCGCTGCGCATGGGGGATCCGGCCAGCCATGGAGAGGGGACCAGGGGGCTCCAGCCCCTGCCTGAAAGGAGCCGCTCCCGCAGGGGCTGGAGGGCATGACATGTGAGAGACGACGGCAGCTAAATTTACACGGCGGCGAAGCGAGCTGCCTCCAAGGAGACGTGATCACGGGCTATAAATACCTGCAAGGAAACAACGGGGACAGGGACGGTGAATTATTCACAGGCGCAAGATGGCAGGACACGGAGCGAGCCAGGCCGGGGAGGAGGGAGCTGGCGCCGGGGGGAGCTCCAGATCAGCCCAGCTGTGGGGCATCGGGGCAGCCAGGACCGGGACAGCCCTGTGCCCGGAGCTCCTCGGGGGAGGTGTGAGGGTCCCAGGGGGGTGAACCTCAGCCGGGCACCGTGCACCCCCGATGTGCCCCCTCCAGGCGGGTGGCTGGCACCAGGGATGGCTGCTGGAGGGAGGGGATGGCCGGGTTGGGGGTGCCCCTGCTAGACAGGGGGTGGTGGGCAGGTCCAGCATCTCCCATCCTGGTCCTGAGTCCACAAGAAGGGACAGCAATAAGGTGATGGCCCAGGTCCCCTGTGCTGGCAGCACCTCCAGCTTGCGCTGTCCCGCTCCGTGGGTTTCCTAGAGGATGCCGAGCAGACACAGCAGCACGACAAGCCCTTGTCTGCGGAACACACTTGGGGGAGGATTTGGGGGCTGGTGCATCGCAGAGCACACCTGCTCTACTCGGGGCTCACGGGCTTTCAACGAGAATAATAAAAAATAGAAATAACAACTAATTCTATTACTGCTAATGAGAGCAGGTTCCTAAATGCCGGTGCTGCCGGTGCCGTGCCCTCGCTGGCAGCGCGGGGTGCGGGGGGAACGGGGGATCCCCATCCCCATCCCCGGCCCGGCCGCGCCGCTCCCCGGCCTCTGCTGCCCTCGCCCGGCCGCGGGGAGCGGAGCGGCCGCCGCGCCCCGGGACCTCATAATTAAGGTATTTCCTAATTCGGGCCTTTCGCGGGGGGATATTTCCTCTTTTCAGCTGTGTTTTTTCATCCACACCGAATGAAGGAATAAAGGAGACCCCGCTGTCCCTCAGCCCCCTTCCTTTTGTCCTCACCTTCCCCCTGCTCCCGGCTTGGGATTCTCCTTGTGCCCAGCTCCACACCCAGCCGGAAAGCCCAAAGTTACCCTTAGAAATCACACCTGAGTGATAATGCTTTCCCATGGAGGTCCAGCTGCTTCTCCCCTGGCCATCGCAGCCCGCCCCTTCCACGAGGAGCTTTAAGGTCCCTTCCAACTCAAACCAGTCTGTGACTACAATGCCCACATCTTGTTCCCCCAGCAGCACAGCTGCCCTGTGACCCCCCCAGCACTCAAGGGGTCCCTTGCAGCCTCCCCAGAGCCCTTGGTGAAGGGGACAGTGCCCAGGGTGCCACATTCCTGCTTGGAGCAGCATTCCTGCCCTGCCCACTGCAGGCAGCTGCCTGTAAACAGATTCCCCAGCAACCCTCCTCGTCCTGGAAAAAGCCACGGGCAACCAGGATACAACACTCCTGTCTGGCAGGGGTCTGAGGGACCTGCAGAGGGCTGTGAGCTCCAGGGACAGCACAGGACCATACCTGGTGGGATCCCAGCTCTCCCAGCAGATCAGCAAAGGCCCCAACTGCTCTGTCTCATTCCCTGGCCTTTCCATGGGTCTGTTCTTGCTGCTTTCTGAAGAAGGCCTGGAGCTTCCAGCAGTCCCCAAAGGCAGGAGGGATGGATTCTCTTTGGAAAGATTTTCTGGGTCTGGCAGTTTCACTTCAGGGGCAGGCTTGGCATGGACTCAAGGAAAGGGACATGGATTCAGCAGATCCCTTATTTACACTGAGAGGTTTGGGGACTCTGGGTCTCAGCACCAGTTCCACTTCCTCTTCCACAAAAAAACCCAAAACAACTCTGCAACCAAATGGAATGGCACAAGCTGGAAGGCAGAGCTAGGAAAAAAACACCCAAACCTAGAAACACGCAGTACTTTATAGTAGCTACACAGCCAAGGGCTTAACCAAGAGGATTCAGTGCTCAAATGCTGCTAATGCAGCTCAGGCAAGGGCTAGGACAGACATGGCCTGGCAGAGAGACAACTTTGCCAGGAGGAAAAGGGCAAAGACAACAGGAAAACAGAGGAATGGGTTGTACAGTGGGAATTTTCATTCAGTTCATGCAGATGTGATGCAAGTCACCCCCAGGGTACAGGATGCATGAGAGGACTCCAGGCAGGGGAGGTTCAATCCCACTGCAAACCCCATTAAGTTTTGTACCAAAAGGGTCTCACCAACACTTTCCTGAGGCTCATCCCGTGCCATTCCCACACAGGAGACCTTTCCTCAGCACAGCTCCAGGCACTGCCGGTGGGAGGTGCTCCCAGGTCTGCCCCATATGCTCCTCCCTGGGGCTGGGCTGGGGCCGTGTCATCACCCCTTGCCAAAAAGCCTCTGGACAAGGCCTTGGGCTTTCCTGGTGGGTGCCTTACAGAGGCCAACACGGCATTTTTGAGTGGAGTTACTTGACAAGGCAGGATTTGACATAAGGGAAGATTTTGGCATTTAAATACAGACAGGCTGTGCTTACCTGTCCTACATCAGCTCAGACTGCAGTGCTTGGACTCGATGATCTCTGAGGTCTTTAACAACCTACATGATACTCTGATTTGAACAGTTACCGCATAACAAAACAAATAAAACCTACTTAGCAAAAACCCACCCTCATATGCTGTGTCCAGCATGGATCTGGAGAAGTTCCTACAGCTTTTCCATCAGTGTTTTCCAAGAAAGCACTGCAAGCTGGAACACCGAGTGCTTTATGTTGGTACTTAAGAGTTACAACAGGAAAAATCTCCCACAGAGCTTTATAGAAGAGGTAAATCCAGCAGGGTCAATCCCATCTCTGACTCAACAGGATCAACATGCAGCTGGAAGCTCACCTGGCCCAAGGTGTCATGGCTGGGCTTTATCTCACACACACACCTTTGTCTGTGCAGGTGAGTCCCCACATGCAAGCACCTGCTTGGACACAAGAACATCCAAGAACTGCTGTCACCTCACTGTCCCTCATCACCCTGCTCACACATCCTCACCAACTCCTCCATTCAGTTTGTCTTCCCAAAAATTTGAGCTGTTATCCCACACAGCATCAAGCAACAGGGATAAATGAGGGGAAAAACCTGGGAAGCCATGCACAGGGTTAATCAGGGGATCAAAAATGTTGAGACATCCTTCCTGCAGCCCTGCAGGTGACAGCCAAGGGTAAGTTTAAAGTACAATGATCCTTTCCTGGAAGCTCTGGTGACACCAAGTTACTCCTCTGCTCTTTGCAGCTCGCTGGCAGGAAGTTTGAACCATGTGGGGTCAGCCTCTTCTCCCCAGTAACAAGTGACAGGACAAGAGGAAACAGCCTCAAGTTGTGTCAGGGGAGGTTTAGGTTGGATGTTAGAGAAAAGATCTTCACTGAAAGTGTGGTCAGACATTGGCACACAACACTGGTGGAGTCACCATCCCTGGAGGTGTTCAAAAAATCAATGGATGTGGCACTTGGGGACATGGCTTAGCAGTGGGGGAACTGTTGGACTCATTCTTATGGGGTTTTCCAACCCAAATGAGTCTGTTTGCCTGATGCCCTGCAGAACTCCTGCTCCCCATGCTGAACTGGCCACATACAGACCCTCCCAGAAAGCCCCAGACAGCAGCAGTGCAGCGACTCATGGAGCTCCAGGTCAGGGGGCAGAAAAATAATCACCATCCCAAGCTGTAGGGGAGGTTGTTTCAATCAAACTTGCTAAACACTGACCCAAGAATAGCCACAAGGCAAAGAATGAAAGCTACCAAACAGCACAACTGCCTCAGGCACCTCAGGGGGGAGCAAGGAGAGGGTTTATACACAAAACACCAGGTTTGATTAAGGCAGCCAGAAAGCTCTGCAGCAGTCACTCCATGGCTACCTTTGCTCCATCAGAACAAGGAATTAATGCTCCCTCCCCATTTAGAACACTGCCACTTGTTCTTAGCTGTGGTGGCCCAAGGCCAGCTTGTTCCTTTCTCCCAGCCTGGCCAGCTCAGATGCCTCCTCCACTGCCAACAGCAGAGAAGGATGTGCCTCCCAAGCCACCTCCAGCAGCTTCAGCTGGACACGGGGACCATAGACACTGGGAAGAGAGTTTGAGGTATCGTGTTTGTGGCTTCAGGACACCTATTCACTGCTTATCCAAAATGCCATTTTTATCTATACCCCAACAACTTGCTCTTTCAGCCCAAAGAAATGTTTAGAGTTGAGCAACAAACATAGATTTGCTCATGAAAGGACAAGAATGGTGAATACACCCAACCCCCACTCGCCCTGAGGTGGTTTCACCTGACTAGACAACAATAAAAAGTAAATCTTCTCACACGGGGAAGGAGGGGGGTGGACACAGAGAGGCAGAAACACAATAAAATAGAACCTGTGGGTGCCAAATCCAGGGAAGAAAAAGCCATGAACTGTGGGAACCAACAGCTCCAGCTTCCTCCAGCACCCCACATGCCCTGTCCTCTGGCTCCAGAGTTGATCCCAGCTTTTCTCAAGTGAGCCCACTGGATCAAGGGCTGGGGTGCTGCAAACAGTTCATGATGAAATCAGAGCACCAACAAACCTTTTATCAAGTCACAGCTTCCAAAAAGGAAGGGGACAGTGCTGGGCTTGGTGAGAGCATATGGATTTCTGCATGAAGACAGACAAACAGCCCCCAAGGCCACTTCAGGTCACCCAGAAAGCACTGCCTGTGGTCAGAGCAAGCTGGGCTTTGCAGCAAGCTTAAAACACAAGATGAAAGTGACTGGAGATAGCTGAGAGAGGGACAGGACAAGACTGGAGCCTCAGGAAGAAGGGACAGAGCAGCCACAAGAGGAAAGGAAGCAACATGAGCCAAAATAAACGGGCAAAAGGCACAGGTAAAACAACAAAAAAAAGAAGCAATCAAGCCAGAGTTTAAGGGAATTATTTAATGGTGATCAAATTGCAACACAATACAAGAGTACAGATAGTGTTAGCATGGATCTAGTCACACACACTTCCAGGTGGGGGAGGGGCAGCAAGGAGCAGCTGCAAGGATCCCTCCCGAATCCTCCAAGTGCAGTCACACAGGGGATGGTCTCCGTGCCTCCCGAGAGCTGCACTGCAGGATTTGTCCTGCTTTTAACCTTCCAGACACCCTCAGTGCTCTTGTCCCTGTGCATTCCCTGTAGGAAACCATGTTTGCCAAACCCCAACAACTGAGATCTGCATCACCTGAGACCTGATCAGCCTAGCCAAAGAGCCACGGGATGGAAGGAAGCAGTAACTGTGGGGATCAAACTCCATTCCAGCTACCTGCAGGAGAGTGAGGTAGGCTTCCCTGATGCCGCAAGGATGAGAAGACTTTTCTGAGGTTCTGTATTTAATGGGGACAGCCTTCCTGCCACTCAGATACACCTCCAGGCTTTTATTCTCCCAGGAGATGACTTCCAAGCTCTGCTTGGATGCACTGGCATGCCTGGAGCCTTAGCCAAGGGCTCCTCCCCCTGGAATGGGAGCGCTGAGCACATTCAGAGGTGGTTTGTTATCCTGGTTCTTTAGAGCAAGGTGACACATTCACTACTGCGAGCAGATTCACTACCTCCCACACCCCCGGGTCTCCTGCCTCGCTCCCCCCAGAAAGAGCTGCTCAGGCACAAAGAAATCCACCTTCCATTGGGCAGAGCTTCCCATCGACCTTCCCTCAGGATTCTCATCTTCTCCTGTACATCAGATATGGGAACAAGAGCAGCTCCAGAGATGTTTTGCTGCTGAAGATGACCAAGACTGCCAAATAACAGAGCCAGGCATTGCTGTATGCAGCCACAGCTGCCAAACACCAGGAAAGACCAAGCCTTCAGAGGCATGGGACAGGGAACAGTTTGCTACACCCTTCAAGGACACAAGATCATATCCAACATAGCCCTGCAGGTTTTCCCACATAATTTGATGGATGCAGACTGAACAGAAGAGTCTGAGGACACTTCACGATGCAGCTTAGTTGGAAGCATTGGGATAACACAGTAATAACTAAATTTAAAAATCCCTCTTGCCTTGCCCAAAGGCAAGACATGACAGAAATGCAGCAACACATCCCAGCACAAGACAAGCTGGGTGTTTTAAGCACAGTAATCCGATCTCCAGCACTTCCCAGGATCAGCTCCAGCCCAGTCTGCAGGTCCACGGAGGCTGGGGTTTGAGGAATGTTTAAGCCAGTTCCTGCACACTTGACAAGTGCTGAGCCAAGAGGTTCCAAAATACATGGACCACATTCCTCCCCTGGGTCACTGTGAGCAGTGGACAGGCACTGATAAGCACAAGGAATGCATCCAGGCAGAGTGTTCCAGCTCTGCTGCCAGAGCTGGGGGGTTCTAAGCAGCCCAGCACTATTTTTAAATAAAACACACTTGGTGAAAAAAGGGAACTCCATGAACAATCAACATCCACAGAAGGCCCAGCACAAAGAAAGCCATGCAAAGGGAATTAGGCAACTTAAATTACTAAATCAAGGTAAAAAAAACTGGACAGGGATGGAAAAGGTTGATGACATGACAAGCTCAGGATTCCTAGAAAGGCAGTGACCAGAGCCCCATGCCTCATGTGCTGTTTGACATTAGAACATACTCAATGCACAGCTTCAAAGGAGCAAGATTCTAGCCCCAAAAAGAGCTGAGCTGGGTCAGTTTTCAGTTAAATGCTAAAGGCTCCTCCATCTAGTTCACTGTACAACCCTCAACAACAAATGGTCAACCCACAGGAGATATACAGATCACATCCTCCCATCTCAAACATCACCAGACCTGCTTTTACTACACCACAACTGTGGTCATGCCATGAGCAAAAAGGTCAGAACTGTTTAAACACCTCACTGCCAATGAGCTCATCCCAACACAAGCAGATATATTAATGCATTCTCCAAGCTCAAGCTGTTACAGGTTCAGGACTGTTTCAATGCATGTGCCTTGTTAATGTCCCATCACATCAGGTCTGTGGCTCCTGCCCCACCAGAAACAATCCTCCTCAGTTCCCTCAGCTATCACTGCTCCCTCCTCTAGCTGTCTCTCATCTCTTCCAGTAACTGCCAATTTCCAAAGGCAGCCAGATCTGCCACAAAAAACATTCTTGGGTGGCTCAGTCACAAAGCAGTTAGAAAATCCCTCCAAACTGTTCATAATCAGTGCAACCCTTCCCTGTACCTCTCAGTGATCCCACAGGAAAACACGGAAGGGCAACTCCACCGTGGCTGAGGTGTATTGGAGAGCCCAGGAGGAACACAACAGGTCAGAAAGGTAAGGTCATGGATCCAGGCTGGCACAAACCCCAGCCACACCAGCACCCACCAGCTTACACTCCAGTTTTAATGCCACAGGTGTTCTCCAGGCCCACAGGCTGCTTCCCAGACAGTCCAGACACCAAAACTCTGTGGATAACACGAGTGCCATGAGTTTCAGGTGACCCAACCCCAGCTTTGCAGCCCTGCACACCAATCTCTCCCCTTCCCCTGTGACCCTGCAGTGTCCCTCAGCCAGGACATGTGGCCACCTGCTCCCTTCCTTCTCCAGCGAAGTTCTGCCCTGGAGCTGTGCTATCCCCAGGCCAGCAGGGTCCTCGTGCCTCTGGAGAGGGACACAGCTCCCTCAGGAGGGCTGACTCCTGCCCAGCACTGTGCCACCAGGACATCGAGAGATGAGACAAGAGGAACAGATTTAGACCAAAAGCAGTGGACATTTATTCCTCATTTGTGCAAGAGTGTCAAGATGCATTTGGGAATGGCTGGGACAGACCCTGTGGCTGGAGAGCCAGCAGCTCCAGCCTCTCCTGCCCGATGGCTTGGGTTACAATTCTACTAATAGGAGATAAACTTGCACTTGCAGACTCACCTACTGTCACACCAACGATGCTGGCAAATACACTTGTATACAAAGAAAAGTTTCAAACTACATTTTTTTCACTAGATTCAAGTGAAGACTTTGTTCCAAAAAAAAAAAAAAAAAAAAAAAAAGACACATACAAGTACAATTTAAAACTGTATGAACATTTGCAAATGTTTAGTGCAAAGTAATTATGTAAAAGCTACATTTTATGAAAGTTTGTGCTGATGTGTTTGGTAGGTTTTTTCTTTTTTTTACCCTTTTACATCCATTTTTTTAGTTACATAAGGTTTCACTTACCTACAGTACATATGCATTGTGTTAGGTCCCATGCAAGTGGGAGTAATACCATCAGGCTTTGTAAAATGTCACTCTGATTCGCATTTAGTAAACTGCTTATTTGGTTTAACAGTCAAGTTCCTGGCACACTACACATCCTGATTTCATCTAAGTGCTCAAGCTCCTCTTTGCCTCTTCAGGTGCCTTGTGTGATGCAAACCAAACTGCTTCACGACTTCAGCTCAGAAAGTTTTTTTAGAGAAATCCACCATTAGTTTAAGCCTGTAACAAACTGCTCTGAAAATTAAAAGCCTATTCACACAAAGTTATATGTAATGACTGTAGTAATCAGTTTATTACACAGATTAATTCATTCTTGAACGTACAAGCTCCAGGGGAGCAGTTGGGTCTTTAAATACACACAAGTTTTCTGTCATATGGGTTTGTTTTTTTTTTTACCCTTACATCCAGAAAGACCTAAGCAGTTAAAAAACTTAAGAAAAAATAAGAGCTATTAGCTAGGTATTAACTGAGAAACCACATACAAACCAAAAAAGTATGAAGGGAGGGAGAGAGTTGAAACAAATCAACATCACTTGATGCACTAATAGCTCCAATCCATTTAAATGGTGACCGGTTAAACTTAGACCTTAAACACAGGATGTGGGTACAGTTTCTCATTGGTCATAACATTTACCTAAGGTGTAGGTCCTTCAGAATAAAATGAATACAGAAACAGCTTCAAGTTCTTCACCTTGCTTTTCATAACTGTTATGAGTTTAAAAGGATTCCACTTAAAATCCTTCATGGATCAGCAACACTGTCCCTAGAAAATCTGAAACACACCAGAACTCTCCCCATTCCCATTTGATTTCCCAATTTAACTAAGCAAGGAATGCTTTTAGGCTCACAAAGTTATGACTGAAGAACCAGCTTTTCACACACACACTTCTCTGCTAGGAGTCAATGTTGGTACGGGGAAATACAGTATTTCTAGTTTGTTGTTCCAAGTATGTACAACACGCAGCACTGCTGTATCAGGTAAACATGTGCACAGGGGAAGATGAGGCGTGGGCTCATAGAAAGCAGTCAAATGGAAATCAAAAGGACTTTCTCTTTCAGAGTTCCCCTATCTTTATTTGTAGAGGTTATCCAATAATTTCTTTAATTACATCGCGTACTTCTGAGTCCATTCCCGAGCTATTCTGTTGTACCTGTATGTATAAAAAGAGGATTTACTTAACATGGCATCTACACAGTATTTCAGCTCCAGCACTCTAGTCTACACATGGCATGAAATCACAGTATTATCATCAATTTGTAAAATTTAAGAGCAAAATTAAACATAAAACAAACAGGGGAAATAAGAAAGCCCACAGTGCTTCATGGAAAAGAAATACGTGGTTGTATTTACAACAGGAATATGAGATCTTCGTGATTTGAGGCACGAAATGGAGCTAGAACAGGGCTGAGGGGAATGGATTTTCAGGAAGGCTTTATCTGTGCTTCCTCCTTCCTGCTGCATCCCTGGGGAAACTATTACTGTAGGGTTTCACTTGGTCACTCCGGAAAACAGATTAACATGTTCCCCCATCTCCTGCTTCCCTGCAAAGTTAAGCCCAGTACCTGCCACCAACTCATCTGCTAAACACCAAAAGCCTTATTTCCTCCTACACATTTGGCTGTTTTGATGACTGTCAGGACACACTGATTTGTCTGTCAGAATTTTCATTATGCAGGTGCAAACATAATTCAATTCCCAAGAAATCTGTAGTGTTTGCACCCAAATACCCTTTACAGCCAGAGGAAGCTCAGGATACTTGTGTAAAACAAAGCAGTTGTGTGATTAGCTTCTCTCTGACAACAGAAGGCAAGCTGTTCACATTCTAGAGAATTTGTAGAGTAAAACACAGCCTGAAGTTTCCTATAGTTATGTACACCAAGTTGGTTTGGTGGTGGAATTTAGTCTGTAGATAATATTCTTTAGCTTAAACAATCTGACAATCCACTCATACCTAACTCTCTCCTTCATATCACTGCTCAGAGACTACTCAAAGAGCAAGTCCTTCTGTTTAAATCCAAAATTTATTTCCCTGTTTCTGGAAAAAATAGGAAGGAGTTCTGCACACTTAAAAGTGCAGATAATCACTGCTGATTATATCTCCAAATATGGGCTGCTGGTCTTGCAGCTCTCAAAACCAGGATGCATAAACTTCTCTAACACTGCTCCTCAAGTATGCAGTAGAAGAAGCAAATTTGTGGACTATTTTCCCTCCCTTGATCAGATGTGGAAGGGAATAGTGAGGTAGGGAGTGTTTACAACAACACTAAACTGTTAAAGTATTTGTTAGCACTGAAATTTCTCTATAGTTGCTTGAGAGTCCTCCTGTCCCACTTCTACAACACTGCTTCTTCCATTGTGTTGAGTAAAGGTAAAACAGGGAGTTTTTGTTATTTCTTTGTATGACTCCAGACCCAGAGCTGCCATGAAATATTCTCCCGTTGGAGTAACTTGCTCTCCCTCTGGTGGTTATATGGGATTAAAGCAGCTCAAACGGTGGCATTATAAAGATCCCAGGGAAAAAAAAAAAAAAAAAAACCAAACCAAAAAAAACACAACACACACACACAAAAAAACCAAACCAAAACAAAAAAACCCCACACCCACAAAAAAAACAAAACCACCCAACCAAAAACAGTCTCTAAGAAGACCACAGAGCTTTGATTTGCCCTTTTTTCTTTCTCACTCTTTTCCAAGAAGCAGTTTCTCTCAGTTCTCCTTTACCATGTAAGTGTGGATTCTGCCCTGTCAAATCCCAAGCGTTTTGGCTTCCATACTCACTTTTCTCTATCTGTTTTGTAGATCCGTGCAATCTCAGGCACTAAAGGATCATCTGGATTGGGATCACACAACAGAGAACAGATGGACAAAAGTACTAAGGAGAAAAAAGACACACTGAATTAGTTCCAGGACAGCTGAGGACACCTGCATCAGTCAGCCCATGCATTTCCTTTACCCAGCATCAGCAAGCATTTATTTCAGTTTGCCAAGGAGCACCAATGCCATGTAGTTCAGCTGAGTGACTTTGAATAAACTGTTTTTACCAGCGAACTCCACAACTTTTCACAACCACAATATCACAATGAGTAACCTCCTGGACAGGTCTATCCAGCAGCAGCCTTAAATCACCAGGCAGAAGTGTTCTGCCTGAGCCTGGTACCTGAGAGTCCTCTGGCAAAACATCCTTGCTTTTGCACCCAAAATTCAACTGTTCCCTAAAGCAGCCATTTCACTATTGGATGACTTGGAAAAGCATTAATCCAAAGTCAAACATCAGACAAGTCCAGCTGAAATGAAGGAAGCAAGGGCTGTTCACAGCTACTTAAGAATCACAGAATGGTTTGGGTTGGGAGGGACCTTAATGCTCATCTTGTTCAAACCCCTGCCATGAGCAGGGGTACGTTCTACCAGCACAGGTTGCTCCAAGCCCCATCTAACCTGGCTCTGAAGATCTGTTTAAAAATAAGCTGGTCTTGCAGTGAACTGAGAGGCTTAATTATTTTCCAAGCATAAGGAAAGTTGAGATGGATTTAGTGTAGAACAGCATCCAAAATGACCCAAGAATGCCCAGCTCCTTGCACTGTTATGGACCACAGACCCCTGGAATTGGAGTGTTTCACTATAAATACATGGGGTGTGCATCCCAGAAGGCACATCCCACTCAGCAGAGTGACAACCCTCATCCATACAAGGAGCCAGGACACTGCTGCAAAGCCACAAATAGCACATGGACATTCCTACACTCACTGCAGAGGAGAAGGGAAGAGAAGGCAGGAAGTTATAAGCAAAGCATATTGGGACAACACTACACCAGGCACGGCAGGGACATCTTGCCCCACTCCCGAAAATGCCAAAGATTCCCTTCTCTCAGCCTGTTTAGATCAAGCAGTGCCACTCCATATGTCCCTTCACCAACTGCAGCAAAGCAGTTGTCACAGTGCAGCCTCCAATCAAGGTGCAGATGACAAGAGTGAAGAGTTTGAAGACACTAAACACGAATCTGCTCCAATTTCCATCACTTGTAGGAGGCAGAGCTATCTATGAAAAATGGAAGGAGAGAGCATGCAGCCCATAAAAGCAACAAAGGAGTTAAGATTGGTTAAAACAGGGCCACAAAACAGAGCTCACAGAATGGTTTGGGCTAGAAAGCCCTTCAAAGTCCATCTCATTCCACCCCACTGCCATGGGCAGGGACACCCTCCACTGTCCCAGGTTGCTCCAAGCCCCAATGTCCAAACTGGCCTTAGACACTCCCAGGGATCCAGGGGCAGCCACAGCTTCTCTGGGCACCCTGTGCCAGGGCCTTACCACACTCCAGAGAGAAGATGGAAACAGGTCTGATATTCAGGGGTTTTTCAAATGAGACAAGAGCAAAAGCTTCCCTTGGGTTAGAACTGCACAAGTTGCACAGTGTTATGACCAGCAAGAATCCACAAAGCCACTTTATTTCAGTTTTCCCACCTGTTTCTGTAGACATTTCACTAAGGAATTATCAATTCCCAGTTCAAAGCTTCTAACACAAGTTTGGTAAACTGGTCTTGGTTTGGGTGAACATATTTCTGGTTCTAGAAAAAAGGAGCAAACCTCTTCTCCCTTTTTCCAGTTTTCCCACAGTGCACTTCTGAGAATTAAGAGCTTAATGATTGTTCACCCTCAACTGATACAGGAACCATTTACTGAGCTCTCTCTCAGCTCAGAGTGTGAAGAAGGTCTGCAGAAACCACTGCTGCTCAACTGCTGTCCCCCTTAGCAAGGCAGCACACTTAGCACCTGTAGCACAGATCCTTTTCCCCCCTAAAAAACAAAGTAAAGCCCATGTTAGTTTTCAATGGGAACCTCTCTGCCACCTCACACTGCTCCCAGTAGTGCAGTTTCAAATCAGCCATTTCTCCAGCAATTTTCCTGTAGCTCATTTCTGTCTGTCAGACTCCACTGCTCTGGTCACTGGTTTCTTCAGCTGTAGGATGAGCAAGGCAGGTCCAATCTGTCCCCTGCCTTCACCAGAAGACACAGGAAATCCAATCAAAAGTTTTCTGGTCAACTGTTGTAACTACTCCCTCAAGTTTTATCTTATCACAGTCCTTTAAAAACCCAAGGACTTTTTTGAACACAGTGGTTCAGCCTTCATCAGCAGAATTACACTGCAGGTCTGTCTACTGCTCTCTGCCCACCCTCATACCCCTTTTCCTAACACCCAGCAGTTCACATTTCAGTATCACTCCAAAAACACTGAATAAAGGTGGACACAACCATTTGGCTTCAAGCTGCACTGCCACATTCAGTTGCTTTGATTTATTTTTCTAAGTCTTCATTATTCCAAACTATTCTCATTACATTCACTCTTGCTGGTGACTTTACATCATTCCCCTTTCATCTGTACAGCCTCAGGAAAAAGAAAAATTAACTAAACTGGTTTAATTTCAATATCCTGCTGAACCCAGCTATTTGTCCAAAATCAATTCTGCACATTTCTCCCAAGGCTTTCCACTAGAACACTACACATGCACATCTTTTAGACCAACATACAGAAAAATCCCTTGGAAAAGGCATCACCTCAAAGTTTCAAGTGCAAGGGTAAAGGGGAAATAACCCTTACAAATGTCAGCTGTGTATCAGAGTTCTTTGATGCATCAGAGTAATAATGAGTTAAACCAACACCATGGAATAAGAGACTCACCAGGCCACCTTCCTCTGCAATCAAGTATTACTGCAATGAATTCCACAGCAAAGCCATGATATTTTCTAGTCAAATGACTACAACATTACTATCAGACAACAAAAAAAGAATTCCCCAAAACTTCTGGAACCACAGAATCAGGCCGAATAATTACACAAGGCAGGTAAGTGACACTTTACACTTGAACATTCTGCATGGACATAGACAAAGTAGGATCAGCTTGGCAGCATTCCTTCAAATCTCTCACTGGCAGGGATGTAACTCAAGTGTGCACTCTTTGAATTCAAGTCTGGATTTTTCTCAGTAATAGCAAAATAAATTTTACTTGCCATTGACTTCAATTCATCCCTTGGAATAACTCTGTACAGAATTATTTCTCATCTTATCACTCTTAGCTGTCAGAGCTGTCCAGCTACTAAGCAACTTAAACCACTGTCAGCTTAAAGTTCCTTTTCACTCGAGAATTGGTTCTGTTTTGTTTTATTTCACCAACCAGCCAGCTGAGTGACCTCCAACCCTTCAACTACATTCTCCATCTACCTCTGCAGACAACAGATTCAATTTACTCTTCAGTTTGCTTCCTGCTGCCATGGACTAGCACAGACTGAGTACTCAACACCAAGGAGCCCAGAGAACCAAACTCATCGAGCAGAAGGGCTGCTAACAAAGTGCTTCTAGAAAATGGGCTCAGCTCCCCCACAGAGCAAGGACAGAAATGCACTCTCATCAGGCAGAATGATCACAGAATACTTAAGACTGCTTGAGTAACATGCAAAATAAGGCCCAGCAGTGTAACACTGCTCAACTGAGATCCAAGTTCCCACTGCAAGCCTTTCATTTACGAAGCATGTAACACTGAAATTCACAGGTCATCTTTCTCCAGGCAGCTCCTCCGTGCAATCATGCCACTGACAACTTGTTAACAAGACCAGCTCCAGTTCCCCACTGCACAATCCACCTCAGCAGCTGCTCTGCTCTGTCACCATCAAGGTCAGCCCACCACCCTCGATGGGCAACTGCACCTTCCTGGTTGTGCCCCACCTCAGGTTGAGTAGATGTAGATGCAAATTCCACATGTAAATTCCTGGGTTTTCTCTGCTATGAAGCAGCTCAGCCAATAGTCAGGACAATCCATGATGTCAGCTCTCCACAGGTCATTCCAGCACTAGCCAAATGAGCAGTGCAGAACACAATTTAAAGCTCTTGTGGCTACTGGAACATCCAAATTTATGTGTTAAGGGTGTGTTAAAGCTCCTGGAACTCAGAGGTGAAGAGATTCTTAAAAGCAGCTGATCTTCATCTTCCAAAACACAAATCCCAAATCATTCACTTCGTCTGCAAAGCCTGACTGGTCTGATATCCACCACTCCCTTGACACAGGGTACCAACCACTACAGATCCTGCTGTTTAAGTCTAGCTGGAATTCCAAACAAACTTGCTCCAGTAAAGCATTCGTCCATGGGGCACTTCAGAGTAAGGAAAAACAGCTGAGGAGCCATGGAATCTTCAGCTGAATTCACAGAAGAGAGATAAATGGCACTTACATTTCCAAGGTAATGAACTACCCAGAAGAAACAGCTGGTGTGTTCTGATCCAGCTACTGTTTGGTGCAGTTACTGCTCTCCAAAGAGGAGTCAATTTAGAATCCATCTAGGAGTAAAGGTCCATCTATAAGCAGGCACAGAGTCTGCACTAACAAAATGTGTGGAACAGTACCAAGAAGGTGCTGAGGTGGTTGCTCTGCATGCCAGACTGGCAGGATAGCAGGATGACACTCAGCTCTCCATCCTGGCTGGAGTCACACCAGAGTGCCAGGACCACCTGATAACAGAAAAGCTCATACAGTGACACAGGGCAGATAGATTAAACAGGGAAGAATCAATCCCTGGCCATTGTGAGTTCACAGCAATGGCAGCAGCCCACCCCACCTGCTCTGTCCTGGGTGAATGACAAACACTGTGCCAGGGCTCTCCACAGAAAGCAATTTGTCACCTCCTGGGGACCAGGCCATGGGCTCTGGCAGACCCTGCTGTGCTTCTGGTCCAGCCCAATTTCTGAGTGTGAAAGTAACCATTTGTCAGCCCAGGTTTAACTGAGCCTGGTATGCTAGGAGACACCTCTGCCAGCAGAAATGGGAGCTTTGGACATGTAACACTGCTGCGGAATTTTTAATTGTGTTTGAAAGGTTTATCCAGCTGTCCTGCTTCTCTCACCAGTGAGGGCTCCTTTATTTATCATCAGCC
Organism: Brachypodius melanocephalos; assembly: GCA_013398615.1. Classification (NCBI taxonomy): domain Eukaryota; kingdom Metazoa; phylum Chordata; class Aves; order Passeriformes; family Pycnonotidae; genus Brachypodius; species Brachypodius melanocephalos. The sequence goes on along the minus strand of VZSR01001775.1, from coordinate 400,922 downwards.
TGGCAGCTTCCACAAAGTTCACTGCTACTTCCATCTCTATTCCTCAAAATCAGGAAAAAAACCTGACTCCTGTAAGAAACATTCTCCTACACAATCACTGTTTTTGAGTTTCAGGCCCCAAACCCCTGAAACTAGAGACATACAGTGGTCAAAGCTTTATCACTACTGATAGATGTTAAGCTTGCAGCATTAAACATTGGAAACATCACTGACCAACAGGTTTCAAGTGCCTGGCTCCTGACTGTGAACAGGCAAGATACATCCAAATAAATGAAAGGAACTCCAGCCTCTGCTCGAGTTAAATCCTATTTCTCAACCACAACTCTATTTCCAACTCCTCCAGGCATCTTTCCCAGCCTTACAGAAGTGTACCTTTAAAACTGAACAGTTTAAACTTCTGGCTTCAAAGCAACTTGCATTCCTGCTAAGTCAGTTCAACAATTTCTGGTGACAAAAGAAGAAAAGTTAAAGTGTTGCCACACAGACTGGTTGAGGTTGGAAGGGATCTCTGGAGATCATCTTGTCTGAAGCAGAGCCACCATGACAACATCCAGGGGCTTTGAAGTATCTCTAAGGTGGGACAGCCCACAACCTCTCAATGCAACACCTGTGCTGGTGCTCAGCACCCTCACAGTAAAACTACAACATCAAGTGTTCCCCGCTGTTCAGAGACCCTCCTGTGCTTCAGTTTGTGCCCACTGCCTCTTGTCCTGTCACTGGGCACCACTAAGAAGAGTCTGGCTCTGTCATCTCCACATCATCCCTTCAAGTATTCACAGATACTGGTAAGATCCCCCTGAACCTCCTCCTCTCCAGGCTGAACAGTCCCAGCTCTCAGCCTGTCCTCATAAGGAGAGATGCTCCAGTTCCCCCAAGGCATTCCTGGCCCTTCACTGGCCTCTCTCCAGTACATCCACACTGGACACATGCTCCAGACACAGCTTTCCCAAACAGAGGGAAAGGGTCACAGCCCTGCTGGCACCACTCCTCCTAGCACAGCCTTCTCAGGAGCAAGGGCAACTCATTGGAAGCTGCACAAGTGGCTCAATTACAGCTGTGAGAGCTGGAACAAAAACGGGCATTTCCCTCAGAACTCCAACTCAGCAGAGCTGGAGAGACTGACCCATGCTCTGTGACAAGGCCATCCTCAGTTATGTGGGTAAATGCTATAACAGGCTAACTAAAAGATAAGTAATCAGAAATCAACTTGCCCATTTTGAAAACAGCACTGTGGATGTCCAATTCAATCTCTCAGTACTACTACTTCCAGCACATCTTAGTGAAGTGATTGACAAAGAGCAACATCACAGAAAATCTTCACTGCACCACGCACGGAATCTGGACAGTGGGAGCTGAAGTCTTGCAGGAACGAGGCTGAGCTTACTCACTGTCCCTCCCAGGCAGGGCCCTCCAGCATATTCACATAGGCTCCATGATTTATTTGTTACAAAACATGGAGAGAAGTGGGACAAGACAGTAGATTAGTCCAACCTTTAATGCAGAAGTACTTTAGTTCAGGATTAACTCTTGCACAGCCACTTGCCAAATTCAAGAGAAAGAGTGTTTTCCTCCCCAAAATGGCTGAAAATAGCTGTAATAATGTTAAAACACTTCATTCTCCTGTTTCAGGCAACAGGAATTCTTATTTATGCAGACTTGGAGATAATGTTTTTCATTTAAGCCTACACATTCTGCTTAAGCCTTGGAGTTCAAATTACCCACCACAGTGTGGTTAAGACTATATTTTGAGATTATTTACTCTCCAGTATGTATTCTTGAAGGAACACTGAGTTCAGAATTACTAATATAAGCAAGTCTGCTGTTGTACTGAGAGAGTCACTGCTGTTCTCCCAGGACTTAACTGTTTCAACAATTGTAGGAGAGACATAACAAAACCCCAAAATGCCAATCACCTCTATCATAGCCACAATCACTTTATTAAATTGCTTATAGAGGGCTGGCTCCGGAGTGTGAGGAGCCAAAACCTCTACCTTCACCACTGAACTAGAATAAATAAGCAGCACTGACATGATTTTTCAGTCTATCCACCAAAACGTGGCACTTTTAACCCAAAAGAAGTCACTGCAGACCCTTTCCCCTCTCTCCTTGCAGGTTAAGGTGAAAAACATCTTCATGTACCACATGTTAACCGTAAGCATAACAGCGAGCTGCTGAAAGTGCTGCCTCGCATCTGCCTCAGGAGGAAGCTGTGCATGATAAGCTCTTTCCTACAAGCACTGTTTCTACTCTTCCCAGATTTCTCAGTCAGTAGGAAGTACATTTTTTCACAGCTGTGCTCTAAAGTTATCTGCTTACAGATTTTAAATTCAAACAGCTTGCTCCCAGTAGCATCCAATTTAAAGGCTGGCACAATTTAGGAAATACTCTAAGAAATCTACACTACAAATAATAAATTGCTGCTTTGGAAGAGGTGTGAGCTTATTGCTGAATGTTTAAAGTCTTATTAGTCACCCTAAATTACCTAATCCCACCATTTTTCCTAGTAACAACACATTCATTCTTTGATAAGGCTGATTAGTTACTAGAAAGCTGAAACACCCCTGAAGTCTTTCACAACTCATTCTAATCTGACTGAACACAAGATTTCAACAATTTCAATCCCAAAAGATTCAAGTTGCCTTTGTGGACTTTATTACCATTTGTTCCAGATGGGAACACTTCCCCTAAGTGTCAGCTCTTTGCTTCTGAAGTTGAAGTCTGCCTTTTGACAGGGCATCCCTGTGATTCTGAGGGAAGTATTCCCATAAATAACCTCTCAGAATTTGCCTTTTTGTGTTAATTCCTTCAGTAAATGTAGCACAAGAGAGCTGGGACAAGTTTTTCTCCCAGGTTAGAACTGTGTGGATGTTGTGCTGAGTGCAGCAAAGTGTGGGCATTCAGCTGAACTGCTCAGCAATGAGAAGTGACCAGCACTACAGAGCCCCCCAAACCCAGGAGGGAGAGGGGCACTGGAAGGGGCAGGTGGCACAGAACAGCCACCCCGATCCCAGGGTAAGAAAACTTATTCCAGTTAAGTCACAAAGATATAGTTTGAAAAGGGTAAGAAAAGAGTCCAAAGCAGAACACAGAGGGAGACTGAGATGTTAAAGCATATTGCAAATGTATTTGGGCAGTAAAATTAACACTAGGATGTATTTTCTGAGTGATTAAAGCTGACAGTCACTAACAGGCAGTTCACTGCCACCCTGGACAAGCCTCTTAAATTCTTGCCCCATCTTCTCCCAAGTGTCCTAATTCCAGTCTATCATCCAGTATTTTCAATCATGCTGTCTATCACCCCACCACCCATAAGGTCACTTCAGACTCCCTAAAACAATACAGCATTTTCTCCAGTTAAGCAGCAATTAAATCAAACCAGAACAGACATCAGTGCTTGAGGCTAATTTGGTGCTTCTAGGAGAAGCCAATACTGACTGAGAGCACTTGTAAGGAAACTGCAGCAACCTGACAATCAAGCATTTTTTCTTCACTGGCACCATTTTTTCAGTTCTTTCAAGACTTTGAGCCTTGTGCCCAAGCAGATTCACTTCTGACAAGAGACAAGGAGATACTGTTTTGCCTTTCCATCTGCTTCTGCAAATGCCTTTAGCTGGACTGAGAAGGTGGGAACTTCTGTGGGTTCAGAAAAAGGTAGACAGTGATGATGTCCGAGGTATGTACCAGGACCACCTGTCTGAAACAGAAAAAAGTGCCTGGGAACATCATATGTAGCTGGAGAGAAGGACAGGCAACAGTAGAGCCTCAGAGCAGGGACACTGTGAAGGACAGTGTAATCAATGTGCCAACTGCAGCATTTGATTACAAGGACAGTGTGAAGCTACAAAACAGAAGGGTCAAGACATGATCATGCACAAGGTAGACGCCAAATATTCCTAAATAGCCATGGCTTGACCTACCAGCTTGATCCACAGTTTGTAAATCGACAAGTTTCAATAGCCAAAAAAAATCCAGCCTGTGTCTTCTTTCAAAATGTTTAAAGCCTCCTATCTATATTAAATAGAAGTACTGCTTCACCAGGCAAAGGCTATATTCCAGTGTCCCACAAGCTAACACAGGGACTAAGATGCTATTAGCTAATTATTTTAGATTGTTCAAGTTAGACAAGTTTTAAACCATGTTTCAGTAGTCCACACCATTGGAAGTTTCACTAAAAAATTACCAACTTGGAGTTCTGATGCTCCCTTGAAAGAGAAATGCTTTTTAATATGACAAAGAATTAGCAACTGCAGTGTTTTCTAAAAGCCACAGCTGTTCCCTTATATATTTTACTCTGGGCGTATCTTGAACATGAAAGTCTTCCATTGTCATACACTAGGTTTTATTATATATATATATTAATATCTATTTTTAGTTAAAGTGTTCTGAGGTGAGATGGCAGGAGTATGTACTCAGTGTAGTAAGACTTATCTGATCCACTGGCAAAGCTGAAGAGTCTCCCTATGGCCACAGGGAAGCTGGATGTCCTGAGCATCTCATACTCAGGAATTGGCTGGAAGCTCCATGGAGAGTTACAGTACAGAAGCAGTGACCACAGAAATGGTGGATTCCAGCAGGAATGCAGCAGTTTTTACATCCCAAACCAGTACTTCATTTTAGCAGAGTAAAATGAAATAAGCATTGGAGGTACCTTTTGAAATAGTTAGTGCTGGGGACCACTGTGATCGTAGAATATCAAGACAAATGCTGCCATTACTGTTAATATTTGGATGATAGATTCTTGTTGTAAATGCAACCTGCAGAAGAAGGAAAATTTCAGTGTAGGCTCACAAATATACATCACACCACATGGTAATGGATAGATTTATGGCAGAAGCCACTCACCTTAGGTGGTTTGAAGGGATAATCTGTTGGGAAGTGAATTGTCAAGAAAAATACTCCACCTTGATAGGGACTGTCGTTCTGTTAATGAAAAAGAATCATTGCAGTTTGAGGAGTTACAAGACCACCAGTCATAAAAAGCCATGAACATCAATTCTCTCATACTTACTGGTCCCATTATTGTAGCTTGCCAATGGAACACTGAAAAAGAGAGAGATTTACTTCAGTTTGGAGAAGCTCAGGTAATGATCTACTTTCTTCCAGACAAAGCAGCACAGAAAAGAAAATTCTATTTTAAAAATAAAGCCTTCTGAAAGGCCGCAGGGAAGCGAGCCAAGGAATTAAAGAGAGACAGAGCAAAGCACTCGATACTCTGCAGTCCTCACTCCAGGGCTGCTGTGCCACACATGTGCCCTGCAAAATATCCCATTACGATAAAAATCCACATAGTTCTAGGCAACTTCTCAGACTCAGAATTGTGAGTTTAAACTTGGTAATTTCTAATGAATCAGCACCCATGACTGCCCTCTTTGAGCCAGCTACAGCAAAGGTCCAGCATGAACTCACCCGCTCTCCTACTCAGAACTGTGACACAGGGAGGGGAAGCCCAAGCTCTGGGTAAACCACATGTACAGAGGTGTCCTAAACCAGTGGTGTCCTCACAACATTAAGCTTGATCCCCATAGAGGTCTCAAGATTTCATTAAAGCAGCAGAAAGAACTGTCCTAAGAATGCAGGAATGACAGTCTGCCCCATACTTGGAGCAGGATGCACCAGGACACATCAGGTTAAATGGACAGAAGTTCATCCTCACTTATATGCATCTGCTCAAGAGAACTTTCACCTGGTAACACAGAGGATTTGTGAAGAATGTTGCTGTGCTGGAAAGGAAAACTGTCAAAGCTGCTAGTCTGTAGGAGGCATGCTGGGGAGTTCTCAGGGTTCCTGTGTCCCCACAGGCAGAAGTGCCTGTGCAAAGAACACCAGCCTAAGAAATTATTTGTGAATTAAGACTGTGGAAGCTTCCCTCAGCATGGATATCACCTACACTTCACCTTCAGAGGAGCTGTAGAAGACCCCAGTTGTTTCAAGGGAAGTCTTCAAGACAGGAGATGAAGCCACCTGAAGTGTCTGTGCCTCACTGGCACCTGGTGTCCACAGCTGTCAGGAATACCTGTGCCAAAAGCAGGAGTGGTACTACCTGTTCTCATCTAGCATGAGCAGTTTTTAATTACATCATGGTACAGCTCAGAATGACCTCATACACGGAAGGAGGAAAAAGGCAAAGTGGGAGCAGCCCTGGAAGGCCAGGAGAGAAGAGTGTTGAGTTGGAAGAGGTTTGTTTTAATCTACTCCTACATTTCTACAGCAATGTGCAACTTTCTACACAACTCAGCACTGATGAGTAGCTAAGATATGATTCAGAAAGATCTTAGCAGCTCATTTTTTCCTTTTAGAAAGAATGCTTGAGCTTAGAGCTCCCAGCTCTAACAGAGATAGAGGATTTCACTACTTAAATATTCACTCTTTCAGGAGCCTGGTTTTGGGAAACTCTATATCCAGTGCAGAATTAGGAAACCAAGACAGCAGCTCACACGTAGCATTCACCCATCTTAAAGGGGTTCAGACAGTTTCCCAGGAGCTCCCTATCACCTAAGCAGGACAGGGAGAAACCTGGAGGAGAGGACAAAGGGGCAGCAGAAATCCCACAGGAGATTGTAGCCAATCACAACAAAACCAGTAAAAATCTCACAGATCCTGACGAGATTCACTGTGATTGCTCTGCAGAGGCACTGCTGAAAAGAAAACCTCAAATTCTCCTTAAACCCAACAAAACCCCAGAAATAAAATCATACCCACAGGTAATCTTAACTTTTTGAAAGCTAGAAGGGACTTTTGTGTCTCCTCCCACTCAACTCCCACCCCAGACTTGGATGCTTATTTAATCTAAGCTTTAAATCCTGGTAACATCCAGGACAAGTCTGGTGAATGTAGAGATGAATTTGTCATGCAGAGCTTATTCCAACTGATTCTTTCCTTTGAAATCAGCCATACAGAGGTATTTACAAAAGCAGGGGACTGCTGGCTTTCAGTAGGTAAGCACAGGTACATGTTCGGAAAAGACTAAGTCACTGGAAGCACACCAGGGTTATCCAGTCTCCAGCAAATTTCCAAAACACAGGCAAGAGGTGGGTGGAAGAAAGCTAGAACTACATAGCCAAGAAAATCCCATTCCTACTGTTCACAAGGCAGGAACAGCCCTTTACTTTCTGAGGTTCATCAACTACAGGGATGAGAAGTTTATAGCTGGGGACAGCTTGTATCAGCTGCAACAGCCACAGGACAGCACTTTGCAAGCACAGCATGTCCTGAACTCTGGGAAATGTTGCTCTGACAAGGCAGCTGTGGAAAACCTGGAGCACAGGGACCTGGGAGAAGGCACCTTTCTGTTGCTGCCACTGCTATCCACTTACACACATCCAAATTGTGGCTCTCAAGAACAAAAGTCTTTCATTAGAGGTCTTTCAGAAAGGTGGCACCAGGAGAACTGAACAGTACTTTACAGCTTTCTGTACTTAGTAGTAACTTTCCATTCTCAGCCTTCACCAACTTCTGTTACCACCTCCTCTGCCAGACAATCGTCATCACCTTTGATAAGGCTTTGGAAAACACAAAGTAGTTTATCATGGCACAAATCACACTTGCCAATTTAAAGGAATAAAAGCCTCTGACTTGGCTCTCCATCTTAGTCATTTCTCGTCTATGAAACTACAAACTTCTTTGAAATACTATTTGGAAAGTAGAAATAGGGTGTGAAGTAACTACTGCTAAACGTCCTCAAAACCAAGCTGGGCTTCCACTCATTTGAAAGAGCTGCTGAACAAGAACATTTCCACTAATTTCAGGATTTTCACCCTCAGGTTTCAAGTGTGGGGGGTTTTTTTGTTTGTTTGTTTTATGTAGCCCTACATTTCTACAGGAATGTGTAACTTTCTCTACACTACAGCACTGCTGAGTAATGCAGAAATGATTCAGAAAGATCTTGGCAGCATTTTTTCATTTGAGAAAGGATACCTGAGCTTAGAGCTCTCAGCACAGAGAAGGAGGATTTCCCTTCTTCACTCTCCCCTCTCTCAGGAGCCTGGATGCTTTGCTGACATCACTTGTCAGACCACACTGCACAGCAAATTCAGTGTGTGCTGTTTAGGGGGCATTGCAGCCACAGCTTCCAAAGGTTCTCAAGGAGCCTTTTCCACATGTCAGAGCTGCTACAGGGTAGAGTGTGAGCATAGAGCAGAGCAACAACTCCCAGTCACATCCCAGGTGAACAGACTTGCACAGGAAGGCCGAGAAGGTTGTGTGAGGCTGTCCCTTACACAGGGCCTGGCAGGACATGCTGATTTGAGTGCAGTTTTCAGACACCATGTATAGTTCAGATATCTGAGTTCAGAAGGCTGTGGGCAGCTGTTTGCTGGTTTGACCACAGATCTGCTGAGGTTTTCTAACATCATCCCCCATGAGAATTCCAGAACAGTTAATTTAGAAGGTGTAATTTAAGATGTGCATCGAGTTGCCCCATCAATAGAGAGAGAGTAACACCACTAACACACAAGGAAAGTGTAAGATATACAGAAGAGAAGCAAATTTAAGATCAGGAAGGGGAGTATTATCTAGTACTCTAAAAAAACCAGAAGGATTCTCCTTGCTGAAGAACTGGACATCCCATCTCAGAAGGAAAAATGTGGGAAAAGGGCATGTGCTTGCTGAGAGCAGATACTTACTGTCATCCCCGACAGGCCCTGCTGAACACTGTGCTGGAGGATCACGTGCCAGGTCGTTCAACTCCTAAAAAACAGGATGAGTTTGTTTCACTTCATTTCAAAAACAACCATGTCATTGCTCAAAGGCTGCTAGGGGCATGTGGCAGTACCACAGAACTAATAACCAGGACTCTGGAAAGTCAAGTTGCATCTTAAACCCAGGAGACACATCTGGCACAGGCCTCAGTGACCTGTCCAGGCTCCAGAGCCCTGAGTCACAGCAATCCTGATGTCACAGGGGTTGCCAGGTCTGCCTGGGCTGGTCCCAAGCATTACCAAGGCATTGTACCCTCTACCAGCCCCAAGCCACAGAGAGATAAGATGGCCTTAATCCAACAACTCTCAATATCAGCCTTATTTTACTCCTGCAATTGTACCCGTTCCAGTGCTGCTCCAGCTACAGTGATCCAGTTTATCACCTCCACAGCCAGCCTGCAGCACACACAGGTCCTGGGGCTGATTCACCTCCACACATACACATCAGTGACCATGGGTGGACTGGAGTAAAACACAAGGCTCTCCATACCTACAGACCTCATGGAAACCCCCCGGTTTCCAGTGGTTCCATCAGTCAAGTTTTCCTCTGAAGAAATCCTGTTACGAGTCTGAACAGGCTGAGTAATTCACAGTACACCTGAACTATACCATTTTGCTTCAAATTGAAGCAAAATTCCAGCACAGTTCAGAGAGTTACTGTTACCAGTAATTCACATCAACCATTTGCTCAGGAAGTGAATGTCTGGTGGGAAGTGCAAGTAGAGTAAAACTTTAAAAGTCAAACTCCATTTCTGGCTCAGTCACTGACCTGCTTTGCATGATGGGCCTGAACATATTACCATTTTTCTCTGTAAGCTCAGTCTAGAAAGCTGAACACACACCAGATAAGGATTACAACTATTATCTAGTGCTCAGGAAACACTCCCATGCTGTCCCCGGTCCATTGTGTGTTCAGCTTTTTCACCTCCCAGAACAGTCCAAACTGGAATCTCCACATCAGGCTTTTGGCAGACGAAACATTTAAGTACAATGATTAAGACAAGCTGATTGCAGGAATGGAAGAAATTTGCCATTTAATGGCCTTTTGTTATTTACAGGCAGTGATTAAGCTTTTGAACAGATGATCTCTGGGAGTTCCAGCTTCTACTTCCCAGGAACTGGGAGGCCACCACTAACCAAACCACAAGTCACAAATGCTGCCTCACATCAAACACATAAATCTCTAGATTTCCCCCTCTGGATGCAGTGCCTCAGAAAACTTCAGAGGCCCTGACACACACACACACACACAGGTTTGGGCTTTACCCTCAGCAGCTTCCAGCTTCTGGAGAGCACTGCTAGAAGCCTCCTTGACTTGACACTAGATTATGGAAGCTTTTCTAGTGCTCCTGCTGGGCTTTTTCCACTTGGTGTTAAGCATGGACATGAACAGGAACAGACACTGAGCACACAGCACCTGCTGAAGGGCCTTCTCTCTCCTGGAGGTGGAGAGAGCATCTCCACATGTCCTCAAAGGCACAAAGCCCTTTGAGTTGCTTCACCACCAGTTGAACCACTAGGGCAGCACAGGAACGTGCAGAAACCTACACACCTTCCTCAGGCTGAGTCTAGTCATGGCTACAAAGAATGAGCTGAGCCCACATACAACAGGCATGAAAACTTTAAAATAGCAATGTATCTACTTTTTCTAAAGGTGTATGGAGTACAGGCCATTTCCAAACCGTACTGGACTCTGATTTTCTGGAAAAAACGATTTAGTGCTATTGTATTCAAAACCCCAAACACACACCTTAAAAACAAACAAACAAACAAACAAACAAACAAACAAAAAAAAAAAAAAACCAAAAAAAAACAAAAAACCTCCTGACCACTTCTCATTCCATTTTATACATCCACAAGACTCAGAATGTACAGCTGTAAGAATCCATGTTTTCCATGCATGACCACAACCTACCACGGATGATATTTACAAACACACAACATGCACCTTCTCTGTGATAAAAGGGAAATAGTTACAAACATGAGCTTGGGCACACATTCTATCAGTTAGTAGAATACACAGCTCCAGAGCTGCCCTTACACTCCCCCTACATCCTGCTGCCCAAATGCACTTCACCACCCTTCATATAACTGAGGGACCACAAGGTAAGTTCCCAAGACAGAGGCAGCAGTGAAGTTCAGGCAGTAGCAGTTTCTCATCAAAATACTATTTCATTCCTTACATCTTCAGTTCAAGGGAGATTTCTGAATTTTCTGAAGCCCTAGGTATTATCTCAGTACAAAGTAATGACTTACAACAACCACTTGTACCACTTGTCTCAGTGACAAGGTGGCATTTCAGGTTCTGCTCTGTAAATCTAGAGAATGAAACATCACAGATTAAAAGGTCTATGTAAAAACCAGTGTGTGAGTTCCTTCTGCTTAAACAAGTATTGCACCAACTCTCAATTCAAGCCCCTGCAGCACAAAACTTCTCAAATTTTGCAGAACAGCTTGAATAACAAGTTCAGCTCCTCCCCTTCACCCCTCAAGACTCCTCTGGAGTGCAGGCACCAGCTGCTTCTGCCTACAGGAGAGGCAAACACACCCCTGGATTTCCTGGCAGGGCATGGATAAACCCTTTAGCACACCGTGCCATTCCCTTCCAGCTGCTCTAAGCCTCCCACTACACTTGCAGAGCCAAGTTTAGGAACAGGAAAGGAGCAGCTCACGGCTGCATCTGCCCAGGTACACACAGAGAGGAGCACCCACAGCTGCTGCACGGAGCCAGGCACCTATCCCAGAGGTTGCTCTGCCTTTTGCAGGCTCCTGTGCAGTTCCTGAGGTATCACGAGCATGACACCAGACCCAGTGAGGTCTTGGCTTCCAGCTGTTGCTGAGGGATTCTGAGCAGCAGCTGGTTTCTCTAACTCAGAACAAATTCCTCTGGAGTTCCCATAAAACTGGAACTCAGAACACATGGAGGATTCAGTTACAGTTTGGTATCATCCACAAACCTGAATGTATTGGATGCCAAATTGCAAGGCCCACTGTTTTTCCCTGTGATCCAGGAGGTCTTGCTGGTTCATGACCAAGACTGACCTTGACCACACTGATATTAAGCCAAAACCTGAAGAAAGCCATAGCAGTTCCCACTCCAGACCGTTTTTGCACATGCAGGTTTTGCTTCAGGAGTTTACAAGCAGCTTTTAGATCAATCTCCAGTTTGAGTTACTCAGCTCCCAGGGCTGCCTCACCCTGAGCTGGTTTTCCAGCTGAAAGCATCTTACAGAATTTAAAGTTTCTGCCACGTCCTCTAAGCAAAATACCCCTGGGGCTGGGCCCTCTGCTGTGGATCCTACCATTAACCTGACCCATCTCACAACTCTTAATGAGTCCCTTAGCAAAAATGAGGAAGTGGAAGCATGCCACAAAGCAGGGTTCAAAGTGTCCTGCCTAAAGGCCAAGCTGAACAAAACTGCTACCATTAAGTCCACAAAGGAGATATCCTAAAAGCTACAAAAATCTCACAAGAAACTGACATTTAGGCTCCAAAACCCAATATAATTGTGCTCTTAAGTTCCCAACAAGCCAATCTCCACTCTGGGGTTCCAGGAAAGCATTTTAAGGAAGATGGAATGTGCTTATACCACAGATTCCCCAGCTGTGCTTCCCAAGCCATGAAAGGCATCAGCTGCCAGCAAGGCCTCGAGGCTCACAGGTAAACCAGTGCCACCAGCCCCACGCTACCCTCAGCCCTGCCCTCTCCCTGTTCTATTTCCCAGAAGCTGGTACACTGCCTTTAAAACATACACCTCAGTGCAGGCATCCACAAACTGCACAAGGAGCTCTCAAAAAACTATCAAACACAAATGGTTTAAATCTTTTAAGTTTAACCCTGCACATGTTTCAAGTTATAATTATGAACTCCAAAAACATTTGTTAGTGACATTCCAATTTACTCCTCTAGACAACAAACCCCTCCCCAGTCTAACACACTCCTGGTAAAACCTGCTCTGGCCAAAAGATAAGACTAGTTTTAAGGATTAAGTTAATGCTAATACAGTCTTCAGTAAGAATAACCAACATAACTGGCAACATCAAGAAGCCAATCAGGCAAGTAAAAAGCCAGCATGCTTTAACAGTCAGCTCCAGCAATTTTACTAAACCTTGGTACACAGCAGAGCTCCTCAAATCCACTCCAACACACTATATGTATTCCTCTGGATTATCCAAAGTCCTCTTAGCTTGAACTCCATGGGCTTTCCACTCTGCTCCAGTCTGAGCTGCTTTCACACTGTACTTTACTAAGAGACCACATTAACTTGATTATAAACCTAATTTCTGCCTCAGGTTGCTGCTGTAAGTGAAATAAGCTTTTCATCTGCTTTTAGTAAATTTACTTGCCTGAAGCTCCTGAACCCTTCAGCAACAGGCAGTGTAGGGAGATGTTACAAAATCTTGACTTATGTAACCAAAAAGGAACTCGTAGTCACTTTAGCCATGAATTGTTCCCAGCTCCCAACAGAGTAAAGACAAGCAATGGGGAATGAGGGCCTAAGTCAAACTGATCACATCCTGCCTCACCTCAGGACCATGCCGCAGAGGAGCTGCAAGCTCCCTGTGCAGGGCCAACAGGGCAGGAGGGTGGGAAGAGCCTGTGAACCTTCCCAGGCCCAGCAGCATCTCCCTGCCAGGTGCCAGAGCCTGTATCCAGAGGCATTTCCCTCAGCTCTGCTCTCCACCTGCCTAGCAGCAAGGGGCAGGAGGCACTGTCACACATGTGCACCAAGATGAGACCAGCAATTCCCTACAGTGTCCACAGGTGCTCTCCTACCCACAGGACTGTCATTCCAGAGTATCTGCCACTCTAATGCTGTCACAATTAACAGAAGCATTTTAATCCTTTCCTTTCAACAAAAACTGCTTTTGCAGTGCTTGAAGTCTCTTATGTCCCCCAACTCTGACTCCTCACAAGACTCTGCAAAAGCCAGAAGGCAAGTGAGCAGCATGAGAAGTCAAACATAGCAATAACCAAAGCACAAGTTATAAACAAGCTCTGATGTAACCATCACCTTTCCTTTTTATTTTTTTTTTCCGAAGCCTGAACAGGAAGAAGACCAAAGCAATGTGTAACTTCCTCCTGGTGTAGAATCTGAGTATCAAAACACCTCTCTAGCTGACAGAAGCTGCAGCAGCATTCTCTGCACACGAGCTCTCCAACACATATGGGCTGTGCTGGCAGCTCCACGCAAGCAGCGAGAGGCGCAGCGGAAGAACCCAGTTGCTCCCACTGGCTGCTGTACAGAACTGGCAGCACAGAAATAACACCAGGTCTGCTCTGCACAGGTAGCACAAAGACAACTCCAACCACCAACACTGGTCTGCACCCTTGTCCTCACACATCCCACCCACAGGCACTGCTCCTTTTGGCAGAAGTGATGCCTGAGCATCTCTGGACCACAGGACTACAGCAAATACCACTCTCTTTCACAGCCACACAGGAACAGCACTACAGAAGTCAGTTTAGCTACCCGGTTTTTGGGCCTATGCATTATAAGCAGTAGTAATCCCCAATTCCTCTGCTACAGAAAGTGTTTTACTTGAGCAGGGCTCAAGCGCAGCTGCTGCTTTCCCTTCCCCCTCACCTGCCAATCACACAGGGGAACCCGTGAAAGACAATGAGCTAACTTTTTCCTTGCTTTCCCATTCAAAGAACTCCAAATGGTGCCCTAGTTATCCAGTTATAGGTATTGCATTCCCTAAAGATAAGTAACACAGATGGGGGTGTGGCAGAATCCAAAGGGTTTTGGCTTAAACCTTAAAATGGATGACCATTCCTGCACATCCCTCCCATCCTGCCCTTGGATTGCTTCACATTGCTTTTCTTTTCTTATAAAATACATCTAGAATAAAACAGATCATTTTTACATATATATAAAAATACCAATTCAATTACTATACCTCAGTGCTACCCCCAAGGACTCTGCCTGGCAGTATTGCTTACACCCCAAACACTTCTCACAAGACAAGATTGCAAATTTCAGACTTGTGATCCAATAAAAGCACCTAAACAAGAATCTGGAGCCACACTGCCCAAAATATTGTGGTGAGTAACACAGGCAGCAATCTGAGAGCAGGTCTCACCCAGCCTGAGCTCTTCTGGAGCATCTGCTTAGACAACAGCTGCTGCTGTGTGCACACATGTTACCCCAACTCAAGCCTCTGCACAACCCCAAGAGCAACTGTGCCACCAGTGACACACTGGAACAGACTATGCAGGTTTCTGTGCTGCCTCACATGCCAGCAACAATACTGCCTCACTGCTTGTTCTGCCCCTCTCCCAGCCCAGCCGAGTTCAACACACAAGAGGCCATTTCAGGTAACACTGTATCAAACTTTCACTCTTGGGATTTTCTCCTTTCCAAGTTCTCAGCCCTGCGTTATCCGAGGACACAAAAATTTCGACAAAAACCTCATAGAAAGCCTTTGTGATTCAGTAAAAACCCCAACCACCAAGAGCAAGAGCCAGTGGCCAGACTGAGCCCTGCACTGATATACCATGACTGATAACACCCTTTAAAAAAAGCCAAAGCAGCAGTTTTCTCTCCCATCGTGTCTCTGTGCTCGAGTCCACTGGGATTATTTCTACTCAATCCACATCCTGCAGGCTTCTGCTCCTGCCACAAACTGCAGCAGCAAAGGTCAGAAACTGGCTGTCCCCTCGTTATCCTGACAGGGACGGCCACCACAGACTCCCAGAGACCAGAACAACCCTGAGATGATGATAGGAGCGCTCTTCACGGAGTTTAAAATAGCCAGAGCGTAAACAGCCAGCCATGATTACTGAAGCAGTTAGACTGAGACACCCACAGCAACTCACTCAGAGTGCTCCTTCCAGCCTGTAGTTTCACACCCATCCAACTTCCAAAGCATCTGGGCTGCTACAAAAGGCAGATTTATTTCCCTCCCCATACGCTGTTTTGTGGAAATGCTGCCTCCAGCCCCACCACCTCCCTCTCCTCCACAGCCACCACACTCACTCCACTGAAACTTGCATTGCACAGCACACACAAAACTGCCTTGGTGATGCTCTTGCTACTTTCCAAGGCTTCGAATACTCTCACACCCCCTACACAGTCCCTATTATCTCTTGGGATTCTTTATTCTTGAAAAGCAGCATGAAGAGTCAGTCCACAAGCACCCAACGTTAACAAAGACTCCACACATCCAGCTTCTCTCCTGTCACAAACCAGCCTGGAAACACAAGTGCTCTCAGAGTGTTGACTCCTGACACTCAGCATGCACTGAGCTACAACCAAGCAGTTTTCCTGAGTTATCTGACACAAGATTCACCCTCCCCACGACAACCCTGCACTGCCTATGTGTGCCCAGCCCCCCACAGCCACAACGACCCTATTCTGCATCCACTGCTATGTCTCCCAGGCCTACAAACCCATTGCCGAGGAGTAAGAGCTCTTCCAAAGCACCTGTGAGCCCACAAACACTGTGGAAGAGTCCTCACAATGCCCTGAGGACCACTAAAGTAAGGGACAGAACACTGCAGAGAAGACGCAGCTGGAACACAACTTCCTTATGTAACTCACTACCAGATCCACAGCTGGAAAATCCAACAGTCTAAAATCATACTCCAAATATCTCCCTTCCCAGGGCTACCCATTCCACAAGCATAAGTAAGGCTTCAAGTTCTCTTCCATTTTCTTCTCCACCTGAGCTTTAACCTGATCAGTAGGACACATGAAGCTTCACAAAACCTCCAAGGTAACCTACAACCAAAGCAGAGATGTTAACACAGACGCGACACTACACACGAAACCAAACAGGGCTACGGAGTGAGCTATGAGGTAGTGGATTTACAGCTGGTTCTAGATAAAAAATAATTTACATAGTGATCACAAGGAGAAACACTATAGGAGGGCTGTTTCCTACACCTAAACCTTGTACAGATTCCAAACTGACAGCTACACGTTTTATAGGGAAAAGGATACAAATTTCCTGCCTGAGTCACCAAGGAAATACGAGTGGACTGCAATTACCGTCGAGGTTTTTTTCCCCCTGGTAAAAGACATTGATGATCAAGCAAACATTGTCCTAAGACGGCCATGGACTGGGCAGTAGTGTTTTTCCAAAAGGCCAGGACATGGGGCACGGCGCAGCTCCCGCTCCAGGAGAAGACAACCTCGTAGCTTTCTCTACAAGCCTGCGGGATGACTCAGGCTGTAGAACAGCGCTGGCTCCATTAAAAAAGCAAGCCACGCTACGGTGTGACAGGTTTACTGCGCTCAGCGCTCTGCCGCCCGACACCCGCGATCCCTGTCGCTGCTGGAGGAGGTAGAGGAGCCCTCGGACACGGGGCTCCGAGACGAGACACGCCGGAACTTCCAGCGCGGGCCACACTGCACTCCTCGGGGCGCTTTCCCCAGCCGAGCCGAGCCCCCGCGGAGCCGCAGCAGCTGCCGGGGCCGCCGCCACCCCCGGCCCGGCCCCGCCGCCGGCGCCCCCTCGCGGCACCGGCCCGGCTCCGGGGGCCACGTTGCTCCAGAGGGGCCCGGCCGCGATACAGCCCCGGGGGGAGGCCCGGCCTGGCCCCCCTCGAACAAAGCGGCCGCGGCCCCCGGGAGCGGCCCCTGCGCTGCCGCCCGGCCCGAGCCCCGCGGGGGGGAACCCGGGCGGGCCCGGCCCGGTCCGGCCTGCCCGCCCCCCCCACTGCAGGCCCGGGGCCGTGGCGGGTTATATAAGGCGAGCGGGCCGGGGGAAGCAGGGCCGTGCGGGGCCGGACCGGTTCGGCCCTTACCTTATGGATTCTCTTCAGCGCCATTGTGTGCGCGAGGCGGCGGCAGGAGGGGCGCGGGCGGAGGGAGGGGGCGGCCCGCGGGACTATTTGCGAGGGGAGGGGGGGAGGAGGAGGAGCGCGGAGGTGGCGGCTGCGCGGGGAGGG
>VZSR01001775.1:364212-383227 GCA_013398615.1 Brachypodius melanocephalos | reverse complement strand
GCGCATGGGCCTGAGGGGACAGGGCGGGCCTGAGGGGACAGGACGAGCCTGAGACCCCGCCAGCCCCGGCGGGATTCCTCCACCCCCGGCCCCTTGTGGAGCTGCCGCACTCTTCACCCCCCGAGATGGGAGCTGCCCGGCCTCAGTGTAGAGGCCCCCCAGGCCCTGTCCTGGGCAGGCGAGGAGTGCACTTGGGTCAGGCAGAGATCTCTTGGAGCACTTCAGTGACCGCAGGGGTAACTGGCTTGTCCTGATCGTTCCTGTGGTGGCTGCTGCCGACCCTGGGAACCACAATTCACGGTAAATGGTGCTGAAAGCCCCGCTGGTGACACAGTGTCACTGCTCCTTCCTGCTGCCTATGTGCCCAGGTGGGGTTGAGGGTCCCTGGTGCTGCCTCTGGGCCATGGTGGATTCTTCTCATGCTGACTTTAGTGCCAGCCTTCTGCAAGACTTAAGCATTTTTGTAGGCTGTAGCTCAGGGTGTATTTTGAATTAATTCCTTCTCCCTCCACATTTGTTATGGAGAAAATAAACCACAATTCCTTAAAATTCATAAATTTGCTCTCGGGGTGGCGTGTTTTTGTTGGTGGCTTTTTTATTTTGTTTTGGGGGTTTTTGTTTTGGTTTTTGTTTGTTTGTTTAGGGGGTTTGGGGTTTTTTTTGTGGGTTTTTTTGGTTTTGGGGTTTTTTTGTGGGGGGTTTTTGTTTGTTTGTTGGTGTTAGTGGGGTTTTTTGGGGTTTTCTTTGTTTTGTTTTGTTTTGTTTTGTTTTGTTTTTCCGAACTACTTTGGTTCATTTTGTGACTTTCCTGTTCTTTCTTTCCGGTTCATTTTGGGTACCCCTTGATTGCCAGACAATTTCAGACAGCCCTGCACAGCTCAGTGATCCAATGGCAAGGCAACGCTCTCTTCATCCTGGCCACAGCACTGGAAAGGCTCAAACACTAATCCCAAGCAGTCCTGGCTCTTAAAGTCAATCCCGAGCTGGGGTAAAACTGCTTTTCTTCCAGCATTTTCTGCTTTCCTTTTGTATGGCCCAGCCAATGCCTGATCCCAGCCAGGGCAACCTGATCCTCATCCCTGGAAGAGACATCACCAATTCCTTTTCTCTAGGAGAAGCTCCTGTGGTCCCTGAGGGCAGGACAGCCCCTCGCTCAAACCTGCTCAGGCAAACATCATGACTGGGACCATATTCCAGGGCACAAAAGGCTTCCCACCCCTTGGGAATATCTCTAGAACCAACTTTTTTCCTGTTATTGGGGCAATTTTCTAAGTATCCTCAAGTCACAGCCCTAAGGACTTCACGACAGTCAAGATGAAAGTATCCTTTTTCTAATATTCACAGGAGAAGTGTTGGATTTTGTCCCCAGAAAGAGAGAAAAATGGTTTTGTTGTGGTTGTAGTACCAGGGATAATGATAAACTGCTGTTTGCTGCCAGCTGGATGCAAACTGCTCCATGAGATAAGAAATGGAAGCAGGAAAATCATTTTCATAATGGTTTTTCACAAGGTAAGACCCTAGACATCCAGGAATGACATTTCATAGAATCTCAGAGTCATGACTGGCTTGGGTTGGATGAGATCTTAGAGATCATCCCAGTTCTACCCCTTATGCTATGCAGGGACTCTCCCCTGTCCCAGCTTGATCCAAGCTCTGTCCAGCCTGGCCTTGGACACTTC
Source organism: Brachypodius melanocephalos (assembly GCA_013398615.1). NCBI lineage: Eukaryota > Metazoa > Chordata > Aves > Passeriformes > Pycnonotidae > Brachypodius > Brachypodius melanocephalos. The sequence continues at coordinate 381,548 of VZSR01001775.1, read as the reverse complement.
CAGGGACAGGGCAGCCCCAGCTTTTCACACAGCCCCTCATGGCATGTGAGGAGATTCCACCTGCAGCTTCCTCCCTTCTGCCTCCCAGCGCCAGAGCTGCTCCTGCAGACACTGGGGGTGTGGCTGTCCCTGTCCTGGGGACACTGCTGAGCCCTGAGCTCCTAAGGGAGGTACTGAGGGATCTGCTGTCTGCACCTGCCAGCACCATACCATGCCAACATCTCCTGCTCACAAACATCAGAGCATCTCTGGAGTTCTCTGAGTCCTGCCTTGTTCTCAGATGACTCCTGCTTATCTCTGCCTTCACCATCTCCTTCTGATCAGTTCTGCTCTGCAGAGTCAAGTTGCAGTGCTGTATTAGAGGAAAAACAAAACAAAACAAAACAAAAAAATCAAACCCCCTTTAGGGGTTTAGGGAAAGGCACAGGAATTTAAAGGAATAGAAACTTCCCAGCCAAGCTGGCTAAATCTAGTTATTCCATGCTTTGATAACTTATGAGACCTTAGGTTAGAGGGTGTGAAAAAGTCACTCTAAAGGAGGAAAGACACAACTGGAAAAGGAGAAACCTCCAATGTTGGGCACCCGGTGGTGGGCAAGATTCAAAGGAAAAAGAAAACTCCCAGAAAAAAAGAACCAGGAGCAGCTCCTGTCCCAAAGGTGCTCTGCCCAGCGGTACCACCCCAGGCATGGAATCCTGGAATGGTTTGGTTTGGATTGGAAGGGACTGGAAGCTCATCATGTTCCAATGCCAGCCTGTGACAGCTCCAAAATGAGCAAAAATGGTTTTTACACCCAGCATGTAAGTGGGGATTCAGTGCCACAGGACACTGCAAGTGCTGGCAGCTGACAGACTCAGAAATCACTGCTTGATCCACTGACATCTATTGAATTCAAAGTGTCCTTCTCCTGGGAAAGCTCTGGTGCTACAAAACAAGGCAGACCCTCAGTGGGTATGGGGTGTGCAGCACTCAGAGCAGCCCCACGATCCAGGTACGGAGGGATGCTCCATTCTGCCACCAGGACTTTAAACTCTTCTTTGCTGACAGGTCCAGGCTGGGGTCAGGGTGAGACAAAGGATCTCCCAAGCTGGGCACATCCCTGGAAAGGCATCATGTCCTTGTATGGGCTTTGTGAGCTGAGATCAGACAAAATCTGGAGGTCAAGGGGAAAATTCCCAAATCCTCAGGCCAGGACACCTCCCTGGCCCCTTGACTACCACCTCTTTTGTCCTACAGCAAAATGCTTGGACAAGAAGGTTGTCCAAGGAGCATTTGGACAGTGCTCTCAGGCACCAGATGGGATTCCTGGGGCTGTCCTGTGCAGGGCCAGGAGCTGGACTTGATAATCTTTGTGGGTCCCTTCTAACTCAGAATATTCCATGATTGTGTGCTTTCTGAAAGTGCTTGGCTCAGCAAGTGTGAGATGATGTGTGCTTAGGAGCTTCAGGAAGTAGCTTTCCTGCTGCCCCCAGATCTCCCACAGCACACGGTGGCTCCTTACTGTGCCAGAGACTGGCCTGGTTCACACAGCCCAAGGCCACACAGAATTTTGCAGAGCACTTTATTTTTGCTATTTTGTGTCAATAAAGCGGCCCTGTCACACAAGACCTTTGAGGGACAGTGCTGGTGCAACTGCAGCACTAAAAACACCGACTGCAGCACTTTTAGTCAAAGGACCAAAGCCACTTTTGACACCAGCCTGGCACTGGAACCCCATCCCTGCAGGTATCCCTGGTGAAAGCTGTCACTGGGCAGCTTGCCCTCTGCATGAAGCCAGCAGCTCTACCTGCTTTCACAGGGCAGTGGAAAAAAAAGAAAGGAAGGAAGTGCTGCTGCCATGCCCATCCTGCAGCAGAGCCAGCTCTGTCACACTGCTGTGGTCTGCTCACAGCCCTTCACCCAAGGGATGCCAGGGAAAACACCCTGCTCTTGGCCTGGCTTCTGGCTGGGGACATGCCACATGTCTAAGATCTAAAGCTGTTAGAGAGCATCCAAAGGAGGGACATGAGGATGGTAAAGGGCCCAGAGGGGCCACACAAGGAGCAGCTGAGGGCACTTGGCCTGTCCAGCTGGAGGAGACTGAGGTCAGACCTCCCCAGGGGCTGCAGCTCCTCCTGAGGGGCAGCTCCAATCTCTGCTCCCTGGGACCAGAGACAGGACCTGAGGGAATGGCTGGAGCTGCGCCAGGGCAGGGTCAGGTTGTATATCAGGAAAAGGTTCTTCCCCCAGGGAGTGGTGGGGTGCTGCCCAGGCTCCCCAGGGAATGGTCACAGCCTCAAGGCTGCCAGAGCTCCAGGAGTGTTTGGACAATGCTCTCAGGCACAGGATGGGATTGATGGGGTGTCTGTGCAGGGCCAGGAGTTGGACTGGATGATCTGTGTGGGTCCATTCAAATCCAGGATATTCTATGACTCCTTGGTTCTCCTGATCTCAGTAAGGGCTGCAGTGTTTTTGGGTTGCTGTAGACAGAGTTGATTTCTGTGCCCAACTCAGCCTCACACAGCCCAGATGGAGGTGCAATGGTGCTGGGCCACAGAGGTGCCTTGCTGGGCTTTTTTATGCATCTAAAATCTTCAAGCATCATGTGTGACTTCTTGTTTCCTCTGCTTGAGAGAATAACAGCAAACAGGGACAGAGAGAATGTCAATCAAGACATGATCTGGAAAAGCAAATTGTTGGCCAGAGGAAGGACAGGGAGGACTGTTGGGGCAGTTTCAATCCTGCTGCATCTTGTTGGCAGTGCAGAGGCACTGGGCAGCACTGGGATCTCTGTTCCAGGCAAGCTCACGTGTTGCAGGTGTTCACAGGAGGCCACAGAGATGTTTTGAGGGCTGGAGCCCCTCTGCTCTGGAGCCAGGCTGGGAGATCTTGGGGTGCTCAGCTGGAGAAGGGAAGGCTCCAGGGAGACCTCAGAGCCCCTTCCAGTGCCTAAAGGTGTTCCAAGAGGAGTCTTTGGACAAGGGTCTGGAGTGACAGGACAAGGGGAAATAACTTCCCACTGCCAAAGATCAGTGTTAGATGGGATATTAGGAAGAAATTCTTCCCTGTGAGGCTGGTGAGGCCCTGGCACAGGCTGCCCAGAGAAGCTGTGGCTGCCCCATCCCTGGAAGTGTTCAAGGCCAGGTTGGACAGGGCTTGGAGCAACCTAGGATAGGGAAAGCTGTCCCTGCTCATGGCAGCGGGGTGGAGTGAGATGAACTTTAAGGTCCCTTTCCACCCAAACCATTCCATGGCTCCAAAATTCTGTGAAACCTCATTCCTGGAGTTTAGACTCACCTCTTGCACCTCAGCTCTGCTCTGAACAGAAGTGAGGAATACTGCAGGTGTTGGTGTGCTGAGAGTAGAACCACAAGCCAGACCAGGCTCTGTGGCAGAGCAACTGCTTGGGGACCTGCAAGACGATGTCTGGAGAGCCAGGCAGCCCATCCACCACACCAAAGAGCCAACCAGAGCAGGTCAGTGAAGCCCAGCTGGAAGGGGAGAAGCTTTATCCCAGCGCTGGAGGAGGAGGTGATTCACTCGATGTTTTAGCCAGCCTTTGTGTTGACAAAGCAAACAATATTGGCTGTATCCACAGGCCCTCCTGGGGCTGGGAACGCTGGCCAGATGGTTTGCTGGGGTTTCTAAGGTACCACTGAAACAAGCAACTCCCTGCCAGGCCCTTCCTCCCACTCTCTGGGTTTGAGAACACTTGAGTTGTGTCCACAGAAGGGCAGCAGAGCACAGGTCTGGTGAGGAGCAGCTGAGGGAGCTTGGGGGGCTCAGCCCAAAGAAAAGGAGACTTAGGGGGGACCTTCTCTCTCCACAGCTCCCTGACAGGAGGGTGCAGCCAGCTGGGGGGTGGGCTCTGCTCCCAGAGAACAAGGGACAGGACAAAGAGAAATGGCCTCAAGGCAGCACTTCCTAGAGGAGCTTTTTGCTGGATATTAGGGAAAATTTCTTGACCCAAAAGGCTGTCAAGCACTGGCCCAGGCTTCCCAGGGCATTAATGGAGTTTCCATCCCTGGAGGGATTTAAAAGAGGTGTGCACTTGGGGACATGGGTTAATGGTGGTGGACTTGGCAGTTTTGGGGAAATAGTTGGACTTGATGGTCTCAAGGGTCTTTTCCAACCTAAATCATTCTTTAGTTCTATGATTTTAATTAAATGTGAACCGTGGGCATGTCTGAATCAAGATCCTTATGCTGTAAGCCTGTGACAGCCTCCAGAGAGCCTGGCAATGGGGGTCTGTGGGGACCGTCAGGGTCTCCTGGAATCCAGGGGCATTCCTAGACAGAAAGCAGTGGGAGCCTGAGTGTGTTCTGGACAGTCACTCCCTTTCCCAGCCTGTATCTACCTAGTTTGGCTCCACAGAGGCCATGGGTGACCATGCTGAGAGCTTTGCTGAAGTGAAAGTTCTCCCCTCATCCCTACAGCCAGTTTTCTTGCCATTCCAGGTAGCTGGATCCATCAGATGTGATGTGAAACCCCTGATGGCTATTCCTGTCTCATCCTTCAGGGATTGCTGGGAGGATTTGCTCCATCACTTTCCCAGGATCAGAGGTGACATTGAGCAGGCTGTAGTTCACTTCTTCAAAGCTGGGTGTGAGATTTCCTTCTCCCACTCACCAGAAACCTCCTGATTGCTACAACATTCCAAAGATATCAGAGGGGAACCTTGCCAGGGCATCATGCATCTCCCTCAGCATCTTTGAGTACGTCCCACCTGCTCCTATGGGCTTGGATATGTGGCCCCTAATCCATGTTCTTCCAGGATGCAAATACCTCTCCACTGCTTGGAACAAGGAACTGGAAGTCTTGAGGGCCTCACTGGCCACCAAGAGGCGGGCTGCAGGGAGCCCCTGCTGTGTTGCCAGCACTCATGGGCACTGCTTCCCAACCTAGCATCTCCTGGAAATGTGTGGGGTAGGAGCATCCAGGGTGCTGTGAGTCACCTTCTGCTTGATGGAACTTGAATCTGTTTTGCCTGTCTGGCCACCTGCTGAGCTGAATCAATGAAATCTTTGAAATCTACTGCCCTAGACAGATTAAACCTCAAAAAATTCTGGTTTCCTTCCTCATTCCAGTTTCACTCAGACCATGTTCTGGCAGATTTGGGGCTTTCCAGGATGTGCAAAGCTCATGGATGTCGAAAGCTGGCCCAACCACCAGTGCCTGGATTTCCTGTGGGCTGAGACCCCTCATGGATGCCCTGTGTGGGAGAGTTCTGGCACTCTACAGGCTGCCCGCAGCTGCCAGAGCTTCTTTCATTTTCACTTTTCTGCGCAGCTCCACCCGTGGCTCCAGAAGCTCCGAGTGTTGTGTGTCTGCAGCAGTCTCTGGAAGGAGCCCCAGCTGCCCAGGCGGGAGTGCAGAGCCCGGGAACCACAGCGCAGGAGACCCGGGGCTGGCGGCTGGAAACTGCTCCGGTGAGTGAGACCAGAACAGTGGCAGCCCTGTGGCTGCGGAGCAGGGCAGGCTGGCATCCCTTGGGGAGCGGGGTTACCAGCCGGGCTCTGTGGGGTTACCAGCCGGGCTCTGTGGGGTCACCAGCCAGGCTCTGTGGGGTTACCAGCCGGGCTCTGTGAGGTCACCAGCCAGGCTCTGTGGGGTGACCAGCCGGGCTCTGTGGGGGTGACCAGCCAGGCTCTGTCTTGCCGAGCCCACCTGGGCACAGGGGACAGCCCTAAGGTGGGAAGGGCAGGGGAGCCCCTCCAAAGGGTTGTGTGCTTTGAGGTGCTCAGTGAGTGCTGGGCGCACGCATCCCCCTGATCTGCTCTTATCCGCCCCTACAGTGCTGCCGTGGGTGCAGAGGACAAGCTGCTGCTCTGGGCGCTGGGGACAAGCTGCTGCTGATCCCGCTGTTCGCCGCAGATGTCCCGGGAGCCGCGGCGGCCGAGGCAGCGCTGTGCCCCGCTGATCCCGCAGGCCCGCGGCGGGCGGGCGCAGCGCGCCGTGTACCTGCTGCTGGCGCTCTGTGCCGGGGCTCTGCTCCTCGCCGGGCAGCCCCTCGTGCCCACCGCCCGCAGCCTCACCTTCCACTTCGCCACTCTGCAGATCGGGGCGCTGCTCAAGGGCACCTGCTACCTGGCCGAGGAGATCTTTCACCTCGACTCTAGGTGAGGCAGCGGGGCTGGCTGCCTGCGGCGCTCCTGGAACCACCCTGGGATCAAGGGCCTTGCGCCCTCGGGGTGTGGCAGGGTTTGTTCCTGGTCTTCGTGCCCACATGTGCCTTCTGTGGCAATGATGTGCTGTGCCTTCTGTGGCAATGATGATGCTGCCCTCTGTCACCCTCCTGTCCCATCTCTTGCTCCCTCTCCCACCTGCCCAGCTCCCCCACATGTCCATGGATGTCTCCTCTCCGTGGTAGCTCCTTAGTGTGTCCTTTCCCTGGGGAACAGATCTTGGCTCCCAGCTTTTTACCACCACCCAGTGCTGGAGAGCAGGGGGCTGTTGTCTCCCTTTGCTGTCCAGGGTGACATTCCATCTGCTCCCTCTGAGTCTCACGGCTGCTGCAAGGGACCCAAGCCCTCTCCTGGCTGGGGGCACTGGGGTGTGCTGGGCAGGGTCCCACTCAGCTCTGTAGTGCTCTGGAAGGGTGGTGGTTCTGGCCAGAAGACGGGAGCAGCCCTGGCCATGGCTGCTGAGGGTGGCCACCAGCCTGACTCCTGTCTCCCTGTCCCCCCCAGGCACCACGGCAGCTTCTGGAGGGCCCTGAGCACCTGCTTCCCCCTGCGCTGGCACGGGGCCATGCTGCTGGTCTGTGGCTCAGCCTATGTGGCTCTCCTGGGTGATGGGCAGCCACTTGGGCTCCACCTCATCCTGGCCAGTCTGTGCCAGCTCCTCATCTTTGCCCTGGGGCTCCAGGTAAGGTTCCCACACCTCCAGCCTGGCTGGCTGCCCAGGGAGCCCTTCAGCCCTGAGCAGCCATGGGGGCACATAGCCAGCTCTACATAGCCTCTGCATGTCCAGCCCAGAGTCAGCCTGGTGGGAGGAACACTCTCAGCTCAGCCCTGCAGAGCTGATCTCCCTGGCCCCATGCTGCCAGGAGTGTTGGTGGGAGGGCCAGGCTGCCTCCTAATGAGCACAACCACTCCAGGGGATGGCACAGCACCCCTGACATGAAAAACAGGGGTATTTTAAATGTCTCAGTCAAGCTGGCACTTGAGGGGAAAGCAGAGCCTGTGTGTTCTCAATTATCAGTGTGGTGTGGGGGCAGAGCCAAGCCCCAGGTGCCTCTGCAGCATTGGGAGGGCTCTGCTGTGCCCCAACAGTGGTGGAAGGCTCACACAAGCTGCAGAAGGTACTTCTATCAGGTGCCTGTGGGACAGGACACCTATCTCCACCTAAACGCACACATAGAGCTGGCAGAGGCCTTTGGGAATCACACATCAGGCACTGGGGTGCCTCCTGTCCCATGCTAGAAGCACAGGGCAGATGCACAGGTTGCACTGGGACACAGGATCCCAGTGGAAGGTGCAGCCAGAGAAATGCCTGGCTCACTGCAGCCGCAGTCCCCTCCTCTGTAGGGGCTGTAGGGGTTGTCAAGGGCTCTGCCCCACTGGAAGGGGCTGGTGGGGTTGGTGGGGTTGTTCACTCTCCAGATCTCTTTAAAGTTCTCCAACCCCTCTGGAGAACTGACTGTTGTGGAAGGGCCCAGGTGGCTGCTGTCATCACCTGGTCTGTCTGTCCTTCCCTCCACAGAAACCCTCAGCAGTGGAGATGTCTGAGATGTCCGAGAGGTCCAAGCAGAATGTCGCTCATGGGCTTGCCTGGTCCTATTACGTTGGGTACCTAAAAATAGTCCTGCCACGTACGTAGCTGTTTCCTTGCTTTCTCCTGCCTACAGACAGAAATAGCTCCTAATAACAATCCTCCCACTTTTACAGTTAGCAGGGAAATGGGGAGCAAGGCAGAATGCAGCTGTACTGACACCAAGCACCTCTGTCTGATGATCTCTTCCACTAGGGATGAAAAAGTCTATGGAGGAATTCAGCAGAGCCAATCCCAACCTGCTGGCATGCAGGAGGACCTGGAAGCTCCACATCTTGGTCCCTCTGAGCTGTGATGTCTATGATGAGCTGGAGAAAGCTGACAGCAATATCCAGTATGTGACAGACCTCACTGAAACCACCCTGGCCCGAGCTGGCACCAAAAAGAGAGTCTACAAACACAGCCTCTACGCAATCAGGGATGAAGAAAACCAGGTATACTGAGAGCAGCATTGGGAGCATCATCCCAAAAGTCTTGCTGGCTCCAGAAGTGGCCATAAGGATAGGAGACTGTCACCCCTCCTATTAGATACTCCCACCCTCCACCAGGCTTCCATGAGATGGAGAGATCCCATTCCTGTCCCCCTTCCTGCTGACTGCCTCCTCCCAGGCTCAGACGATGGGTTTGCTTAACCCCTCCTGGGTTGAAGCTGACTGAAGTCCAGAACACATTAGAAAACTGAGCAGAAAAAAGCAGATGTGGACTACAGAGCATCACTTCCCACAGGATAAATGTTTCCTTGTGTTGTGAAGAGGTGCTTGAAGATGTCTGTGTGAGTCATTACTTGACTCCCTCCTTTCCCCCAGTCACCCGTTTTCTAGGCTGGTGAGCCCTAAATCTCTCCATCTCACATTGCATTAATTTCCTGCCACATCTCCTGGCAGACTGACCCCTGTCCCTTCCCCTTGGAGGAGGGAACACCCTGGTGCCATGGATGGAGACACTGGCAGAGCTCTGCTCCTCTCCTGGGTCCCCTGATTTGCCCTTTGGCAGTGGCTGAGCTCTGGGCTGCAGTTTTTAGAGCCCTGCCTGCAGGGACGCTGCTGGCCCTGCCCTGGGGGAAGCACAGCCACGGTTTTCCCCGCTGTGCTGCACGCACTGATGCCGTGTTCCATCTGCCAGGCTCCTGCTGAGTCACTCTGCTCCCTGGGAGCTCCAGCAGCTCTCAGCCTGGACCTGGCCTTCCAGTAAGATTTGCCCCTCAGCTTCCGGCCCAATCCCTCACAGTGACACAGAGCCCATTGAGGGCACCTGCCCCAGGGCACGGCAGTACCTGCCTGCCAAGGCTGGGAACTTCCTGCTTCTCTGCATTTACCTGGGAGCACATCCCTCTTCCTTCTAATTCACTCCATTAAACTTTCCAGTTTACCCAGTGTAAGACCTGGTAACAGGTAACACTGCCCCTCCTTGGCATGTTTATGGCTTTATCAGATTTCTCCTTCTTTCTTTGCTCAGCCTTCTTCCAGCTGTGCCTCCACCTTTCCAATGTTTATTCTCTGCTCTCCAGCTCTCTGTTAGGATGCTCAGACTTAGAATGATGGAATCACAAAATATGCTGGGTCGGAAGGGACCCACAAATATTATCAAGTCTAAGCCCTGGCCCTGCACAGACACCCCAACAATCCCACCCTGTGCCTGAGAGTGTAAAAATGCTCCTGGAGCTCTGGCAGCCTTCTGGCTGTGACCATTCCCTGGGGAGCCTGGGCAGTGCCCTCCAGTACCCTCTGGGGGAAGAACCTTTTCCTAATATCCTAAACCTCCCCTGACATAGCTCCAGCCATTCCCTGGGTCCTATCACTGGTCACAGAGAGCTAAGATTGGTGCTGTCCCTCCACTTTCCTTTGTATAGCAGAAAGCCACCAAGAAGGTGTGATCACAGGGAGGGGATGTCTCCCTAGGGGACCAAATTCCATGGGGACAGGCTGCTCTTGGGAGCACTGAAAAAGCCAGTGGCTGCCCCTCAAAGGCAAAGGCAACTCCCTGAGCCCACCTGGCAGAGGGGACACCTGGATCTGTTGGGCCAGCTGCACTTTCCCTGCTCTGCAGGAGGCAGGTGGGCTCTGGGGCCAGACCCAGCATCCCTGTCCCAGTATTCCCAGTGCAAGGCAGGCCAAGGAGCTGCTGAGAGGTTCTGAATGCTCTGCCCAGTGCCAGGGTCTCCCAGCAGCCCTTTGCCCAGTGCTCCTGTCCCCATGTCTTCTCCTTCCACCCTTGCAGCTCTGGCACTGTGCTGTGGAATATGCCACCCCGCTGCAGTCCCTCTACGCCATGTCCCAGGATGAATGTGCTGCCTTCAGCCGGGAGGAGCGCCTGGAGCAGGCCAAGCTTTTCTACAGGACCTTGGAGGACATCCTGAAAGGCTCCAAGGAGTGTGCAGGTGCCTACCGGCTCATTGCCTATGAGGGTGAGTGAGGGGAAAGGCCTTGGGGAGCTCAGGACAGTGGCTGTGCTCTCCTAGCCCCAAGTGGCCTCGGATCAGTGTCTGTGCAGGGCTCAGCTGATGTCCCCAATCAAGGGACCATGATGGCCCCTGCTGCCATAGGAGGAAGGGAGGGGCTGCATTCCCACAAGAAATAGTTATGTCACTGAGCATAGTATCACTGGCTGGGTGAGGGAGAGCATTGTCTCATTCTGCTCTGGGCTGGGGTGGCCTCACCTCGAGCCCTGGGGCAGTTCTGGGCACCACAATATGAGCAAGTTTGGGTGGTGAAGGGCCCAGAGGGGCCACACAAGGAGCAGCTGAGGGCACTTGGCCTGTCAGCTGGAGCAGAGGAGACTGAGGTCAGACCTCCCCAGGGGCTGCAGCTCCTCCTGAGGGGCAGCTCCAATCTCTGCTCCCTGGGACCAGAGACAGGACCTGAGGGAATGGCTGGAACTGTGCCAGGGGGATTTAGTCTGGATATCAGGAAAAGGTTCTTCCCCCAGAGAATGGTGGGGCACTGCCCAGGCTCCCCAGGCAATGGTCACAGCCCCAAGGGCTGCCAGAGCTCCAGGAGTGTTTGGACAATGCTCTGGGACATGGTGTCTGTATGGAGCCAGGAGTGGGACTGGATGATCCTTGTGGATCTTTTCCAACTCGGTTTTCCATGATTCCATAATTCTAAGGACTTCTTGCTGTGGGTCTGAGGAGCAGGGAAGGTGGTGGCAGCACTGGTTGTTCCAGCTGAAGTCACCAAGGAGACAGACCTGAGATAAGCTGTGTACTGCAAGGAGTAAGTATAACAGCAGGCATCCAGGGAAGCAGCAGCTCCTCTCACTGTTGATGTTCCTGGAAGAAGTTGCTGGGTCTGTCAAGCCCTCCCCAACAGTGGGATGAGTGTGTGCTGGCTCAGTGCCATTCCTGCTGACAGCAGATGGGAGGGAGTGAGGCTTTCCCTCATTCCTATTATCTTTTCATCTCCCATCTTCTTACCTCCACGAGATGAAATCAGCAGCTGGTTGTAATGAATGTTGGTTTTTTCAGAGGAAACTCAGCACTCTAATGGGGAGAAGCATTTCCATCAAGTGAGGCAATTCCCGTCACAAGCACTACTGGGAATCCAGCACATAGTGCCTGTAATTTTATACTCCTTCCTGCACTTTGTGTTTGAATTTTTTCCCTCTGCCACGCTGAAAATGGGAAGTAAAAGCTGTATTTTGACTGTGCAGGAAATTCTGCATATTCTGGGCCATCTCACAGAGGCTTTGCTCCCAGCCCAGAGCTCTGCCTCAGGACAACCAGTGAAGGAAGTTTTTGTCTTTCTTCTGTTCCAGAGCCAGAAGAAGCAGAGACCCACTTTTTGTCCAGAGAGATCGCTTGGCACTTGCGGCAGGAGCACCACGAGGAGATCGCTGTGCTGGAGGGGAGCCACCCGCACAGCCCATCCACGACCCTGGACTCAGCAGAGCTCAACCTGCAGATCAGTGTGTCAGACCTGCCACAGCCACTGCGCACTGACGGCTTCTAACACACAGCCCCTCACACAGCTCCTCACCCTCAGGTCACCTCTCCCCAGCCCCCTTCCTTGGATGTGCTGTCTGTGGCTGCAACCCCCGGCTCCCACCCAAACCTCCTGTGCACCACGGTTACTGGAGTAGCTGACTCAGCCCACAGCCCAGTGACATGCTTCCCATTTTCTTTGTTGTATTCAGCTCATATGTTCTACTCTGGGTGTATTTTTTTTTTTAATCTGCCTTCATTTGTGTCATATAAAGCACTTTTCTCTCTGGGACAAGTTGCAGTATCCTAAATTTTGGGCACAATGTGCAGTCTGCCCTACATGGGATAGGAAAAGGGTTTTCACTCAGAGGGTGGTCAGGCACTGAACAGGCTCCCCAGGGAATGGTCATGGCTCTAAGGCTGCCAGAGCTCCAGGAGTGCTTGGATTATGCTCTCGGGGATAGGATGGGATTGTTGGGGTGTCTGTGCAGGGCCAGGAGTTGGGCTGGATGATCCTTGTGGGTCCCCTCCCACCCAGGATATTCCATGATTCTGTGATATGCTGTGGTGTTAGATGGGGCTCTGGAAATGCCAGCCACAAGTGTGTGTGTGTGTCTGCTGGGACAAACACACCCAGCCAACTGGCCAGACTCCTGGGGCAGCTTCTGCAGGCACAGGGAGCATGTGCAGGACTTCCAGGGGAGCCTCCAGGCTGACCAAAACTGTTGGTGGCAGAGCAGGCTCACCCAGGATGAGGAGATGCTGGACAGGTGCAGGCTGGAGCTGAGACAACAGCCTTACTGCTGCCCTTGGCTGCCCAGCTCCTTTTAAAATCATAGAACCCTGGAATCACCAAGACTGGAAAAGCCCTCTAAGGTCATGTCCTGGGTTGTAGTATAGGATTAGCACAAAATATTCTATCACCATCTTGATGAATTATTGAATCCAATTGTTAGAGCAGTGTTTTGGGTTTTTTTTTTTTTGGTTTTTTGTTGTTGTTGTTGTTGTTGTTGTTGTTGTTTGTTTGTTTGTTTTGTTTTGTTTTTTCTCAGGCCCCCTCCCTCTGGGCCATCTTCTGTTAATGGCTTATCAAACACCGCCCTCTCCTTATCTTCTGTTAACGACTAGAGATAACTCCCTCCAGGAGTTAATGTGCGATACACAGGACCCATCTGCATGACTCATCTCCCCATTGTGAGATGCTCCGCCCAGGGGGAGGAGCCAAGCATTTTCACCTAGATATCATCTGACATTTTCAACAGTACAGGCAGCTTCTGCCTACTGGATTTCCCAGAGGACCAGAGCTACCAGACCTCTTTTTCTACGAGATCATTGCTTCAGGAAGACCACCTTATCTGGACTGCTTCCATCACCCTCCTCAGGTCGTATTCTGACACTGTCAGTGGTCTTTTTGTATTACTGCTTTTATTTTATTTTACTCTCCTTCCTTCTTATTAAATTGTATTTCTGACTTGGAGCCTATCACTTGTTTTGCTTTCAAACCACAACAGGTCATCAAGTCCAACCATTAACCCAGCATGGCCAAGGCCATCACTAACCCATGTCCCCAGGTGCCACATCCGACTTTTTTTAATACTTCCAGAGGACTGTGACTGTCCTGCACAGCTCATTCCAATGCATGACGATGCTTTCAGTGAATAAATTCTTCCTGATGTCCAAACTGAACCTCCCTTGGGGCAGTTTGAGGCCTTTTCCTCTGGTACTGTCCCCTGTTGTCTGGGAGCAGAGCCCCACCTGGTTGTTAAGGAGTTGTAGAGAGGGAGATGGTGCCACCTGAGCCTCCATTTCTCCAGGCTAAGCTACCCTCAGCTCCCTCAGCTGCTCCTCCTCTTGTGCTCCAGACCTTTCCCCAGCTTCATTCCCTTCTCTGGACATGCTCCAGCCCCTCAATGTCTTTCTTGTTGTAAGGGGCCAGAACTGGACACAGAATTCTAGGTACCTCACCTGGGCTATATATGTAGGGCTCCACCTTTCATGCATTTGGGAGAACATGGTAGGAGATTTCTCCCCAGCTCCAGCCCAGTGAGCTTTCAGGAGAGATTTGGCTGCATATTGGTCCTGCTGGAACTGGGAATTGGAACCCATTTCAGGATGCAGTAAAACCTTAATCTGCAGCCTAATCTCTGGGTACTGCATCTGTGCAAAAATGGCAAAAATGGAAGATGAAAGCACTGTGAAGTGAGGGTTGGGACAGCAAAGGCCACTGCAAAGAGACAGCTGGTTTGCAGAGGGATCAGGAATCTGCTGAGGCCTCTGAGATGTGCCAAGTGCCTGCTGCTGGACTGACTGGAGAGGGGAGACAGAGGTGAGGGAGCTGGTAGGAGACACCCTGAGTGTAGGGAGCAGAGTGGGGGTCTGGCCCTGGGGTGTGGGCAGGATGTGGGTCCTGAGCAGCATTCCCAATGGCATAGAGCAGTGGGCACCTGCTGAGATGCAAGGGAAATGTGTCAGGGCTGAGCTCAGCAACATGGGAACAGCCAGCACAGCAGTGTGAGCAGCAAAGCCACTGCAGCCCCTGAGGGCTCACACCTTCGAGCCCATCCTTGTGGGGCACAACTCTGTGCCCTCCTTGATGCCCTGCTCCTTTCTAAGGTGGAAGTTCCTTATCTCACCCATCACTGCAGCCAGGCTGGGCTGGAGAAGCCGATAAGCTCAGGCCATATTAGAAGGGGACAGCTTGAAAGACAGGCACAAGCCCAGAGGAAATCTGACAGCACAACCTTAGTCCAGCAGCAGCCGTGCTGCCAGCCAAAGGCTCAGCTCCCGCCACTGCTCAAGGGCACAGCCAGGGCCAAGGTGAAAGCCTTTGCTGGCAGCAGGGACCAGAGGCAGGGCTGGATCAGAGGCAGGAAAATCAAACCTCAAAAGTGGCAGCTTGCTGCTAAGCTGGCAAACACAGGATAACCAGTTTCCCCTTGAGCTCTCCAACAGCACAAATAGCTCAGTTTTAGCACTAATCACAGCATCTCACAGCAGGTCTGACTCAGACTCAGGACTCTGGCTTGAAGGCAGACCCATCCTGATCCATGGGGAGCAGCAATGCCACCACACCTCAGCAAGGTGAGCTGAGCGGGTCCGGGGCCACCACAGTCCAGCAGGTCCCAAGTACAGCAGGGAGGGAGGTTCACAGCCAGGATCCTGCTGAGCAAGGCACAGAATGGCTGTATCCTCCCTCCAGCCAGGGCTGGGGCCAGGGCTCAGCTTAGATGCAGCAAGGACAGGGCTTCTCCCAGCTCTCCCTCACATCCCAGCTGTTTTCCCACCAGAAATCCCAGGAACCACCAGCAGTGACCCATTTGTGCTGCTCCACACAGCATAGAGCCTTAGAGTGTGACCTCGAGGGGCTCAGAGCTGAGTTCCCTCACAGACCCTCTGAGGGCTCAGCTTCTGCCATGGCCTAGAAAAACTTATCTTTAAGGAATCCCAGAATGGGTTGGGTTGAAAGGGACCTTAAAGCTCATCTCATTCCCACTCCCTGCTTTGGCAGGGACACCTTCCACTATCCCAGGGTGCTCCATGCCCTGTCCAACCTGGCCTTGGGCGCTTCCAGAGATGGGACAGCCACAGCTTCTCTGAGCACCCTGTGCCAGGGCCTCAGCACCCTCACAGGGAACAATTCCATTCTAGTAGCCAATACAAATGTACTCTCTGCCATGTTGTCCTGCAGCTGGTGAGGCTGGCAATGGGTTCACCTCTCTGGAGGCGAGAGTAGTGACTGATCATAGGGTTCTGCTGCCCTCACATGTTTTTTACCAATACCCAAATTTTCCAAATCAACCTTGCATTAAGTGGCAATTTTCAAGTGATTGTGTTCCAATAAAGGCCCTTGCACTCACTCACTAAGCTTTGCTATTTTATTTTATTTTATTTTATTTTATTTTATTTTATTTTATTTTATTTTATTTTATTTTATTTTATTTTATTTTATTTTATTTTATTTTATTTTATTTTATTTTATTTTATTTTATTCTTACATGAAGTAAAAATCCTGCTTGAAAAGTGGCTGGTTTGAGGCGGCCGAGGAAAATGTCAGGTTCACTAAGTCCACACCTGCCTCTGGATAAAGTTTGGAATCCTGCAAAGCAAGGAAACAGCAGCTCAGCACCCAGCCTTCAGCAATGGTTGGACTTAAACTGGCTATTAATATTAATAACAATATTAATGCTTCTTCTTTGGGCTGCACCTGCCACTGCCTCCCGCATTCTTTTCCTTTGCTTTCCCCAGCGCTCAGTGGGAGCAGTGTAATATGCGCTGGGAATGGATCTAAATTAACTTGGAGAGCAGCAGCCCAACAGCCCAGGCGGCTTCACGGAGCTGCCTCCGTGCTGGCGTAGCACCCACGAGAGTAACACATACATAACCCCCAGCACCACAGCTTTTAATTAAATTGTGCCAAAGCACCTGAAAGCAACATTTCCCACAGTTCTCAGTCTTGCCTGCAGTTCTGCAGTGCCTCTTTTCCAAGCTGGAAGTGCTGCAGTCTGGGTTTCACTGGCTGTGTCAGCTGGAGCGTTGCCCCAGCACAGCTCTGTGGGGCTTTGGGCTCACACAAGTGGTGGAACAGCCCCAGGTTGTGCCAGGGACTGGATATTCAGGAAAATTTCTTCACTGAAAGGGTGGTCAAGCACTGTGACAGGCTACCGGGGGCAGTGCTGGAGTCATCATCCCTGGAAATATTCAAAAAACGTGTGGGTGTGGCTCTTGGGAGTTGGTAGCTTTTTAATAGGTATTTTTGGCTTGGCAGGGCTGCGTTGGTGGTTGGATTGGGTGATCACAGAATTATTTAAGTTGCAAAAGAACTCCAAAGTAATTGTTATTCTTTCCTTATTCTGTTATTTCTGGGAGTGTATGTGGGAATTCCTCCCCGGAGCTGAGGAGTGCCCATGGGAGTGATTGCCCGAGGCTGAGTGAGATTTGCCCCAGGCACTGAGATGGGTGAAAAGCATCAATGTCTGTTCAGTAATTACTACCTTTAGTATCATTTACTATCCATATTGCTTCAAAAATACTGCACTGCTCGAGCAGCTAGAATTACCTACATTGTGCAGCAAATAATTTTGAATAAGATCTTTTAGCATAATCCTTACAATCATTAATTTAAATAATTTATTATACAATTATTTTTGGGTTCCCATCCTTAATCTTGAAAGTCAAACTCGTATAAAGGCTCAATTGCACTGCTTTAGACATGAACCACAGGCCAAGCCTGGGACTAGATCGGACTCCTCGCGGAGGAAGAGCCCCGGGAAGCCGCGGAGCTTGGGCCCCCCATCCATCCTGCCCTGAGGGGCGGGACGGTGGCTGTGTCGTGGAAGCCCTGGCGGCGCTGAGGGGCGGCCATGGGCTCTGCCAGCCTGACCGGGGTAGCCCCGTTGGTGCCGCTGCCCCGCGGGGCCGGTATCACGCTAGAGCCGAGCCGCGCCTCAAGAGGAAACACCTCCCTCCGCAAGATGGCGCCGGGCGGGCGGGGTGAAAGAGAGAGAGAGAGAGCGCGCGCGCCGTGGCTGTCACGTGACTCCGCTCCACCCAATCAGGGTCGGGTGACGCCTCCGTGGCGGGAAGGGACTCGCGGGAGGAGTCGCTGCCTCCATGACAACCAATCAGCGGTGGCTTGAGGGCGGGACTAAAAGGGGAGCTAGCACGT
>VZSR01001775.1:349953-364112 GCA_013398615.1 Brachypodius melanocephalos | reverse complement strand
ACGTCCTGTGTCGCCTCCTCCCGATCCCGCCCGGCCGTGCCTCACTGTGCTCTCCCCTCAGGACGGATCGCTGCTGGCATCGCCCTTGCTCAAAGGCTTCCTGGCCGGATACCTGGTGGCCAAACTCCGCTTCTCCGCCGTCCTGGGCTTCGTGGCCGGCACCTGCACGGGGATTTACGCTGCCCAGAACTACGCTGTGCCCAACGTTGAGAAGACGATTCGGGACTATGTGAATTCACTGAAAAAAGGTCGGGACTAGCGAGGAGGAGCCCGGAGGCAGCAGGGACTGCAGGAACGGTGCTCCTTAGGTAGCAAGCACAGAGCACCCCCCAGGGCTCTGGGAGGCTCATCAGCTGCACCATTCTTTTCCCGGGAAAAGGGCTTTGCACCACAGCACTGCAACACATCAGGGGGCTGGTGATGGGTGTTTGTTGGGCATCATGGCAGCAGTGATCACTACACTAACCCACAGCAGCTTGAGAGCACTGAGGGGCTGCCAGCTGCCTTTTCCCCTCACCTTTCCCTGTGCCCCTGTGGACAGAGGGGCTGCTGTGCCCAGTCACCTGTGTGCCCTGTGACCCGGGTGCCCTGCCACCTAGCCCATGGTATGCCCTGGTAATGTGCTTTGTGTGGCTTCTCAGGAAGGCTTGTAGCTCTCCTCCTAACGAGAGACAACACCCTGCTCTCTTGCTGCATCACAAATGTTGCAGGGAACATCCTGCTTGAATCAGGCTCATTAAATTCTTGGTATTTGGTCTCTTCAGTGTTGCAGGGTGAGAGTCTGTCTGGCCTCTCTACA
The DNA here is from genome assembly GCA_013398615.1 of Brachypodius melanocephalos. NCBI lineage: Eukaryota > Metazoa > Chordata > Aves > Passeriformes > Pycnonotidae > Brachypodius > Brachypodius melanocephalos. The sequence goes on along the minus strand of VZSR01001775.1, from coordinate 363,313 downwards.
CTGACAGCAGCTCACTCCTGCTGGCTCTCTCCTGGAAATGGGGCTGTTTGGGAATGCTGCTGGCTCTGCCAACAGGCTGCTCCACAGGGCACTGTGGGCACTGATGCTGCTGCTCTCTGTGGCCATCTACGGCTCCCATGCCCCTCTGCTGACCCTCTGCAAGGTGGACGGGGCCATCCCCTTCAGTTCCACATCCATGGTGGTGCTCGTAGAGCTGGCCAAGCTGGCGCTGTCCCTCCTGTCCCTGCTGGCGGGGCCGCGGGAGCCACTGGCAGCAGCGCTGTCCTGGCGTCACGCCACGCCCTTCGCGCTTTCGGCGCTGCTCTACGCTGCCAACAACAACCTGGTGGTGCACATGCAGCTCTTCATGGACCCCAGCACCTTCCAGGTGCTCAGTAACCTGAAAATCATCAGCACGGCGCTGCTCTACAGCCTGCTGCTGCACCGGCGCCTGGGGACACGCCGCTGGCTGGCCCTGCTGCTGCTGCTGGCCGCCGGTGTCACCTACAGCTGCGGGGGGCTGCAGGGGCCTGGGGACACTGGCGAGATGGCCCTGCACGTCACCCCTGTGGGGCTGCTGCTGCTCTCCGTGTACTGCCTCATCTCTGGCCTTTCTGCTGTCTACACCGAAGCCATCCTGAAAAGCCAGGCACTGCCCCTCAGCCTCCAGAACATCTTCCTGTACTTTTTTGGGGTCCTGCTCAACTTGATGGGCTCCCTGTGGAGCAGCATGGAGGGCGGGTTCCTGGAGGGCTTCTCCCTGTGGGTGCTGCTGGTGGTGCTCAGCCAGGCTCTGAATGGCCTCATCATGTCTGTGGTGATGAAGCACAGCAGCAACATCACTAGGCTCTTCATCATCTCCTGCTCCATTCTGGTCAATGCTCTCCTCTCTGTGGCTCTTTTCAACCTGCAGCTCACCCTGCTCTTCTTTGTTGCTGTGGCGTGCATTGGCCTGGCTGTGCACCTGTACTATGGAGTTACGTAGTCACTGCCTTCCTCTCATGTGTCTGGGAAGCCCCAGCCCTCCCTCAGGGCTGGAATCACTCCTGGTGGGTGCCTGCACAGCTCCAAGGATCTCCCAAGGAGGAATGCTGAGGGGGAGAGCACCCTGTCCCTGCTTCTACAGGGACACTGCGCTCTGCTCCAGTCTAGCCAGGCTCTGTGCCATGGGGTTTCCATGGGATCAGGCATGCCCAGCCTTAGGGGGGGTCCTGAACCCCTTGTGCATGTCTCAGTCTCAAGATATGCCAGAGGAGGTTCAGGTTGGACTTTAGGAGTAATTTCTTCACAGAAAGGGTGATTAAACATTGGAAGGGGCTGCCCAGGAAGGTGATACAGTCACCATCACTGGAGGTATTGAAGGACTGGACGTGGCACTTAATGCCATACTCAAGTTGACAGGGTGATGTTGGGTTACAGGTTTAACTCGATGATCTCAGAGGTCTTTTTCCACCTAAATGATTCTGGGACTCTCTGCCCCAAGTCCTCAAGCTGCTTCCCCATACCACAGTGGCCTGGGAATGCTCTGGCAGGAATTGGCCTTGCTGTACCTCCTGCCAGCCCAGCATGGGACTGGTGCTGTTTCAGCTCCCATGGATGCTGCTTGATCCCTACCATTCCTGGTGCTGCTTCCCTGGGCCTCTCCCACCTCCATGGTTTTCCAGCCTAGCCACTGCCTGGAGCCCTGCAGTCCTCAGGCCCTGTTTCCCCTTCCTGGGCAATGTCTCTGCAGAGCAGACAGGGACTGGGGTATATGGGAACTTTTCATCCACCCCCCAAATTTGTATCAAGTTTCTGGCAGGCAGAGACCACCTGGGATATTAAAGCTGCGGTTCAACAGCATCCGTGTGTCTGTCTTGTGTCTGCCCGCCCTGGGGGATGGTGGCTGTGCCCCCTGGGACAGATTTGGGGGCCAGGGGTAAGACACTCATGGGTGAGGGGCACCCACTTTATTGCATGTGGCTGCAGCTGGGGGCTGCCAGCCCTCCCACCAGGCTGGGCCTGTGCTTCCGCGGGCAGGTTCACAGACAGAGCAGGGCTTTCCCTCGGGAGCAGCAGCCGGAGCCGGCAGGAGGAGAGGCTGTGCCTGGGGTAACTCGTGACTGGGGCTGGCCATGCTGGCATCACTGCTGGCTCGGTGCAGGGCGGGGCCCGCAGGTGCCCAGTCCTGCCAGGCCAGCTGTCCTCATGCCCTGGGCGTGGCTCAGGGGCTCAGTGTGGTGACACTGGCCGTGCCTGCCCTTCGGGTGTCCCGCAGGTGCTGGTTGTGCTCGGCGAGTTCCACAGCGTCCCGGAGCACCTCCTGCAGCAGCTCCCGGTGCCGGCGCTCCAGGGCCTCCCGCTGCTCGTCCGCCAGGCGCTGCTGGTCCCGGAGCACCTGCGGGATGCCCGGGGCGGTCTGGCACAGCCCTGGCACAGCCAGAAGAGGTGTTCCCAGCCCTGTCTGCCCACCTGCAACAGGTGCTGTCTGCAGGCCCGCATCTCGCGGTGCTGATTGTGCAGCAGGGCCTCCAGGTCCCACTCGGCCGCCTCCCGCTCCCGCAGCGCAGCCTCCAGGCTCAGGCCCAGCGCGGTCACCTCCCGCTGCCAGCGCTCTATGTCCCACTGCGGGGCACAGGGACAAGGTCAGGGCAGCTCCAGGGTGTCCCTGTTCCCTGGGGCTGCACCAGGGAGAGCAGTGCCAGTGGAGGAGAGGCTGGAGCTCGCAGGGCTGGGGTCTGCCTGTGCCCACCTCCCCGTTGTGCTCCCGGGCTGGCCTGGCGCCGGCCCCGAGCTCTCTCTGGAGCTGCCGGCAGTGCTGAGCCCGCAGCCGCTGCCGCTGTGCCCTGGCCAGGGCGCGCTGGACCTCCGGGGATGGGCACGGCTGGCACTGGCTCCCTGCCTGGAGAGCAGAGCAGGCTGGAATGGCAGCAAGAGCCAGAGCTGGCAGCGCAGAGCTGGCCCTGTGCAGAGACCCTGCGAGCTCCCGCTCACCCTGTCACATCCGGGCCGTGGCTGTGCCTGTGACACTTTGCTCTGGGGTGCCTCCTCCAGCAGCCCCTGCCCTGCGCTAGCCAGAGCTCGGCTGTCCCCCCACTGGCTTCTGCTGCCGCCCCGTCCTGCTGTGTGGGGATGGGAGGAGGATGAGTGTGACATGGGGGCCTGAAGAAGGACGTTCAGCTGGAGAGTGAGGTCTTTCCCACCGTGTAAAGCCATGGTCTGTGCCCACATATCCTTCACCCAGTCGTGAGATGCATGCCTAGCTCCATGCTCCAGCTCTGCTGGCTCCAGGCTGGCACTGGTCAGGAGTGTCTGGGTCCCAGGCTGCTGGCCTGGCACTGTATTCCCTGCAGAGATCTGGTCCTGTCAGAGAAGGAGATGTTACAGGGACACAGCTGGCATTCTGGTGTTTTCCTGCACCAGACTGTCCCTGGGTGAGGGGGCCTGGCCTGACCTCTGCCCACCTCAGCACTGGGCAGTTGCATCTCACTTGTCCCAAGGACTTTGGCCACTGCCTGCTTTTTCTCCCACCTTTGACTCTTCAGCACCTGGAAAAGGGGAACTAGAGGTCCTTGTTGGAGTGTTTCAGACCTCCAGGCCTGGCATGGCTTCAGGGGCATCTCTCACTCCTGGGGCAGCTCCAGCCCCTGCCCTCAGAGCTGGACAAGGGTCTTGACACCGGGATGGGTCAAGAGCCTGCACCTTACCCAGCCCAGGGAATGAGAGCCATCCCAGTCCTAGAGATCCAGGGGCATTCCCCACCTGCAACTCCCTCAGGGCCCTCTGCAGCCGGGTCACAGCTGTCCCCTGCTCAGGGAGGCTGGATACAGCCAGCAGCTCCATCCGCAGCCCTCGGATCTCCCTCCGGCGCGCCGCAATCTCCTCCTCAGGGTCCCAGAGCGTGGCACAGATCATCTTGGCCACCCCCTTCACCCTCTCAGCCAGTCCCAGAGCTCCCAGGATCTCCTCTCTGGAGGTGTCTGGGAGAAGAGGAAGCCCTGGGCAGGGACCATGGGGGGCCACCAGCACAGGGGGTCCTGGTGCGATGGAGGTGAGTGGAGCTGGTGTCCAGCTTCCAACTGCAGGTGTCCCCAGGCAGCAGCCAGGGACCAAGTGCCAGGTGTAGGGCAGGATGGGGGGAACCTCAGGGAGGAGGCATCCAGAGTGTGTCTCACTCCCAGAGGCTACCTGGCAGCGACACACAGAGCAGCAGGAAGGTCAGGCTGTTCCCCTCCAGCAGCCGCTCCACGATCCAGGGCAGGCAGACAGCATCAGGTTCCCTGCACTCCCTGCACATGGGGAGAGACACCCCAGGAGAGGGCTGGCTCTCACAGTGCCAGGCAGGCTGAACCCAACCCACAGAACCCAACAATGGGTTGGCCACACATGTCCCCAGGCCCATGTTCCCAAGGAGTGGTGACACCTCCTTGGCTCCCAGCCACGGGCTCCCACTGGCATGTCCCTCCTGCTTCACCTCCAGGAATGGGATTCCCTGACCCACAGCAGGCACATGGCCATGCTGGAGTGGGAGCACAGCCCAGCCTTGTACATACAGCATGGGGCAGGGTCCGGTGGCCCCTGGGGACACCAGGATCCTGAGGGCCGAGCGCTGGCGCCTGCCACCCTGCAGCTGCCGCTCCACGGTGAGGGTGAAGAGGCTGCCGGCCCTGGTGAGAGGCTGGTGTGGGAGTGGGGCTGCAGCAGAGCCAGCCCCAGCACCCCATGGCCCAGTCATTCCCAACCTGTGGGATCTGGGCCAAATCCCTCACCCCTGCACAGCTGAGTGCCCGTCTGTGAAGGGCTGCTGAGGGCACTCCTGGAACAGCGCTGGGATGGCTCCCAGCCCCCTGGCATAGGCACTGATGGCAGCCTGGGCACTGGGCACAGCCATTTCTGTTGCCTCCTCCACCATCCTGGAAGCAGAGGGAGACAAGACCAAGTGAGGAGAGTCACATCCACCCCCTGAACTCACTGAGGAACATCCCTGGCCGCGCTGTGGCTGAGCACCATGCTCCCTGCTCAGCTCCACTCCTGATGTTGGGGTACCATCCCCAGGAGCATCTACTCAGCCATGGGGCCTCAGGTACCTACAGGCCCAGGGGTGCCACATCCATCACTTGCAGGGCTCGGCCATCGGGACGGAGCAGGTCCCAGGCTTTGTCGTGGGTGCTGACCTGCAATGAGGGGCTGCATTAGGCAGGGGGGCAAGAAAAGGGGGCTGCTGGCATCCCACACTCACCAGGGGCCCAGACTGCTTCTGGCCATGCACAGGCAAGGGTTGGGAAAAGCTGATTTTGGGGTAACTCCCAGCTTTTCCAGCCCTGGCAGCAGGGAAGGGCAGAGCCCTGGGAACGCTCGAGCCCTGTGTGGACATTATCAAATCCCTGGCAGCACCCCAGAGCCAAAGGGCAGGACCCAGCCCAGTGGCAGGACCTGGCATCACTCCTGTGCTGATCAAGGCCACACTGGAGGGACCTTGAGGCCACAGGGAGCAGTGACTGTGATGGGTGCAGGAAAGGGTTAGAGAGCTCCCCTGATTCCACCATGCTACTGCAGCCCAGGAGGTGCTTTGTGGGCAGCTAAGGCTCCCCACATCTGGGAAGTCCTGGAAAGAGGTGAGAACACCTGGGATCCAAAGGTCTCCAGTCCCTGGTCACCCTCTGGATGAGGGGACTGGATGCCAGTACAGGGCAATATGTGCTCTTGGCACAGCAGGGTCTGGGCAGTGGCAGAGAGAGAATGGGACCCTCATGCCAGGACATCCTGCCCTGCTCCTGCCCTACCTGGACCAGACTGACCATTTGCAGGCTCTGTGTGTCATCCCCCAAGGCCTCCAGTTCTTGGAAGACAGTGTCAATTACCTGTGGAGAAGCTGGGATCTGTTGGTTCCTGGGACCCATGGCTGGATCTCACCCCTGCCCCGGTGGGATCAGGGTCTGTTGGGTGACCCAGGAGCCTAGCACTGCACAGTTGTGCTGTCCCCTCTCCCTGCCACCTGTCCCCTATCCCCTCACCTGCCAGATGACACTCTGGAAGGGCAGCTGTGTCCCAGGGCCATGGGGGTCCCACAGCAGCAGGCACATGCTGTAGCCAAGGGGAACCAGGGCCAGCTGGGGTCTTGCCAACTCCAGGACCTTCTCCTGGTAGGAGAGACAAATCCAGCACGGCAGGGGCAGCATGGCACAGCCCGCATGGCACAGCCATGGCACAGCCAGCACAGCACAGCCAGCATGGTGCAGATGGCCCTGGCTCACGTGGCTGGGGACAGGCTACAGAGAAGGGCTTGGGGCTCTCTGTACCTGTCCTGCATCCAAGTGGAAAACACCATCGACAGTCAGGGAGCTCTCCTGGTGTGAGAGAGGGGGATAACATTCAGCTTTCCCCTATCCCACCATGACCAGGGCAGGGCAAAGGAGGGACTGGGCACACTGGGATGGAGATGGCAGCGGTGAGGAGAGACCCCCTGGTGAGGGTCAGGGAATTCCATTCCTGAAGGTGAAGCAGGAGGGATACCCCAGTGAGAGCCCGTGGCTGGGAGCCAAGGGGGTGTCACCACTCCTTGGGGATATGGGCCTGGGGACATGTGTGCCAACCTGGTGGCACAGAGGGCCTGGCATGGGCAGGGGTGAGGAGAGACCCCCTCCCTTCCCCTGCTCTCTGGGAACTCCCAGGAGTCCCCTACGAGGGAGGGGTCCATAGGGGTGTAGGACAGGATTAGCCCAAGACCTCAGCTCCCATCAGGGTCCCAGGGGTGGCAGAGCAGGCACAGAGCCCCTGCTCCCTCCTGGCTCCCCAGGGCCCCTCATACCCTGGATGTCCCTGCCCTGCAGCTCTCACCTGGGGCTCCTTCCCAGCAAAGAGGAGCTGTAGGGGGTCCTTGCTGCTGTCCACCCAGCTTTCTCCTTGCCCTGAAAACACTGAGCGTGGGATGTGTGAGGGGTCATCCCCACCTGTCCCAGCCCTGACCTCCCCCCCTTGCAACCTGGAGCTACATCCCAGGGCTTCACATCATTCCCGAGCCCTCCTGCTGTGACTCAGAGCCACCAGGATGGGGAGGACACCCTGTCCCCGCCAGCACTGCCCAGACCAGCTTGGCCACTGCTCCCAGTGCCACCACAGCTGTGGCTGCCACCCTGTCCCCTTGTTCCCTGCTGTGGGGGTTCAGGTGAGGGCTCTGACACGTCCTGAGCTCTACCTGCTGCCTGGTGCAGTCCCAGAGCTGCTCGCACACTGACATCCTGCTCAGCCTGCTAGGATAGAGGGGCAAGGAGCCACACTCAGCACCACCAGGAGCTGGAGGAGACCCCAGGGCAGCCCCTGACAGGTCCCTCCAAGCCAACCTGGGCTGTCACCACCACGACACTCACCTCATCCATGGGCAGTGTGGCAGCAGCACCCGTGAGCTGCTGTTTGGGCAGGGCAGGGATGGGGTTACCTGGGGGATCCAGTTCTGCTGCATTATTAATGGATGTGGGCAGGGCCAGAGCCAGGCTGGAGGCACCCTGTCCCTGCTGGCCAAAGAATCAGCGGGACCACAGAGGGCAGGTGGGTGCCTGGAGCCACTCACACCACTGGGGTGCTCCCAGCTCCAAGAGGGACATCTCTGTCAGTCATGGCTGGAAGATGAGGGGCCTTGGACTGCCATGAAGTGACCACAAACCACAGAATCACTGGAGATCAGTCATGGCCACAGAGCACAGAAGGAAATGCCAGTGCTGAGGATCCCCATGGTGTGTGGAAATGCAGATGGTGGGGGCCAGGAGAAAGGGCCCAGGACAGCCCCTGCCCTGCTTTGAACAGGACCAGGAGGAGCAGATGCACACGTGTCCCTCTGACTGCCTGTTCCCTGTATAGAATTAGCCCAATGCCCGTGCCCACCCAAAACTCCCTTACCTGTGACTCAGGTGATGCCACCTGGACATGGATGGAACAGGCAGCACTGGGGGAGGTCACATCAGGAGCAGGGCAGGTCACATGGCAGGGACAATAGGGGCATGTTGGGGCTTGGGGAGTTGGAGGTGGCCAGAAGGAAAACCCCTTGGAAGGCTGGAGCCCTGGGACAGAGCAGGGCACAGGCTTTGAGGGGCAAAGCCACAGTGGGATAATGCTGAGGCAAAGCCCTGCTCCACAGGGGAGCCCAGACTGGGCACTGCAGGAGCCCCTCAGCAGCACTTGGGGGTCCTGTGAGCCTTCCCAGGCAGCCCCTGTGGGAATGGTCACACGTCCCCCTCACACTCTGACCAGGCACACGGCCTCGTGCGGGTGCTCCCAGGGGACAGCAAAGCCCAGGACTCAGGAGATGGGGATTTCTCCTTCCTCATCCATCAGCCAGCAGCTGCTGCTCCCTGTTCCATGTCCAGGCAGCCCAGCATTCCCAGGGTGCAGGGTGTTAACACCAGTAGAGCGGAGCCTTCCCCAACACCCTTGGCCACCAACCAGGCACCCTCCCACAGCCCAGGGCATGGCCCCACCATCCCCTCGGGCTGCCCAGGGCTGGTGGCACAGCCCCGCAGCCCCTCCACCCCGGCAGCGGCACATCCTGGACAGGCAGCAGACCCCGAGTCCATCAGGATCCACAGCTGGACCCTGTTCAGCCTCTCTCCCGCTCCAGCCTTGGTCCTTCCCACACTCTGTTTTGACCCAGCCCCAGGCAGCCCAGGCTGTGTTTGCCTGCAGGTCATGTGTACCTGTGCCCAAACAGAGACAGGGAGGGACACAGGAACACCCAGGCACCGACTTTAATGCAGGGGCAGGACAGCCCCTGGGGAAGAAGAGCAGGGCTGGGCCAGTGAGTGCTGCCTGCCTGACAGCAGCCCCTTCCTTGTGCAAGGATACAGAGAGGACAAGGGAATGGCTTCCCACTGCCACAGGGCGGGGTTAAGTGGGATATTGGGAGGAAATTCTTCCATATGTGGGTGGTGAGGCTCCAGCACAGGCTGCCCAGAGAAGCTGTGGGTGCCCCATCCATGGAAGTGTCCAAGGCCGGGTTGGACAGGGCTCTGAGCAACCTGGGATAGCGGAAGGTTAATGCCACTCCATGGCAGGGAGTGGAATGAGATGAGGTTTAAGGTACCGTTCAACTGAAAGTATCCTGTGATTCTGTGATTCTCCCCCCATCCCCATTTCCCCATGCCTGTCCTTTCCCCACCCACCCCCTTCCTCTGAACATTCCCCAGCCCTGTATTCCCTTAGCCTCCCATAATCCATTTTCTCCTTACTATGAGATATTCTCTGAATAACCCAGAACCCAGAATAAACTCATTTTCCCCTTATCACTTCAAAAGCTTCTGGTTCAACCTCCTCAAGGTCCCACTTGGACTCACCACCAGTGCCTCAGGTCAAGGTACAAAGAGCTGCTGCAGCTCATTAGCACTTGTGTACAGGGGTGTTTAATTTAGTCCATTTCCTCTTTTGTGGTTTTTGGGTTTTTCTCGTAGGCTGAGGAGCAGCCAGGTAGCATCCTGCCATCCTGGCCCAGCCACAGCCTCAGCTGAGGAGAGGGAGGAGCAGCACAGGGGCCATGGAGGCTCCAAGGAGGGCTGGACTGCTGGGGCTGAAAGGTGTCAGGGGGCTCTGGGCAGGGACCAGCAGATCCCAGCGAGGCTTGGGGCAGCTAAGTGGTACCAATGGGAATATGATGGAGCTGAACTCCTCTTGTCCAGGGTAGGTGATGAGGCAGGGACAGTGGGGACTTGTTGGGGCTTGGGGAGTGGGACTTGGCCACAGGGAAATCCCCTGTGGGAGGGTGTGGCTCTGGGTCAGAGCATGGCACAGGGCTTGAAGTGAGGGGTGCCCCAAAACCTGGCTGGGCACAGCCAGAGCAGGATAACCCTGTGGACAGCCCTGCTCCACCGGGGACACCAAGAGCCCCTCAGCAGAACAGGGACCTGGGAGCCTTCCCACGGAGCCTCAGTGGGGAAGCACGGGTGGGGAGGGTCCCAGTGCCCCTCAGGCTCTGTGGCAGGGCCTGGCTCTGACCACCCAGACAGCCCCAGCCACACCCAGCAGGGCCAGGGCCACGCAGAGCGGGGCCACAACGGCGGCCGGGTCACAGCGCAGCACCGACAGTGGCACCTGTGCCACCGGCCAGCCCTGGTACTCAGCTGGGGAGTGGCACCTGTAGCCCTCGGGCCAGCCCTGCCCCAAGTGCCCCATGGCTGCCAGGGCCTGCAGCCCCCCAGCCCCTGAGCAGGAGCAGCTGAAGGGGTTCTCAGCCACAGCCACATCCTGCAGGCGCCCCAGGAGCTTCACCTCACCCCTTGGCAGCTCTGAGATGGAGTTGTTGTCCAGGTGAAGAGTGTCCAGCCTGGGGTAATTCCTGATGGAGGGGACGGCCTGCAGCAGGTTTTGATTCAGGAAGAGCTTCTTCAGGGAGCTGAGGGAGATGTCTACAGCATGGAGATGGTTGTGACTCATGTCCAGCACCTCGAGGCTGGGAGGCAGTGGTGCTGGCACTTTATCCAAGCCAGTGTTGGACAGGTTAAAATTCCGGAGGGATGCTGGCCACTGGCAGGAGGAGGAGGATGGGTCTGCCATGAGCTTGTTTTGGCTGAGATCGAGGTGCCAGAGCTCTGGCAGCAGCACCATGCCCTCACACACACCATGGTAGGAGGTCAGGCTGTTGTGGTGCAGGCTCAGCTCCTGGAGCTGAGGGAAGGCACCCTGGCAGAAGGTGGGGCTCAGGCTCCCATCCCTGAGGCTGTTCTGTGCCAGGTTCAGGGAGCGCAGAGCTCTGAGCACCTTCCCCATGGCACAGGGGAGGCTGGTGACACGGGAGCTGGTGACAGCCAGCTCCTCCAGGGTCTCCAGCCAGCTGCTCAGGCTGGAGAAGGCCTGTTCTTGGCCTGTCAGCGGGGCAGATGTCACATTGTGGAAGCTCAGGGACCGTATGGGCAAGTTCTGGCCATCCATGTCACTCCAGTCACCTGTGCCCTGGAAAACGCAGCTCTCAAAGGCCAGCTCCTGAACATGGGTGTAGGAGAAGAACTTCAGCACACGGGCAAGGAGTATCTCAGGCACCAGGATATTTGCAATAATTACTTTCTGGATGACAAGGGAGTCCAGAGTTTCAATGACGGAGGAGTCTGGGTCCCTGATGGGGAAGGTGATGTATTTCTCCACATCTCCGCCCTGAAACTCCACCACAGCTGCTGAGAGGCACTGGATGATGCTGCCAATGGTCTCCTCAGACAGGTTGTAGCACACACAGTACTCCTGAGTGCGGTTGAAGTAACACCTGTTTGTTCTGCCTTCTGCTGTCAGCAGCCCCAGCCCCAGCCCCAGGAGTACAGCCACACTCATGGTGAACAACCTAAAAACTGGAGGAGAAAAGGTGAATGGCAGCTGAGAGGACCACTGTGACCCAGACTGGAGGGATGGCTTGGGCAGGTTCAGCCCTGCAGAGGCTCCTCAATGACAGGGCATTGCCCTCATCCCTCCTGCACTCAGTCCCCACTGAGCTGGGACTGGGGCAATGCTGGAGCCAGCACCCAAACACCCCCGAGCTGCACTTATGCCCCCCTTCCCTCAGCAGAGAATCTCCCCAGGCTCTGCACTGTCCTGCCTGGGCTGCCTTGCTGCAGGCTCCCACTTCTTAAGGACCAAGAAATGCCTGGAGAAACTCCAAATGCAGAGTTACAGACAATGAAGCCAGATGGATCAGCCTGACCAGGGAGACAGCCCCAGCTCTGCTTGTTCCTCTGCAATCTGGGGCAGGAAATTGCAACAGAGGGCTTCATGTTTTCTCCTTCCTCACCCAGCGATTTAATTCATCACCAGCCCCCAAAGGGGTGGTAGAAAATGACCCCTGAAGGTGTGAACCAGAAGCTGGGCAGCTGACAAAGAGTCTGATCTCAGATTACAAAAGAAGGAGAAAGCAAACATTAAAGGATCCTAAATATGTGCTGATTCAGCTCAAGGGGGGTCTTTGGGGGTCCTCAGTTCAGCCTCCTGCTCTGAGCAGTTCTGTCGCTGGCACCAGCCCTGATTAGCCACAGCTTTCCTTGGCCACATCCCAAATGGCCCAGCGAGGACGAAGCTCTCCCTACCTGTCCTTGCCGTGGCGGGGCTGCAGCACCCTCCCGAGGAGCAGCTCTGCCCCGGCACCTGCACCCAGCGCCCCTCGCTGCGGGAGCAGCGGCGGGGGGGTTTATCCAGTGACTCACCAGCCAGCTCACACCGAAACCTTTCCTTGCCCATTGCTGCTTCCTCCAGCTGCTGCCAAATCCCGGGCTGAGGCGCCAAAGACTCCAAGTGCTCAGCTCCGTCCGGCACCCGGTCCTGCCAGCCTCCTGCCGGAGGAGCCCTCCAGGTGTGTTCCAGCTGTGCTGGCGCTCCCGCAGCTGCTGCTGCCCGGCTCGGGCCCCACGCCCGGGGCTGGGCAGACACCTCGTGCCCCGCTCCGGGCACAGCCCGCGCTCCCACAGCGTGACTTCCTGAACAGCACGGAGACACCCAAACCACTTCTGTCTGGCTTCCCTATGCCTGCGGGCTGGGAAAGGTTGTGGCCGGAGTGGCGCTGCTGCTCACTTTCCTAGGAAGGGTGATGGAACAGAGAGCGGCCAGGATTTCCCAAAGGCACTCTCGGGATTAGCCCTTCCAGATGCTCTGGGATTGCTGTGCCTCAAGGGTCACTGGCTGCTGAGCACCCTGCAGACAATGCAGAAGGGCACAGGATGTCATACCTGGCATCCAGACCGTGCCCAAGTGCGTGTGTTCCATGGAGAATGGGAATGGCACAATTCCCGTCCATTGTCCAGGCAGCCTGGAGATGCACAGGGCTCACCAGGAGGAGCCAGAAGTGCTCCAGAAATAGCTGGAAGTGGTACTGAATGCTCTGGTCTGGGTGATGAGTGGTGATCAAAGGCTGTATTTGATGACCTTGGAAATCTTTTCCAACCTAAATGCTTCTGTGAGTCTATGTTCTCTCGGGGATTTCTTCTTTCCCAGAGATTTCTCTGCCAATGTTGGATTCAGAAGCGGCTTCAGAAAGGTAATGAAGCTGCATGGCTGGACAATGCAATTCCCAGTTTGCTGTTGTTAATGTGGCCCTACACATTAGTGCCCTTGCTCTCTGGGACTCTTGTGCAGAGGTGCTCAGCAATTCCATGATTCCTCGTCTACATCCTTGGGTTACATAAAATTCCTCAGCACGAGAAGAACATAGAGTTGCTGGAGAAAGACCAGAAGAGACCACAGAAATGCTCCAAGGGCTGGAGCCCCTCTGCTGTGCAGACAGGCTGGGAGACGGGGCTCTTCAGCCTGGAGAAGGCTCAGGGGAGACCTTAGAGCCCCTGCCAGTGCCTAAAGGGAGTCCAGGAGAGGGACTTTGGACAAGGGCCTGGAATGACAGGACACAGGGAATGGCTTCCCACTGCCAGAG
>VZSR01001775.1:329870-349853 GCA_013398615.1 Brachypodius melanocephalos | reverse complement strand
CCCGGTGCTGCTCCGCCATGTGGGGCCGGCGGCGGGCCCGGCGCGGCGGGCGCAGCGCGGAGGAGCTGCGGGTGCGGCGGCGGGAGCGAGAGGCAGGTCCGGCCAGGGACACCGGGCACAGCCGGGGGTTTGCGGGGTCCTCCGTGGGTGGGAGGGTCCCCCCAGCTCGGCCATTGCTCATCCCCGCCCCGCCCGGAGCATCGCGGGGTGATCGGCGCCGCTGCCCGCTCGGGAAGGGTGTTACAGCTTCGCGTTTTAACTCACCCAGTGACGGTTCCGCCGTCAATTCCCCGTTCCTTCAACAACCCCCCCGCTGTTCGGGCTTTCCAAGGTCTCGCCTATGTTTTATCCTGGAGAAAAGGATGCTCAGGGGGGACCCTGTGGCTCTGCACAAGTCCCTGCCAGGAGGGGACAGCCGGAGAGGTCGGGCTCTGCTCGCAGGGAGCAGGGACAGGAGGAGAGGGAACGGCCTCAGGCTGGGCCAGGGGAGGCTCAGGGTGGATATTAAAGAAATTTTTTTCATCAAAAGGGTGGTCAGGCATTGGAACAGGAGGCCCAGGGCAGTGGTGGGAGGTGTTCCTGGAGGTGTTCACCAAAAACAAGTGGATGGGGCACTGGAGGCATGGCTTAGTGGCCGTGGTGGTGTTCAGTTTAAGGCTGGAGTTGATGATCTTGCAGGTCTTTTCCAGCTTTAGTGATTTGATGATCCTGTGTGGAATCCAGCCTCAGGTCCCTCCAGCTGCTCCTCGGGCCTCTGTCCTGTGTTCCTGTCCATGATCCCAGCAGTGGCTTCACACTTTGTGTGCCCGACTCTCAGCCCCGACTCTGCCATCCCTGCTCGTGCCTCCCAGGCTTGCCCAAGGAGGAGTGGGCAGTTCCCCCCTGGGTTAAGGGAGGAATGAGGCTCCTGGGTGGGATGTCCTGCCCCGGGCAGGGGTGACATGTCCCGGTCTGTGACAGCTCTCAGGAGGGCGCGGCGGCAGGAGCAGCTGGTCAGCAAGCGCCTCCTGCGGGAGGACAGCGCGGCCGAGGAGGGGGCACAGGATGGAGCAGACGCCGTGCCAGAGCCACTCTCACAGGATGAGGTGAAGAGCCTGACCTTCTCTATGGCAGGGGGGGTCCCGGGGGTCTTCCCCAGCCTCAGCATATGAAGGAGGCTGAGGAGGGGTGGGTTTGGGAATGGTTCTGATTCACTGCCAGACACAGTGCCCATCTTTATGCCCTGGGTTCCTTTGCCTGGAGGATTAATGGGGTGAAATCGTAATGCTTGCAGTGCTGGAAGCTCACCCAGCTTTTCATTCCCTGCGCAGGTTCTGGAGCTGCTCAGGGGCGTGCAGAGGGGATCGGAGGACAGGAAGCGATCGCTCGGCCGCCTCCGCTGGGCTCTGCAGAATGAGGAGACTCAGCAGAAGTTTGTCAGGTCAGCCCAGGCCTGCTGTGGCTGTTACCAAGGGCACGTCCCCAGGCCTGTGTCCCTGTGGCTGGGTGAGCTGTGTGTGGCCCTGGGTGGGAGGTGACAGCAGCCTTTGGATCCCCCAGACTGGACGGCAGCATCCGGACTCTGACCGGGCTCTTCACCAGCAGCCTGGCTGAGCTGCAGCTGGAGGCTGCCCGCTGTCTGCACGAGCTGTCCCACTCCAGTGTCCCCATGGTGGCTGAGGCATGTCTGCCTGTCACCTCCTACCTGCTCACCTACCTGTCAGGACACAGCCTGGAGCTCACGGTGAGATCCATGGGCACCTTTGCTTTGGTGCTTTGGTGTGGTTGGTATTGACTTCTTCTGGTCACGTTTACATGGGAGTGCTGGTAACAAGGGGCCCTCTGGAAGCCTCTAGAAGCAAAAACCTTTTGGCATCACAGCCTTGCCCTTGGAGCAGGACTGTTCCCAGTGCCCAGGTGTTATGAGTCCCTGTTGGTGGGGTAACTGAGTTCTTGTTAATCACAGATCCCTTGGGTTCGAATAGAGTGGAACCACACTGAATGGCCCATGTTTATGTGAATAAATACGTGTATATATATACACACACATACCTATATATGCGTGTGTGTATGTATGTATATACACATATATATATATACACATAAACATACCATATATATATGGTAGGTTTATATGTATATATATATGGTAGGTTTATTTTAGAACAGTTTGGTTGCAATGGAAAGGAGGTATGTAGCAACAGAAAGGAGGTATTTTAGTTGTTGGTTGTCGTTCATTTCTATAGAAATGAAACAGTATAAAAGTACAAAGGTGTCTCTTAAGAAAATAGATAAGGAAAAGAAAGAAAGAATAAGAGTAGGTAGTAGGGTGCCTGTGGCTCCATGCTGTGCAACTTGATCTGGGAAAGGAGCAGACATTTGGAGCAGCTCTGGGATGCCCACGTGTTTTCCAGCTGCCCCATTGGGAAGCAAACAGGCTCAGAGCTAAGGAGCAAGGTGGGCAGTGACCCCAGGTGCTGATCCCATTTGAATGCAGCACACAGGCAGGCTTCAGGAGAGCAGAAGAGCCTCAGGGAAATGTCATCCTGAAAATTAGAAGCCTGAAAAACTTCCAAAGTGGGAGTGATCAGATCCTAACTTCAGCCAGATAGAAAAAGAATGAACTGAAGCTGGTTGAGCTGGGAATGAGGTGGCTGGAGGGTCCAGCAGATCCATCTGTGTTTCCCTCTCCAAGGCCAGCTCAGGGCAGTGTGTGGGACCTGAGGCTTTGCTGGCTGCTCACGGGGTCACCTCCTGCTCTGCTGTGTTGTTGCAGGAGCTGTGTTTGTACACACTGGGGAACCTCGTGGTAGAAAGTGAGGCTGTGAGGAAGCAACTGCTGCCTCAGGGCATTATTCCAGTGCTGGCATCCTGCATCCAGGTGGGTGAAACAGCTCAGCCACATTTCTGCTGTGCCCTAGAGAGGCTTTTCTGGCTGACAGCCTTGAGTCACCAGCCTTCCCTCCAGCTGTGGGGAAGCTTTGCAGGGAGCTGTTCCCATGAGTGTGGGGGTCACTTGTGGGCTCCCCGTGCTCGTTTTCAGGGCTCAGCTCACCACCTTGTGCTCTTCTCCAACTCAGTCTCCCCCATCCAGTGGTTGCTTAGTACAGTCTGTAGCACAGACTGTCCCCTCTGCCTGACCTGAGTGCAGCAGAGCTGTGATTTGCAGCTCCAGATGCTCAAACCAGGAGTTTTACTGTGTTTGGGCTAACCCTAGTGAATGTGGGGAGGGGGACAGCTTAGCTCTGGTGTGGCCACAGGCTCCTGTGTTCTTCCTGGTGCCCTCTGTGCCTCCTGTTCTCCAGGCACAGCTGGGACCCTGCAGCCCTGGCTGTGTCTGGAGGGATCAGCTGTGCTCTCTCTGGTTGCAGTCCCCACATGAGGCGGTGCTGGAAGGTGTGGGCTATGTCCTCTCACAGCTCCTGCAAGCCAAGGAAGCGCCCACAGAGATCATCCCGTGAGTCTGAGCCTCTGAACCCTGCCCAGGATGGGCCCTGGGGCTTCTAATGGTATTTGTGTGCTCCCCCACGCCAGTGACATTGATAGCTCAGGGCAGAATCCTGCCATAACTGTGGGAATTTTGCTACAGATCAGGGAGCAGGGCTTGGCTCCTTTCCCTGGGCCTCATCTGAGCAGGCAGCTCTGGTATTTCAGTAAAGGCCAGCATGGAGCAGGGAAGGCTTACAGGGAATTCTGGCTGTGTTCCTCTTGCAAAGGAAAAGATTGACTTGACAGCCCCCAGTGCCAAAAATGTGACTCCAGACAAAGTGTCCTGAGTGTCCCCAGGCCTTGCCCTGGACAGGGAGAGCCCAAGGTCGCAACCCTTGGCTCAGAGTCCCTTCCAGGTGTGTGTTTGGACCTTGTGGCCCCCAGTATGGCGTGTAGTGCTTCCTGCTCAGTGGCCAGGGTTTGTGTCTCCCTGTTGGTGTCCTGCACTAACTCTGCTCTCTGACTCCAGCCTGGTTCTGGACTCTCTTCTCCCCCAGCAAATGCTGCCCCTGGTTTGTTCTGGCCTCAAGGCTAGCATGGGAGCGGCCATGGAGTTTGCATGGTGTCTTCACTACATCATTTGCAGGTTAATGCATTTTTATCCTCTTTTTGAGTTCCCTGGGGGCAGCCAAACAGAGGCATGAAGGCTCATGGTCCTGTGAGGGAATCTGGATTACCTCCCCTTTTCCCTTGGGAAAGCAATTCCCCAGCCATCCTGGGTACCCCAGCTCTTCTATCTGAGCACTTGTGCTGTTTGCAGGATCACTGAGCTCTTTCACAGGGTGGTAATGGGTGATAAACCTGAGGAGGCTGTTTCTAGTCCTCTGAAATGCCCCCAGATTGCAACTCCATGCCTGGAGTTGTCCCCCACACTTCCCAAGGCAAGCTCCCTGAATCGTCACACTTGTGGGGTTGGCTTAGGGCCACCCATCTGGGTGGTGCCAGCAATCCCTGCCTTCCATTGGAGCCAAGGAATGTGTCAGGGTCAGGGCTGTCATTTCCAGACCCAGGCACACAGATAATTCCAGTGAATCTGTTTCTCATGGGCTTTTAAATTTTGTCATAAGCTCAGAAAAAAATCTGCTATTCCAATGTGAAAGAAGTTCCAGCATGAAATAAGGCCTGTGGTGTTTCAGGAGAGCACTCTGAATTTCCAGGCCCTGTTGTTTGGTGAGGGGATGTGGCAGTTTCCCCTCTCCAAGCTCCAAGGCCACTGCACTGTCCCTCCCTTTGCAGGCATGAAGACAACATGGTGCTGCTGGAGCTGGGGGCTGTGCCTGCCCTCACTGCGCTCCTGCTTGACCTGGCTTCCCAAATCCCCCAGGGGACTCCCGAGGGCCTGGAGCTGGTGAGAGGTGGGCAGGGTGCTGGCTGTTCTCAGGATTGCTGTGGGGCACTGCTCAGCTGAAGGGGTTGGTGTGTCCCTTTGTCACAGCTGGTGTGCCCCGTGCTGCGGTGTCTCAGTAACCTGCTGGCACAGACAGGCTGCCAGGGCCAGGACGGGCGCCTGCTCATCGCCCTCTTCCTCATCGTGCAGTGCTTCCTGCAGCAGCACCCCTTCCTGGTCCAGGAGTGCCTCTGGCTGCTCAACAACCTCACTGGTGAGTGTTCCATGGGGCTGTGGCACAGCTGCACACTGCTGGGACCCACCCTGGTTGTATTCACATGTTCCTTCTCTGCCCACCCCAGCGGATGATCCTTTCTTCTGCTCTGCTCTGCTGTCCCTGGAGCTGCTCCCAGCCCTGCTGCAGCTCCTGATGTGTTCCCAGATGGTCACAGTGCTGGTAAACCTTGCCCCATCCACTGGGAATGGTGGGGAAGCACTGGAGTTCCAGGAATAGTGAATCCCACACTGACAGTGCTGGAGCTGGAGGGTGGATGGGGCAGCAGTGACAGCTTGGCAGAAGGTCTCATGTGGTGGCAGTCACCAGCCACCTCCCCTGGAGCCACTCCAGCTGTATTTACCCTTAGCAGAGCTTTGTCTCAGCATAAGACTGGTCCCAGGGGAGATGTTAATTTGGGAAGGCTCTTGCTACTTTATTTTGAAAGACCCCAAAGCTGGGGACACTGCCAGGGTGTGTGGCAAGGCTGGGTCTGCCTGGCATGGGGATGAACAGTGCCTTGGGGTAGGTGTGGAGAAGGCATTCCAAATCCAGTGGTTTGGTGGGCACTTGGCTGTGGGCAGGCACCTGGCAGGGTAAGAAAAAAAGGTGGAGAGGGACTTTGGGCAAGGGCACAAGTGACAAGACAACAGGGAATGGTTTCACACTGACAGAGGGCAGGGTTGGATGGGATATTGGGAGGATTCTCCCCTGTTAGAGTGGTGGGGCTCTGGCACAGGTTGGCCAGAGAAGGGACAGGGCTTGGAGCACCCTGGGATAGTGGAAGGTGTCCCTGGCCATGGCAGGGGTTGGACTGGATGAGTTTTAAGGTCCCTTCCAACCCAAACCATTCCACAGTTCCATGAGATGAGGAGTGGTTGGGAACCCTCCCAAGCCTGTCAGGAATCTGCCCATGGAGCATTCACTGCTCTCTCCCTGTCCCTCCACAGGTCCTGACCGTGCTGTGCAACGTGGCAGAGAAGGGAGCCCTGCAGTGCCAGCGGCTGCTCCAGCAGTCCCTCCTGCCCCAGCTCCTGCCCCTCCTCACACTGCCCAACCCCGAGGCTGTGGGGCAGTGCCTGGAGCTGCTGCACCTTCTCTTCCTGCACTGCCCGGAGGTGAGAGCCAAGAGAGCTCAGGATTGTCAAGGGGATGGGGAATGATTATTGTGGGGGTTATTGTTCTTGTGGAGGGGAGATGATTACTGTAATTTGAGTAACAGTGCCCTCTGTGACTGCCACACTACCCTCCACCCCTCAGCACCCAGGCCCCTGCCCAAAGGGACTCTGATGCTGAGGGTAGGAGCCCTTCTTGTGTCTGCAGAGTTCCTTTCTTATTAGCAAGAACTGCTGTTTGGGCATGTTGTTTCTACCACAAGTTTTCTTTTGGTCCTGCTGAGGTTGCTTCACTTGCTGCAGATCACAGGAATGAATTCTTCCCTGTGAGGGTGGTGAGGCCCTGGCACAGGGTGCCCAGAGGAGCTGGGATGTTCAAGGCCAGGCAGGATGGAGCTTGGAGCTGGTCTGGTGGAAGGTGTCCCTGCCCGTGGCAGGGGGTGGAATGAGATGGGCTTTGAAGTCCTTCCCAACCAACCACAGCATGGTGGGATTTACCTGGAGGGGAATGCAGTGTCTGGGAGGGCTCTGGGGAATTCCTTCAGCCCCATTCTCTGGGATGTGGTGGCTTGGGCAGAGGTGATCAGCTGTAGCACCCAACCAGCTCTCACCCTCTCCTTTCACACAGGCTGCTGCTGATTTCACCAGGCAAGGTGGGAATCAGGCCCTGGAGCAGCACCAGAGCACCCCAGAGCTGCAGGAACAGGCACAGGCACTGCTGGACATGGTCAGGCAGCCCCCAGGTGCCCCCAGTGCCAGCCAGGCCACGCTGGCTGTCTTCTAGGCCTGGCCCCCTCCCTTCCCTCCCCTGAACTGTGAGGGGAGGAATAAACTGTTCACCCTGTGCCCAGCTTCCCAGGGGTGCTCAGGGCTCTGATGTGCCCAGTGCACAGGGGGGCTGGCCATTGTCACCACCTGGCAGCCACCACTCAGTGTCCCCCAGAGCCTGGAGCAGGAGCAGGGCTGAGCTGCAGCCTGGGCAGACCCTCCTGTGCCAGGGAGGGGTCAATGGCTACATCAGTCAATCCTTGGGCTCCCAGCCACCACCAAGCTCAAGGCAAGCACATTGCGTTTATGAATTGATAAATTAAAGATACATCTTTGACATTAGAGATAATCAGTCAAGTCTCCGGCACGTGTGTTATTTCTTGTCTGTTGTCATGCGCAGCTTTTCACAACACTCTCCAGGGCCTTGCCCACCTCATCCACACTTAGGTTGTTCAGTGGGACGCTCTTCTCCTTCCCAAACTCTGTGGGAAAACAGACAGGGTCAGAGGGGGCAGCTGTGTGGGTCCTCTCCTGGTGCAAGGGCATGGATGTTACAGCCCAGGCTCCCATCACCACATCCCAGTGTCCTCATGTGCCTGAGTTACCATTTCCATCTTCTTATTCTCCTCCTTTCCCTTGGAAAGAACTCAAAGCAGCTCAACACCTTTCCCATCTCCTTTTGTTAGTTCTGGCTGGGCAGAGACATATCCAAGAGCAACCCTGTGCCCTTTCAGCCTCATCCCAGCAAGGTGCTCCTGAAAACTGATCCTCCAGCTGCTCCATTTCCCTGCCCCTCCCACCCAGACACATAGGGCTCCCCGGTCTTTGTGCTCACACTGGGAAACTTAGAGTCATTCCATCTTTTCAAAAGTTTCTAAATTAATTTTTTTTTCAGCTCAGATGACCTTTGAGGAAAACAAGTAGTTTCCAGAGGGGCTTTTTTGCTCCCTCCTTTTGTTTCACTTAGAACTCAGTGAAAATAAAGGAAAAAACAACCACATTTTAGTGTAGTGAATGGGGTGGGGTTGGGAGATCACAGCCAGAGACTGGAAAGCCCCGGCTGAGCACTGGGCCCTGTTCTGCTTCCCCCGGGTCACTCCCCTGCAGTGACCCCACACCGTGCCCCGAGAGCAGCTGCTCCCTCTCCCTCACCATCGCTCTGTAACCCCTGAACAGCCAATGCTGAAATTCCTCCCTCGGAGGTGCTGAGGCCCTGGCACGGGCTGCCCCGAGGAGCTGTGGCTGCCCCAGCCCTGGCAGTGTTCAGGACCAGGCTGGCCGGGGCTAGGAGCAGTCGGGTCCCGTGGAAGGTGTCCCCTGCCCACGACAGGAGGTGGCAGCTGATGAGCTTCAATATCGCTTCTAACCCAAAGAGTCTGTGATTCTCCCCATCCCCGTTTGCCCTTCCTGTCCTTCCCCACCCACGCCGTCCCTCTGATCCTTCCCAGAAATACTGATGATCCCTGAAGTCCCTTCCAACCCAAACCATTCCATAATTCCATGGTGTTTCCCGGCAGGCACCCCCTACTTACCGTACCGAGCCCAGAGCTTGGGCTGGATACCGGAGCACTCGCGGATCAGGATGGGGAAGTTGGGATTTGCCTTCTTCAGAGTCACGTAGTGCTTCTCGATAAATTCCCTGCGGAGGGAAGGAGGAGCGGCGGGTCCCTGAGGGTCAGCCAGAGGGTGTCCCGCTCCCCTGGAGGAGCACGCCCGGCCCGGCCCGGCCCATCCCCGCGCTAACCTGACGCCGCGGCTGCCAGCGGAGCGCTGGCACAAGTGGATGCGGAGCTCCCTCAGCCCATTGCCCAGCCCGCCCCCGATGCTCTTCACAGCGGCCGCCGCCATCTTCCCTGCCCAGACAACAGTGCGGGGGCGGGACCGTGGCGACCCCGCCAATGGGATCGCCCGCCGTGCCGCGTCCACCAATGGGAGCGCCCGCTGTGCCCGTGCCCACCAATGGGAACACTCGCAGTGATCGCACCCACCAATGGGAGCGCCCGCCGCGGGGTGTGCTGGGAGGGCAGCGCTGAGCGGAAGGGCCGCGCAGCGGAGCTGAGAGCGCAGTGATGCCGGACCGCGATAGTGAGTTTGGGGACACGGGACACGGGACAAGGGACACAGGGCATTCCCAGACACCCCCAGGGCGGCGGCACTTGGCCCGCGCGGGGCTGTCGCGGCGTTTGGGGCAGGTGGCAGCGGCCCGGTGGGGGGGGCGGTGTAGGCCCAACCTGCGCCATGGAGCGGGGGAACCTCCGGAGACCCCTGGCCCGGTGCTGGGGACAGCTCTCCCAGGGGACGGGGTGAGTCCACAGCCCGAGGAGCCGAGGGAAGGACCCACCTCGCTGGCAGGCGCCCCGCGGCAGCCCAGGAGTGAGGAGCTACGCGGGGGTGCGGTGGGGCTGAGCCTTAGCACGGGGGTTGACACCGGGTGAGCCCCGGGAGCGGGGCCGTGGGGTTTTTTCGTGCCGCTGAGAGGATGCAGGGACAGTCCGGGGTGTGGGGGATGCCCTCGGGGAGGCCCTGGGACACCCCCTGGAGGGTACAGAGCCGCAGTGCTTGGGGGCTGGTGGGTCTCACGATAGCACCAGGACCCGCATATCCTGTGCACGCTGGTGAGGCCTGCCAGGGTGGCAGCGGGCTGGGATTCACGTGGGAGCTGCAGGCGGACACTGTTCCCTTCACTGTTCCTGGGAGGCTGTGAAGCTGTGTAGGCAGTGTCTGAGTTCTCTCTCTCCTGTCCCCCAGATGAGCCGTTCTCCAACCCTCTGGCCCCCGATGGCCACGATGTGGACGACTCGCACTCCTTCCACCAGTGAGTACAGCCCTGGAGCCCTGGGGTGGGGCTGGGCCAGCACTGTGAGACTGCAGGCTGGTTCCCACTGAGAAGCTGGAAGTCACTGGTGTGCTCCAGCCTTTGGGTGCCCTCCATGGGCACCTGGTGCCCATCTCAGTCACACAGGGGCTGCTCCTCCTCCAGAGCTCTTTGGCAATGATGATTTCTGTTCCTTCCCTCCCTTGTAGGTCCAAGCTGACCAATGAAGACTTCAGGAAGCTTCTCATGACCCCACGGGCTGCGCCAACATCTGCACCACCGTCCAAATCTCGCCACCATGAGTGAGTAGGGCTCTGTTTCACAGGTCCATGGGACAGTCCATGCCCCCTTTCCCTCTGGGGCTCTGTGCCCAGCTGACCCTCTCCCCTGCACTCTGCAGGAGACTATCTACAGGGGCTTTTGCCAGTGAGTGTGGGAAGTAGAGAAGCAGGTGGGTCAGGGCTGCTTTAAATAAAAGTGAGGCTTCATGGTTGTTAAGACTTTTTGTGCAGGCGGCAGATTTGGTTCGGTGAAAATCAGTCTTTTCCCTTTCTCTCCCTGCTGATGGTGTGAAATTAGGGGGAAATTAAGGGTGAGAGACTGTTCTATTCCAGCTCTGAGTACCTCAGTGCGCCGCTGTGTTTGAGGGACTGTTCTGTCCACCTGTCACCCATGTTGCTCTGCAGACTGTACATGTTTTTTCACCCTTTCCAGGATGCCCCGGGAGTACAATGAGGATGAAGATCCAGCTGCTCGCAGGAGGAAGAAGAAAAGGTAAGTGGGGAAAGAGATGCAGCAGGACTTGTCATTATACATCATGTCCTGCCCATGGAAGCAGTTCTGATCTCTTGGGCTCCCAAAGAGGGCCTTGAGTGGATTGTTTAAGAGGTTTGGAGAAGAACTCAGGCTGAGGAACTGTCATGGCTTGTGGGAACAGCTGTGGGAGGGCAGCAGTTGGATGGGGCTGAAGTTTCACCTCCAGAAGAAGCAGGAGAGGCAGGGCAGTGGTGGGACATTGCACTGATCACTGTGTGCTTTGGGACATGTCTGCATGGACTGCACTGGACCCCTTCTCCTTGGAAGGGAGGACAGGGCTCCTCCTTAGATGGCCTCAGTACAGCAGCTTCCTCCAGGGCTGTTGTGTCCCATGGTGCTCTAGTGTGTTTTTGGGGAAGGAACTGGGAGCAGAATGGGTGTGTGTGAGGCCACAGGGCCTGAAAGCCATGAACAGGTCACTCCTAACCCCGCTCTGTTTTCCACCCCCAGTTACTATGCGAAGCTGCGGCAGCAGGAGATTGAGCGTGAGAGGGAACTGGCTGAGAAGTACCGGGACCGAGCCAAGGAGAGGAGAGATGGAGTCAACAAGGACTATGAGGAGACAGAGCTGATCAGCACCACTGCCAACTACAGGGCTGTGGGGCCCACGGCTGAGGCGTATGTGGGCTGTGCTGGGGCCTCTGCTTACTTGGCTAATCCAGGGGGCCTGGCCCTTACCTGGCTCCATTCTCATTGCACAGGGATAAATCGGCTGCGGAGAAGAGGAGACAGTTGATCCAGGAGTCCAAGTTCTTGGGTGGTGACATGGAGCACACTCACTTGGTGAAGGGTCTGGACTTTGCGCTGTTGCAGAAGGTGAGTGCAGATATCCCTGCTGCTCTTGCCCTGTTCTCTTCCATGGACACACAGGTCTTGGTCTTGGCAGTGTGGATTTCCCTTCCTGGGAAGGGTTGCTGCAGGGCTGGGGATCTGATGGGGCTCACAGGTGGGCAGCAATGGCATGGCTTGGGCTGTAATATATGGGTTTACTCTGCATCCAGGTACGGGCTGAGATTGCCAGCAAGGAGAAGGAAGAGGAGGAAATGATGGAGAAGCCCCAGAAAGAAACTAAGTGAGTGACTGAGTATTTTGCATTCCTGAGTGCAGCTGCTTGCCAGAGAGGAGGATGCAAAGGAGCCATTCACTTGGCTCTAATACTTCTGTTTTTTGTTTCTGTTTAGGAAAGATGAAGATCCTGAGAACAAAATTGAATTTAAGACCCGGCTGGGTAAGACTCTGTGGATGTGGCCATTCCCTGCCTTGTCTGTGCTGTGAATGTGAGAGAAATCCTGGAGGGTGAATGGAGGGATGAAAACCAGTGGAGGGGGAGAGTCCTGAATTTGAGGACTGGAGGAAGTGTGTCCTTATGAGGCGATTCTCGTGTTGCTGATAAACTAAACACCTTCACTTTGGCTTTATCCTCTGCTTTCCCACACGTTTTCTTCTGTCCAGGCCGCAACATTTACCGCATCCTGTTCAAGAACAAGACCTATGAGCGGAATGAGCTGTTCCTGCCAGGCAGGATGGCCTACGTGGTCGATCTGGATGATGAATACGCCGACACCGATATCCCCACCACGCTGATCCGCAGCAAGGCTGACTGCCCCACCATGGAGGTACCCAGCTGGGCTCAGGCCTGCTTCACCTCCCTGCTCTGAGTTGGCCAGAGCAGGTTTTCCTGTCAAGGGAGCAGGATGCTTCCTCGTGGATTTCCCTTTCAGGCACAGACCACGCTGACCACCAATGACATCGTCATCAGCAAGCTCACACAGATCCTCTCCTATCTCAGACAAGGCACCCGCAACAAGAAGCTCAAGAAGAAAGACAAAGGTAGGAGGTGAAAGGAACCGAATAATAGGATTTTAGTGCTTGGAGCATATTCCAAGGGAATGGGATGTGTTTTGCTTTAGGGTGTTCCCCTGTGCTGTGAGACAGTGGGCTTGAAGGACAGTGATTTCCTGAGCGCTGTGTCCTGAGGGCAGGAGCACATGGGACAGGCTCCTGGGAAATTAGAGCTGTGAGGGTATCTTGTGGTGCTCTGCTTTTCCTGGTGAAGGCCCAGTTCCTTGGGGAAATGTGCCCTCTTGGGCAGGAACACAATGGCTTTTTGCGGGGGCTGGATATGATGTGATGTCCTCCAGGCTTGCCTCTCCTGCAGCTTGGAACCTGGACAGGGACAGGGGAGCAGCACAGGGGACAGAGTGGATGATATTCTTCTCACTGCTGTTGTGTCCTTGCAGGGAAGCTGGATGAGAAGAAGCCTCCTGAAGCTGATATGAAGTAAGTGCCTCCCTGCCCCCAGGCTATGGGGTCACACCTCTGTCCCTAGAATGGCTTTCTGGCCCATCACATTTAAAGAGGGCTGACTTTGGAGCTGCTGGACCTGCGGTTTGTAGGATAAGGCTGAAGACAAGACCAGGTTTGGATTTCTGGCTTTAGGCAGCTGAGGGCTCACTGTTGCCCTGGACCACAAGACTCAGGTCCTGCAGCAGAAGGGAGAAGAACTGCAATGATACCTCTGACAGATGTGGAAACCACTTCCGTATCTGTTGTCCTTAGCTCTTGGTGCTGGTCCTGTGTGCTCCAGGTCACAAGGAGGTGGTTATGGCCTCTCTTCCTGCAGCACACATAACTCCAGACTCTTTTCCACTTACAGCATCTTTGAAGACATTGGGGATTATGTGCCCTCCACTGCCAAGATGCCACGGGACAAGGAACGGGAGAGGTACCGGGAGAGAGAGCGGGACCGGGAGCGAGACCGGGAGCGGGAACGTGACAGGGACCGGGAGCGCGAGAGGGACAGAGAGCGGGACCGGGAGCGGGAGGAGGACAAGAAAAGGCACAGCTACTTTGAGAAGCCCAAGGCTGATGATGAGGTGAATCTCTGCTCGTGAAGGACTGTCCCACATAAGCTCCACCCTTTGTGGGGTTGGGGGGCTTTGGGTATCTCTGGTTGTGCCCCTACATGTGCCAGTGTCAGCTCTTGCTGAGCTCTGCCTGTTCCCAGGGCTTATGTGGCTGTGTGCTTGCTGGGTGGCTGTGTGGCTGTGTGCTTGTCGTATCCCTCAGCAAGTGAGGCAGCACTAGCACCAGCCTTTTGGGTTTGTGGTTCAGCTCTGTGTGATTGACACTGTCTCTCCCTCTTCTTTGCAGCCCACAGACATCGACAAAGGTGAGTCAGGTGGTGTGGGTACCTGAAAGAAATAGGACAAGGGGGAATGATTTTAAGCTAAAAGAGGAGAGATGTAGATTTGATATCAGGAAGAAATTCCTCACTGTGAGGATGGTGAGGCCCTGGCAGAGGCTCCCCAGAGAAATTGTGGCTGCCTCATCCCTGGAAGTGTTCAAGGCCATGTTGGACAGGGCTTGGAGAAACCCAGAATAGTGGAAAGTGTCCCTGCCCATGGCAGGGAGTTGGAACAAGATGAGCGCCAAGATCCTTTCCAACACAAACTCTGGTAAGATTCCAAGTCTTCTGGGATCAGCTGACCCCATCAGTGCCAAACTCGTTTGCTCCTCCTCTCCTGCCTGTTACTGTGTCCCAGAGGGACTCTGCCCAGCCCCAGTGTTCTGCAGTGAGCTGTTCTTCCCCCCCAAATTTAACCTGCTGCTTTCCCTACACCAGGACCCGGCTCAGCCAAGGAGCTCATCAAGTCCATCAATGAGAAGTTTGCTGGAGCTGCTGGCTGGGAAGGAACAGAGGCATATCCTTTATTGTCAGTGCCAGCCTGGTTGGCTGTGGGGCTGAGCTGCCCTTGCAGGCACAAGCACATCTTGGGGGCTGTCCTGCATCACCTGGTAGCAGGGAAGTGCTGTCCAAGCCTTGCTTCTCCCACACCAAACAAAACCTTCACCCCTCACTTTTTTGGTTATGTTGGGGCAGGAGGATTTTTTTCAGCTGGCTGTGCCCAGCCTGCAGCTCTAAGTCTCAGCTCATGTGGTGCTTTCCTTAACTGCTGCCACTTTGAAGAAGCCAGAAGACAAGAAGCAACTGGGAGATTTCTTTGGCATGTCCAACAGCTATGCCGAGTGCTACCCTGCCACGTAAGGAGCTGTGGGGTGGGAGCAGGGTGTGCTGAGGGCAGCAAGAACTTGAACATCAGCCTCATTACTTGGGAGAGCAAGCCTGGCCTTGTTCATGGGAACAGCTGACTGGTAAAACCATCCCAAGCCCTTGGTTAAGGCTTTTCTTAGCTGCTCCCTGCTGTAAGTGGCTGCTATCTGCTGCATTCCATGTTAATCCATGTGGCTGTGAAGCTCTGGCCTCCCTCAGTGGAGGAGGAACATGTTTCAGTCTGCAGAGTCATCCTGGAAGCATTTCCAACCTTGGATGCCCTGTGGTGCAGGTCACCTGCAGAGATTACAGCTGGGGCCACTTCCCTCTGGTCCAGGAACTGAGTGTGTTTGGTCTGAAGCCATGAGACATGACTCCCACTAGCTCCAAGGCCCTGATCCATCTCATGGACCCATTCTGAACCCTTTCTTTGCTTTTTTCTCCCCAGAATGGATGATATGGCTGTGGACAGCGATGAGGAGGTGGACTACAGCAAAATGGATCAGGTATGTTGGCACCAGCCTTTCAGAGCAGCCAGCAAAGTAGGCACCAGTGCCAGCTGAGAGGATCCTATGGGAAAGAAGCAGCACTGGAGCTGGGTGCCGAGTGAACTTTGGGGTTTGCTGATCAGCTCCCTGTTGTGTCAGGGAGCAAACAGGTGTCACTGCCACTTGACCCAGAGGTGTTGGCAAGTGTGCAACTGATCCTACTCCCTTTTCCGTGAAATCTCCTGCCTGGAGCTTCCTGGAGATGGGATCTGGAGCCAAGGCCATTCATTGGTCTGGGGCTGGTGGGAGATGGAGCCTTGTGGCTGGGTGTGCAGGGCTGTGTGAGAAGCCCTCCCAGCAGCTACAGGAGGTGCTCTGAGTCGTTCTCTCCCTGCAGGGTAACAAGAAGGGCCCTCTGGGCCGCTGGG
This sequence comes from Brachypodius melanocephalos, assembly GCA_013398615.1. Taxonomy (NCBI): domain Eukaryota; kingdom Metazoa; phylum Chordata; class Aves; order Passeriformes; family Pycnonotidae; genus Brachypodius; species Brachypodius melanocephalos. Next base: position 334,300 of record VZSR01001775.1, on the reverse strand, counting down.
ACTTTGACACACAGGAGGAGTACAGCGAGTACATGAACAACAAAGAGGCTCTGCCCAAGTGAGTGCAGCCCTCAGGAAGGGCTGAGCAAGGGTTCTGGGTGGGATGGCCAAGCCTGCGTGCTGGGGCAGCTTAAAGCAAGCTGGGGCCTCCCTTGTGAGAACCTAAGGAGGAGCTGTGGGTGCTGGGCCTGGTGGTTTGTTTTTGCACTTAGTGTCACTCTTGAGGACTCCAGCCCAGGTGATGCTTTCAGGGGCTCAGGCCAACACTGGAGCATGTGCTCGTGGCTGGGGGGATATATCCCTTCCTCTGGCAGGCTGTGGATCCCCTGTGAGTGCTGAGCCATGTCTTGCTCCATCTCCAGGGCAGCCTTCCAGTACGGCATCAAAATGTCAGAGGGCCGCAAGACGCGGCGCTTCAAGGAGACCAACGACAAGGCGGAGCTGGACAGGCAGTGGAAGAAGATCAGTGCTGTGAGTGCCTGAGCTGGGCTGGGGCTGCTGAGCCTGAGGCTGCCAGCCTGGCCCAGGATAGCTCCCACCCAGCCCTGCCCTTGCTGTCCCAGCCATGGCCAGTATGTGTGTGAGCACCAGAGCTGGCTCTACCAGCTAGATTTGCTCCAGCCAAATACTTGAGGCTTCAGTGTTGCAGAGGAGTCTGGAGCTCTATTTTGAACTGTTGTCCTGGGAGCAGCCCCAGTCAGGGGCTTGTTGCTCTGGGCTGTGCAGCAGATGAACGTGTCCAAACCCATCAGTTTGGAGCCATCCAAAGGGGAGTGGAGGGGACAGGACATGCTTAGTGGCTCCCTGTTCTCTAGCTGGCAGAGCTGGGGGTTGTCCTGGCAGGGTGAGCAATATGGGATGAGCTGGAGAAGGTGAGAACAAATGATCTGTGGTGGCCAGAAAAGAACAAAGGGCAAACAGGCCAAGCTTCTCCAAGTGTAGCTTACCTCAGCTCATGCTGGGCTGGCTGCAGCTCTCCCCAAGTGTATCTGGCTCCCTCCTCCAGCTCCTCTGCTAGTTGTGAGCATCCAGATTCCCTGATGGTAACAGGACGTTGTGCTTTCTCTGCAGATCATTGAGAAGAGGAAGAAGTTGGAGGCTGATGGGTAAGTACAGTAGTCTCTGCTTGTGGCTCAGCTGCAGGGGCTATGTTGGGCACCCCCCCACCTTCTGCGGTGTGAAAGTGTGGATGTCAGTGCTGAGCTCTGGATGGGAGGGTGGTGGAGCTGCCTGCCCTGTATCGTCATCACTCTCCTGTCCCTCTCTCCTCCAGGGTTGAGGTGAAACGTCCCAAGTACTGATGCCTCCCGTGTTTCTTCCTCCTCCTGGAAGCCTGGCCTGCTGGGAGCTGCCTTCCTGGAGCGTTCTGGTGTGCTCTCCTTGCCCCACACACCGTCTACTCTCTGCTCAGGGCTGGGGGCTCTTCCCTCCCTCTGTTCTTTAATGTAGAGCCTGTGCTGTGTAAATGCTGTTGTCTTAATAAAACCACATTAAATTTGTGTGTGGATATCTGTTTGGGCAGAGAACAGGGGCCTGGGCACATTCTGGCCTCCTTTGGAGCAGCAGGGATGCTAGGACTCTTCTATTTACCAGGCATGCTTGGGGCTGACAGGGCAGTGTATTCATTGTGGGAGCCTTTTGGGCTGGGGGCAGCATCCCTGCATAAAATTAACAATACTATTTCGGAGCAATAATCCCAGCTGAACATTCTGTGCCTCAGGGCAGGGCGAAGCAATGGGACCCTGAGCTCGGGTACAGCCAGTGCAAGGACCTGAAGCAGAGGGTGTGCAAGCTGCTGTGAGCCCTGGCAGAGGGCTGATCTGGGGCTGTGTGATGGGGCCAGCACCAGCCAAAGCTTGTTTCCTCAGGGCAGGGCCAGCAGGGAGCTGGGATAACCCCTCGGGCAGGGGCACTGCTGGTGGTCCCTGGCTGGGCTGGGGTCTCTAGGGGGGGCCTGCAGGCCCCAGAGACTGCAAGGGGCCGAGGTGCCACCTTGTCCCTGGTGCCCCCTCTCATGCGAGCAGAGAGAGGAGGTGATGGGGTGTGAATTAGGGAGCTCGTGGTGCGAGTTAAGGAGCCTGTGGAGCTTCCAGTGGTGAAGCGCTAAAGAACGGGACAACACGAGGCGGCTGGGAAGCGACCTGGTGACATAGGGCTACGGGTGACCGCAGGCTGGAACCCCGCGGCGCTGCCATCCTGAGCCGGGCCGCCTGGGCGGTCCCATGTAAACAAGGGGGCGGGGTTTATGCAGACGAAAGGTGTGACTATGCAAAACAGCAAGGAGTGATGGCGGCCGCCATGGAGGAGGTGAGCACGCGTGGGGCCGCGGGACCGCGGAGCCCCCGGCCCCGGTCCCACGGTCCCGCTCTCCCCAGGAGCTCCAGGACTCCCCGGAGCCGGCGGCGCGGCAGCCGCGAGTGCGGGACACCCCCGAGGACATTTGTCTGGAGGCCACGGCCAACGCCATCGCGCTGCACCCGGCGCGGCCACTGCTGGCCGCGGGGGACGTGGACGGCGATGTGTACCTGTGAGTGGGGCCGGGGCTGGGGAGGGGGTCTCGGCTCTGGGACGCGCTGGGCACTGGTGGCGGGGCTCCGCGGCCGCCTGCGGGTCCCGGCGAGCACTCCCGGTGCTGGCAGGTACTCGTACTCCTGCACCGAGGGGGAGAACCGGCAGCTCTGGTCCTCGGGCCATCACCTCAAGTCGTGCCGGGACGTGGCGTTCTCCCAGGACGGGCAGAGTGAGTGCGGGTGATGTGGGGTGGCACCGGGGAACGCCGGGCAGGGGGCACTAACGCGGCTCTCCAGAGCTTTTCACTGTATCCAAGGATAAGTCCATCCACATTCTGACAGCGGAGGAGGGACGGCTGGAAACGCGCTTCCCCAAGGGCCACGAGTAAGTCCATATAGGCGGCTCATTCTGGGCAGAACGACTGGGGCATTGTCCCCTTCCTTCCCACGGCAGGGCCACACAGCCCTGGGCTGGGCAGGGAGAGCCGTGACTGTGGGGTCGTGGGGCCGGGGTCTCTGCAGATCGGCCCTCAACTGCGTGCTGCCCATTGACAACCACATCTTTGCCACGGGTGATGACGGCGGGGCAGTGAAGGTGTGGGACCTGCGCAGGGGCAGTGCCATCCTGGAGGCACGGCAGCAGGAGGAATACATCAGTGCCATGACCGTGGATGGCAACGGGAAGATCCTACTGACAGCCAGGTACCGGAGGGGTTTCATGGTCTTGGGGTCGGGCTCCCCATGTCCATTCATGGCTGGAATGCCCTGTGCCATGTCCCGTGCTCACAATGTGTCCCTTCCACCTACCCCAGTGGTGATGGCACCCTGGGTGTCTTCAACGTGAAGAGACGGCGCTTTGAGCTGCTCTCAGAGCCGCAGAATGGAGACCTGACATCTGTGGTGCTGATGAAGGTTGGCACTGCTCCCCAACATGGAGCAGGATCCCATTGCCCCCTGTTCTCGCTCTGAGTTTTTTGTTCTACCTCTGCCTCACTGTCCTCTCTCGTGCCCAGAGGGGGAGGAAGGTGGCATGTGGCTCCAGTGAAGGCACCATCTACCTCTTCAACTGGGATGGCTTTGGGGCTGCCAGCGACCGCTTTGCGCTCAGGGCAGAGACCATTGACTGCATGGTGCCCATCACGGACAGCATCGTGTGCGTGGGCTCCCTGGACGGAGTCATCAGGTCAGGGAGGGGCTGCGATGGGGACGGACGGGGAGCTGTAGGATGGCGTGAGGTGGAATGGAGAGGGATGGAAGGGTGTGGGATCAGGAGGGGTTGCTGTGGGTGAGATGGGATAAGGGAGGGGAGGGAATGGGGAGATGTGGGACGGGATCAGCCTTGCCCAGGATACAGCACAGGAGGGCAGAATGTCCCCAGGCACTGCAGGGCCCTCAGTGGCCCCGTGCCGTTCCCAGGGCGGTGAACGTGCTGCCGAACCGCGTGCTGGGCTCCGTGGGGCAGCACCTGGGCGAGCCCATCGAGCAGCTGGCCGTGGCCGCGGACGGGAAGCTCCTGGCCAGCAGCGGCCATGACCAGAAGGTGAAGTTCTGGGACGTGTCGGCGCTCGGGTCGATGGTGGTCGATGATTACCGCCGGAAGAAGAAGAAGGGCGGGCCGCTGCGCGCCCTCAGCAGCAAGGCGCTGGGCAGCGGGGAGGATTTCTTCGCCGACCTGCGGGACGAGGCCGAGCCGGAGGCAGCGGCGGCTGCGGGCGAGGGCTGTGACAGCGGCGACAGCAGCGACAGCGACAGCGACTGAGCAGCCGCGCGGGGCCGGGGGCACCGCCCCCTCAGCGCTGCCGCCCCGCCTGGCGCGAGGGCGGGGCTCTGTGCTCCTTCTCGTGAGGCGCGGCCAATCAGAGCCGCAGCCCCTGGGAGTGCCCGCCCACGGGGCGCGGCGCCGCGTAATGGTACCACGGG
>VZSR01001775.1:291818-329770 GCA_013398615.1 Brachypodius melanocephalos | reverse complement strand
GGGACATGGCTGAGGGCCCCTGGTGGTGGGGTTATGGGGGAAGGGGTCGTGAATGAACATCCTTGGTGAATGAGGGCTCTGATAGGGGGGGACATGGCCGGGTGTCCCTGGTGGGACAGGGATGGGGTCTCTGGTACAGGATGTGTGTCAAATGCTGGGGTTTGCTGGTGTGTTTGGGGGAGGCAGAGCATTTCTCAGGAGGGGTGAGGGGGTGACATGGGATCCTGGGGTTCCTGGCCAGGGCACACAAGTTCATCACTGTGCTGCCCTGCTGTCCCAGCAGGTCAGTTACCCTTTGTTAATTAATTAAGCTTTTAGCTGTTAGAAATAAACCCAGTGCCTTTCACTTTCCAGCGCCTTGTGCTGATTCTTTGGCTCATCCTCATGGGGCAAGGACTCCTGGTGGGCCCCAGGAGGGACAGACTTCCACGGAGTGTAGGAAAGAGCTTAAAGAGTGCATCAAAAGGCTCTTGGAGGATCCTGAGGATCTCTAAAAGGAAGAGGGATGGGACTTGGGTGCTGCCCAAGGGACTTTGCAGGTCCAGATGTGCTTGACTGTGCCATGAGTGGGGAGGGGGAGAGGTACAGGGATCTCTCCTGGGATGGGCCCTTCCCTAGGGATGAGCAGAGTGGGCAGCAGCTGCAGGGCCTGGAACAGCATCCGATATGGTCAGACACTGCAGCCAAGGCCCCTGGAGGACCCCCTGCACTGCTGGGGAACGGGGAGGGTGTGGTGCAGTTCTGCCAGGATTTCTACACCTGGCTATGGAGAAATCCCCAAGCCAATTCCCAGCACTGCCTCGGACCCCTTGGACCACCCACTGCAGCTCCCAGTGCTGCTGGCCCAGGGGTTTGTGCTGCACCTGCTGGGGGAGGATAGGACGTGGCCAGGGGCACTCCTGGAGCTGGGCCATCTACAAAACAGACACCTAGAGCCCCTGGAGAGTGTAAGGGGGTGTCTTGTTTTGAAAGACAGGTGTGTCTGCTAAGGAAGGCAGGAGCCTCCCTTGGAATGGTTATTGTTCCTTAGCAACAAAAATGGGGGGAAATTCCCTAAGACAGAGAAAAACAAAAGGAAAAACAACCTCCAACAAGGTGCTACCACATGTCCCAGAGATCCACCAAAAGACATTGGGGAGGACATCAGGAGGTGCTCAGAGGAGCCTGAGGAGTATCAAAAGCTGGTCAGAAAGAGCCATGTGAATAGAAGACAACAAAGATCAGGGTGCCAGGGAATGCTGCTTCCCACACAATGGGCCCATCAGGCTCTGAAGGCTCCAAATCCCACCCTGTCCCTTTCTCTGCCTTTCCTGGTGTGTGGGGAGAACACCAAGATGCACTGGACAGGCAGGGAGCTGAGGATGCAGGAGGAAAAGATGACACAGCTGGTGCTTTCAGAACTCTTTGATCCCAAAAGAACAACACGGAGCCAGACTTGTCACTCACAAGGACCACCACTCGTGAGGACTCATTTATTGACAGCTGGGAAGCCCACAGCTGCTTTAAACACTTTACAGCCACTGCTCTCCCCACAGCACACAGTGACCACTGGGACACTCCCATAAGAACATGTAGCCAGATTTCCCAGTCATGAGGATGACCACTCATGAGAGCTCATTCAAGGAAAGCTGAAAACCCCACAGCTGCACCCTCACTGTACTAACACAGGCACTCCTCTCCACAGACAGCAGCTCCACCAGCCCGCTGAACTGTGACCACTGGGACACTCCCTATGTGTGGCTTTGTCCTCCCCTGAGGCTGTTTCTCAGGAACCAGGCATGCCAGTGGAGGAATTCCCTCCATCACACTGGTATCCAGTGCTTGCAACTCCTCCAAGAACTGCTGCTTCTCTAGGATCTGCCCTCCAACACAATATAAACCAGCTTAACAGAAGCCAAACTTGGCAAGAAAACCAACAACTCAAAACTAGAACCAACTCGAGGGCTGCCTGGGGACAGGGTGGCTGCCACGAACCAGGACAGCAGCCCTTATCCTCCAGAGCCAGCTCTCAAAACAGATCTCAACAACAGGAAGGAAAGCTGGAACAGGGCCAGGACCCCAGCAGGGCTCAGGCTCAATCGTGGATCCAGCAGAGCGGCTGCCTACATCAGCTGGCACCCTGCAGGGGAGAGGGAAGAGTCAGGCCACAAAGCCCTTCCGCTTGCATCCTGTGCTTCCAAACAGAAATCCCACCCGCAGGTGACACCCACCTCAGGGGTGACAGTGTTTCAGCCAGCCTGGGTCCCTCCCTGCCCCATCCCACCCTGCCCCAGAAGTGCCACAGCTCCATACTCCCAGGAGACTCTTTAAGACTTTGGGAAAGGCAGGGAGTTGGCTGTGCAAGGACTTACCTAACACCCGGAGAATGTGCAGGGCTGCCACCATCTTGGCCTTCTCCTGCTTGCACTGGCCCTGCCTGTCTGGCGAGACCCACGTGAAGCCACTGACGGGTTTGTGGCCTCCTGGGATCACTGCCTGGTACCAGAACTTCTGCCACCCATTGGGGTTCACCTGGACACACCTGGTCATCAACAGGGGTGTCTCCAGGCAATGCTTCCAGCACACCATGTTCAGGCACTCCAGCACATTCTGCAGCGACAGAGGCAAGGCCACTGGCCTGGGCACTGCCAGGCTCTCGCTTCCCTGTACCCAGCTGGATGATGGCTCCTCCTTACAGAGCTGCAGCTTCTTCTTCAATTGGGGGTCCAGCCAGTCCACCCTCATCACTTCTTTCCCAAACCTCAGGTTCCCTAGGAGACAGGAGATGATCACCTACCCTCCAGCACCATCCCATCCCAATCCCATGTGTTACAGTGATCTCCAGGATTTTAGGGGCAGTTTGGATTTAGGGCCAAGGTGAACAGATACCAAAGCCAAATGCTCCTCAGCTGGGGCAGAAATGGGTACAAATCAGGACTTTGGAGGTCCCAGCTGGATGTCTGGTAAGTGTGTCCCATCAGGGCATTGCAGGCTTGGGACGGGGCTCAGATGGATTGAGCAGCTCCATCAGGAGTGTTTAAGGGACACTGAGGGGTTGGGCAGCTCCACTGGAAAGCTTTAATAACCTTTTAAATTAGGTTTAATAACCTGGTTATAAATCAGGACTTTGGAGGACCTAGTTGGATGTCTCGTAAGTGTGTCCCATCAGGGCATTGCAGTCTTGGGATGGGGCTCAGACGGATCGAGCAGCTCCATCAGGAATGTTTAAGGGACACTGATGGGTTGGGCAGCTCCACTGGAAAGGTTTAATAATCTTTTTAATTATGTTTAATAACCTGGTAAATGTTCTGGATGCCCTGAACTGGTGATGCTTCTGCTCTAAGCAGGCAGCTTCCTGGAGACCTCCAGCAGCCCCTTCACCCCAGCCTCAGCAGGACTGCTGGAAATCAACTGCACCAAGGGCATCCCACAGGAAACAGGGAGAACAAGGGGTGTCTCAAGGCTGAAGTCACCTTGCACCCAAGCCTGGAGGAGCTAGACCCCAGGAAGACCAGCCCAAGCAGCATCTCTCAGCACCACTCACCTTCTATCAGGGCTTTCTTGGCGAGGGCAGCAGCCCTGTGCGCCTTGTACTTGAGCACAGCGAGCTTGTCCTGTTTCTGGCAGGGGCTAGTGTGCAGGGTGACACTGTGGATCCCCTCAGTGACCATGTGCAGCCTGGCCTCCAGCTCCTGCTGGCTCAGCGAGGCGGGCAGGCCACTCACAAGGAGCTCACGCTTCTGTGTGCTCCAGCACACGACGATAGCGTGGCCCTGGCGTAGCTGGAAGCGGTGGAGGGTGGCGATGGCTCTCTGGGCATCCTGCAGGGAGGCGTACCTGGCGTAGGCAAAGCCCCGGTTGAGCCCGCTGAAGGCCATCATGAGGCGGAACTCGTAGAGCCTCCCCACGCTCTGGAATAGCGGGATCAGGGTGTTCTCGTAGATGTCCTGCGGCAGCCTGCCAATGTACACCTCGGTGCTGGCCGGCGGCGGGCTGCCCTCCCAGCCTGTGGGGACACAGTGACACGGTGACATAGTGAGTGACACAGTGCTCCCGGGGCTCCATAGCCCGGCTGCTCTCCTGACATACCTGGGGGGGGCCCTCCATAGTGCCTCTGCCCGTTGATTTGCACCAGCTTGATGCCGGTCTCCTTCTCCCAGGCGAGCAGGGCCATCTTAGCAGCCTCGTTGATCCCGTTGGTCCATGTCTGAAGAAGGAGATGATGGTGATGATTGTGTGAGCAAAGAGCTTTCAGCCTCCCAGCTGGGAGCATCCCAACCCCATGAGGGAACTGCAAGATCCACTGCTGGCCAGCATGTGGAGGGGCAAATGAACCCCTCTGCTCTCAGGGAACGTGAGGAGCCTCCCAACACTCCCATCCCAAGGACTGTCCAAGCCTGCTCCACATAACACAAAGTCCAGCAGGTTTGTCAGAGCCCGAAGTCAACAACAGCTTCCAACAGACCTGCAAGGGCTTGGAAAGCCAAAACACAGGCAGCAGCTGCCTGGTGCTGCAAGAGGGAGCTGGAGCACAGAGCCAAGGTGACCCATTGCATCATGACAGCTTTAAACTGAAAGACAGTGGGTTACATTGAATATTGGGAAGAAAATCATCCCTGTGAGGGTGGTGAGGCACTGGCAGAGGTTGCCCAGAGAAGCTGTGGCTGCCCCATTCCCTCAAGGGTTCAAGGCCAGGTTGAATGGGGCTTGGAGCAACCTGGGATAGTGGAAGGTTGCCTGACAGTACAGAAAATGTTAAAGTGAAACAAGAACTGACAACTGAATTGGAAAGCAGGAAAGCAGGTGAGTTATTACTGTCCTTGAAAACAGAACAGCTGAAGAGACAGTTACAGGAGGACAGAAAGGAAAACAAAAGTTGGAGGAAGAAGTTTAGCTAAGGCTTATGGGGGCTCCAAGTGCTCCTGACATGCAGATTAGGAATTTAACTGCATCTCCTGGAGACTGGCCAAATCTTTGGCCTTGTTACAAAACGAGATGAAATTAGAAAAGACACAGCCTTTAATGAACAATTGGCTAGAAGGTTACTGAAATTTTAGAACAGGAAATCCCCACCTGTGCAACACTAATTGCATGCATTCTTGCTATCACCACGAAATTCACTCCATCCCACATCTCACTAATATGGGTGAGATGTGGGATGGAGTAATTTTCATGGTGATACCAAGAATTCTACGTGTAATGTCAGACTAATTGACCATTCCCAAGAACTAGGATTTACAGGTCGTCCACCGAGAAAACAGAGGCGGAAAGAATGATATAATCAAGCATTATTTTCAAGAATTCCAAAAATTGCCATTCTCTTCCTCAGGGGCAAAGGTAAAAGAAATTCCTGACTAAAGTTAGTAAAAAAAATTAAAAGCTGTATCATTTCCAACAGGAGCAGTCCACCCCCACGATCCTGTTACAGCAGGATGGGGTTTTACCTAAATGTAACTTGCTTCAAACAGGCCCTGATCAAGGGTATCTTCACTGTTTAGTTCGACTGCATTACAGGAGACAGAACAGAGATGCTCTGAATGGGAAGAGGGACATTTATCTCTAGTCTGAGCAGTGAAATCAGCTCACATTTTCCATATAAGTAGGTACAATGGGCCAAAAAGGCAGAATTCAATAGGTTTCCCACATCCCACATTGCCCCAGTCAAATGGAGGCACAGACTGGATTAATGGCCTATTGGAAAAGAGCCCGAAGCTACAAACCACTGAAGGAGACACTCAGGGTACTTTAAATGAACTAAATAATCGCTGGGGATGCGTCAGCATTTTATGCAAATCCGTTTATGAATGAGGTGCTCCACCTTCTATTCAAGGGGAACGTCTGACAGCTTTACAATCAGGACAACCTGTTACCGTAAAAGTAATGCAAATTAAAACTGCCTCTGACTGATTAAACCTCGGGGCACTTACTTGGGAAACTACGGATAGCAGTGGCACAAAACAGAATTAGTGCACAGTGGCTTTTCCTGGTTTTTAATGGGATTATAACCTGTTCGGGCAAATCCCGCCGAGACTTACATTATTTTACTTTTTCAGAAAATGATACCAGAAACGGTGCCAGCACGTGTCTACTGAAAATCAAGTTATCCATTGAAAGACTGCTTATTCTTCTCACAGAAGGAATCAGCACCAGAATGAACCAGACTGAGCACAAAAATCACCAAACCTGACCCACTGGATGGAAACCTTCCCTTTTTTAATCTGTAATGGTCACTGTAGTAATGGCTGTAACCATGCTGAAGCCTGAATGCATTTCAATGACCATTGCTAATGAATAAGCCACAATTGCACAAATTTAGTAGCTCGGCCTAATGTGGCAGAGGGAATTATAACTGTAATATGTGAAGCACAACTTTCAATCAAAAAGGGGGAAATTTATTTAGTCAGCTTCCAATATTGACACAAAAAGCGAAAGCGAAGTTTTAGTGGAGATATAATGTATCCACAACTGTAAGCGGGTAATACATACTGGCACAACAAAAACGAATTTAAACCTCACAATGCATTCCACTACTAACCAGGCTCCTGATACGATCGGCGAAATCTTACGTCCACAAATTTCTTAAACTGGACTCTATGCCATCAAATATACCAGCCAAAAGAAGTGCTATTTAATCCTTTATGGCCCTCAAAGCGGTGGAATTATCAATGCAGGTTAACAGCTCTGCAATTAAACCTGCCATTTGTCTGGTCCCAGTGCACGGTGGTCGGCAGGGTTGCATGGCCGGACCCTGACTCCTCCAAAACCATCAGGGGGAGAGGGAGAGCTGTGCTGGGGACAGAATTTGCAGTACCGTGGATGCTGGAGTCCTAGCAAACCAAATAAACCCAGTAACAAGTGATTTATGCCAACTGAAAGATCCATGGCGAGCTTTCTTATCAGTATCAGGAGCTATCTAACAGCCCTTATCAGATACCTCAACAGGAAAGGATCGAGGTATAAGATCACCAGCTAATATTGAATGCCATCAGGTAGTGGCACCTCTCCACCTCCGAGGGATTTAATCTTTCACGAAGACTTAAAACCAACTCCGCACGAGGGTGGGGACCCTCACTGGGGAAATACGCGCTCACAGTGGGCTAAAAGACCACCCCCATTCCCTCCTCAGAGCCTCGTGGCCCGGCCCTGTGGCTCCCGCGATGGGTCCCGGCCCAGGGAACCGCCCCGAGGGGTGCCTGGGCTATGTGGAGGGCAGGACCCGGCTCTCCTCGCACAGCCCCCGGTGCTAACGGGGGTCCCGAGCACCCCCGGGCCCAGCTGACCCCGGGGGAGCGGAGCGGCGCTGGGACCGGGACCAGCCCTGCCTGCACTCCCAGCCGCGGTCGGGGGGCTCCGGTCCCCGCGGGAAGGCCCGATCTGAGCTGAGCTGAGCCGAGCCGAGCCCGCACCGGCGCTCCCCCGCCGCACCGACAGCTCCCACCTTCTCGTCCATCGCTCCCATTCCTCCTGTTCGTGCCCTTCGCGCCGTTCTCGACGTTACCGCTGTGCCGGCCTGGGGAGTAAAAGTTCCAGGACCGCCCCTCACACCGCTCCACCCCGGACTGACCCTCCGGCCGCACCCACCCGCCCCGTCGGGGGTCTGGCCTTGCTATGTCTCTCCTTGTATGTGAGGCAGGGTAGGCGTAGGAAAGGCGAGCAGTTGCTGTAAGACGTACAGCACCACCACCAAACTCTCTTTAACAGAAGCGTCAAGGTTGGAAGAGACCTGCAAGACCATTTAGTCCAGTCATCAGTGCAATTACACCTCAGATAACAACGTCCCGGGTTTGAACCTATCCATACTTGCAGAGCTGGAAGGCTCCGTGCTGCTTTTTCTAATACTTGCTAAAAAAGGCGAACTCTCTCTCTCTCTCTCTCTCTCTCTCTGTGTGTGTGTGTGTGTGTGTGTGTGTGTGTGAAACATCTACTTAAAGAAATCCTTCAAACAATGTCTGATGCACAGGAGAATGCATTGGCCTAAAGCTTCACTCCGTGATGAAGTGCACCTGGGTGAGAAACTGAACAGTAGTTATTGGCTCAACAGCTGTCCATTTGTGGAGGCACCCGAGGCTTTGCTGGTGCCAGGTCAGACTTTTTGAGGGCGTGGTGGCGAAATCTGATCTGCACTCCCAGTACCCAGAGGCCCCGGGGCGGGAGCCAGATGAGGGGCAAGGCCAGACAGACCATGGTGCTTATTTTCATGCCAATGTCCTCCTCCTGCCCCAAGGAAGGGTGGCGGGACATTCACCCCCTTGGGGTTAAAGGCTTTTATTCCTTCTGATGGGGCATAACTGGCTCAATTTTGCTCAAGTGAGAGGCAAGGGTTATGACTTAAAAGGGGTCATAAACCATCAAAAAACCTTCCGACAGTGCAAAATTCCCCTCCCCAGGTGAGGTACCCACGTGTTCCATCTAAACCTAAATGTGTTTAACCCACTGATCCTGGTGTTTCTTGGGTTTTCCCCCACTCCTGATGGATCAAGATTGTGGCCATCACTCAGGCCACCAGTCATCAAAATTGCAACAATCAAGTCTAGTTACTGGATCCACGGGTGATGAGAGCTTCATCTCTGCTTTCCACTGCTTCTAAATGGATCATATTTTTATTTGCCAACATATTTTTATTTACAAACACCACTCATTCAGTGTTACTGCACCTCTAATGCTCCCCAGTGGAACAAGCTCTGGTTACTCCTGATGTGGCAGCTCAGCACTTCCGGCACAGGAATGCAGATCCCCTGCTTCAAAGCACAATTCCACCCCTCCACAGCATTGTCACTTGCCATGCTACAGCCACTTATTCCATAATGCCCCAAAGCAGCACCATAGGATCTTGCAGATCCAGATAATGACCAATAACTCATAAAACTGTGGGAAGAGGGAAAAAATATTACCATTGTAATATTTGAGATGTATAAATTCGTGTATTTTAATCTGAGTGGTGTATAAATTCATATATTAAGCATATCCAACTGTGATGTATGCTTTGGGTAAATTTGTGTATCAAAATATATTGTATGTATAACCTGAAAATCATGTTGCAAGCTCTGACTTCCAAAAGATTGCAAAAGGCTTCTCTCGCTGCCGAAACTCATATCCATTTGTAAAAGTCTTTAGAATAATAGCAGGGCAGAACCACCATTTACAACAGAAAGAATGTGGTCGGACAGGAGATGGCCCAAGTCGTCAAGGATGAGACCCCACTTCTCAAGACATCAACACCTGATACCAACCAAGGAGGGAGGACAAGAGATGGAGAGGGATTCAACATTTCAATGGACAATTTCAAGAGCCTGATTCAGACGCCAAACTCCTCCAGGAAATCCTTTCAGAACGGAAAAAGAAAAGGATGGCATGAATATGCCCACTGGACAAAGACACAGAATGGACTTGCTCCAGGGCAGGAAAACTATATAAAAACTAGACCCTAACACCTGGTGTTTGTGGATGGGGAAGGTCAGCTCACTTGAGGCTGTCCCCCTGCCCACTCAACCCACCCTGTTGCTTGTTTTTATTGTGGCTATTTCAAATTGGTTTTGGGAATTGTAAAATAAATTGCTTGATAGTAACTTTGATTCTGATTTATTTATAACACTATAAACCTTGAAATACAGACACGCACAAAAATCATATCAAAGAAATATAAATTGAATACAAAATTATAATGATTTTTTAAAAAAGGTTTAAAAGTTTTGGTTTTTCTCCGTAGGAAGGAAGAAATAGCTAGTCCAGCCCGTCTGCCTCAAGCCGTCCTTTATATTTCTAAAGATAAACTGCTTGGCTGTACCACTGTCTTGCTAAAAATCCAAGAGCAAAGAGAAAGGGAAGTTGATTCATATCCACCGTTGGCGGGTTAGGTTTCTTTCCTTTTGTTCCATTTTACTTATAGATTCCCCCCCCCCCCCCCCCCCCCCCCCCCCCCGCCCCCCATAAGTAGCTAGGAAACAACTGGATCCTTAAGAAACAAAAGAAGTGATCAAGCTTAGAGGAGGAGGGCATGTGGTTGCACTTATCTGGGAGTTTCTCTCTGAGGGGGCAGAAATACCACGAGAATTGGGCACATAAAGGATGGGGCTGGCGCAGTTGCTGACTGTCTGTCAGTTTTGGAGGAGGAGGTTGGAGCTCCTGCTCGGGGAAGGGAATTTGCTGCTGCCGCCGGAGCCCAGCCCAGAGCTGCTTCTCCTGCTGTGGAGTAAGGCTCTGCTCGTGAGAGCAGCCACTGAACTGGGACAGTATTAACACTCACCTCACTAAAACAGGGACCTATCACCATCTGCTCAGGTGCCTGGCACCCTGAGCTCGCCTCTCTCTGCCCTGCTCAGAGCCAGGTCACTGCTGTCCTGTCCCCTCTGCTCCTTCAGCCCTGCTCCGAGCTTTCGCTGCACTGCAGCCCCGCATCCCTGCCCGCTGAGACATTCAACGGTTCCAGCCACAGCCCCAGAGCTCCTGACACATCTCGTCCACCACCCCGGCATTTTTGCTCATTCCTGCTGGCCCAGCTTGGTGCTCCTCACAGTCCTGCTGAGGCACCGGGATCAGCTGTCCCAGGCTTTGTGAAGCAAAGCCTCTCCTCCATCCCTTGGCATCTTGGACCAGCCGCCATTACCGCGTGCTCGCCTCCCCGAGCCCGCCCCACAGCGCCGCCTGCAGCCGCGGAGGGATAACCGCATCTGCCCTGTTGGGAGCCACCAGCGCCCCTGCGGGCTGTGACTGGAACTGCACCAAAGGGGAAACTGCCGGTGGCCGAGCAGGGTCACTGGGTTTGTGTTCTGCTTGTTGTTAATGCTGCACTTGGTGGTCTTTGTTTGCTTTATTACACACACTAGTAAAAAACTGTCATTCCTGTTCCCATGTCTTTGCCTGAGAGCCCCTTAATTTTAAAATTACAATAATTTGGAGGGAAGGGGTTTACATTTTCCATTCCAAGGGAGGCTCCTGCCTTCCTTAGCAGACACTTGTCTTTCAAACCAAGACATCTACAGGGAAAAAGTCACTAGTGATCCAGATTCATAGACACAACAGAACACTGGACTACTGAAATAGGCTCTGCTCACCCAAGTACCTGCAATTAAAAATTCATTTTAGCAGTATGCCTATTTGTGCAGTGCTGCTATAAATTGTAAATAGGCTTCCTTTTTTTAGTAGAAAAATGACTGATTTTTCCAAAGAATTAGTAGCCCATACCCACCTCTAGCTAATGTCAGCTTGCTCTTCTGAAATGCATCTCAGCAAGCCAAAGTGTTGCCACTAGATGGCAAAATGAGACTGAATCTTCTCTCGTACACAATCTCAAATTTTATTCGTTGGATGGAGATAAAAGAGAAAAACATTAATATATTTTTTCCATTTTAATCCTCTGACATCTGTTTGGAAAACAGTAGTTGCAGATATTCTATTATGTGAATGGGAAGGTGTGATGGTGAGATCCTACTCTGCTGTTACTTTAATCGACATCTCAGAGAAGAGCCCTGACAGATCAGGACTGCTCCAATGGACAAGTACTTTTGACCTGTGCTTGCCTTCCTTCGTAATGAGCCAGGGGATAAAAGGAGTTGTTGTAAGTCCACTCATAGTACAACACGTGTACAATTTGAAATACATGCAAAATGCTCCTTTATAAGAAAAAAAATGCCTCTTAAGAGTACACTATATTTTGAACATGACAATGAAAAGTTGAAAAGCATGGGGTGTTCAACAGTTCAGCTCCTTGGAAACTCTAAGCCAGTCATAGAGACGATCATAAAGATTGAAAACAAAACTAACATTAAAAGTAAAACTATACCCGAGATGATGTTGACTAGCAGCAGTTTTCTCCGAGTCACCTGTGTATTTTCTGGTCTGTGAAATACACTCTTGAAAACTTTCAAGATTGACAAAATCTTTTCCTGAGAAGGTCTGAAATGACTATATGCCATGGAAAAGCTGTAGAAGATTTTTTATTTTCACAGCATTGCCAAATCACAAGTGCTTTTCTTATGGGTCACCAAGCTGAAATATTTAGAGAATTGGAAATCTATTAGGATCAGAATCCAGTTCTGAGTTTGTGTATGGACAGGAGCATTGCAACTGCAACAATGACCAAAATCCCATGTTGGCAACCAGTTTACAGTATAAACTCTGCAACTTTCTGTAGAGTTGAAGCTACAAAGTAGCTTTATTTAGGTTAGAAAACAACTGCCTGACTGAATTAAAGACCACTGAGAAACAATGTCAGAGCCAATAAGCTGCTTATGGGTGTCAATAGTTCATTTGATTAAAATAGCAAAATGGGTTAAAATAATCACCATATTGTTAGCTGTCAGAATAGTTGGATAGACTTGAAATACTGCTGTTTAAAAATGTAAATGAAACAAAAATCATAACTTTTGTCCCAGCATTGTTGCTGAAAGAGAACAATTTTGGGGTTTTTTTTTAATAAACCAGAAAAAAAACTCCTACCAAAATCCAAAAGAAGGCAAAGCAAATGGAAAGCCTGTTATGGAAGCACTGAATGGGAATACCTCTGGCTTCAGCTCCATCCAGGGACAGCAGCTCCCACAGACTGGTTTCCAGTGGAGTTGGGGAGTTCCCCAGCGCAGCCCAATCCTGCAGTGGTGCAGAGGGGACAGGAGGGGCCGGGATGGGATGGGAGCCAGAGCAGGAGCTGTTCCAGCCAAAGAGCTGGGCTGGTGGAAAAAACCCTTGGGGGTCACTGGTGCCTTGCAGAGCCAAGGCCTTGGCAGCTCCCCCTGGGCGGCAGGCTGGCCTGGAGCCGGGGGAGGAAATCTGTGCTTTTTGACAGCGCAGGTGGAAAGGGGTTGACAGCAGTTAGCCCAGACTAAAGGGTGTGGTTTTATCTTCATCTTTACCTTAAGCTCCAATAGCTCTGTCAAACTGGCAACCTCAGGTACAAAACCGGCATGTTCACTGGCAGAATTCTGTTCCTGGAAGACACTGTTGGTACAGAAGGGTCGTGTCCAAAACAGAACATCATTTCCAGGTGTCCTTTTGGCCCCTTCTGTGTCACAGTACAGCTTACCCTGTTTGGCAGCTCCTGAACTGAGCTGCTGAACAGCACTGAGCAGCCCAACTCTAGAGGAGAGTTCTTCAGTTCCAATTCATCCTTCTCAAGTTTGCAGCAGCTTTTCTTGTTAGCAGAGCCCTCCACAGGTCATGAGAACAGCTGACTTCTATCACCCAGTCACAAAGTTCATCTCCTTTTTTTCTTTCCCTCATGTCCAACTTCCCTTTCTCAGACTTAATAAACATTTTTTTCAGTCTTTCCTCAGTAGACAGCTCTGTTGAGGTCTCCTAAGTGTTCTCTGCATTTGTTTGCAGCATTTCTGGACAAACCAGAAATATTATGTCACTTATGACCCAAAGAGAGTAGAATAAAACATGTACCTGAGCAAACTGCTCTTGCTAGAATATCTATAAATACCTGCCTTATTTTTTACAGGACTTTAGTAGTTGATTCTCTTTGGTTTCTAAATAGAGTCCAGCTGCACTCTACAGTGGCTGTATTTTGGATTTCAGACCTTTTGGAATTGCCTAAACTCCATCTTGATACCTGCTCAGAGTAACACAATTCACTGGCAATGGAAAAGATGCTTCTTCAAGTATGCATTTTTTTTCCATCCAGGAAAATCTTTGCTGAGGGTTGAGTTCCTATAGAGAACGCTTTTTTTGTTGTTGTTTTTGTTTGTTTTGTTTGTTTTGTTTTTGTTTTGTTTGCTTTGTGTGAAATTGGATTTGAAGCCAGTGTCTCACACAGTTTTATTCAAGCCATACATTCCAGAGGCAGGTAGGTAGGTTAGTATTTACCTCAGCTGCTGTTCCCATTGAAGTGTCACATTCAGGGTCTGTCCTTCCCTGCTCCTGCATCTGGCAGTCACCAGTGTGGGGAAGTGGGGAGGAAGCCTCCAAGTTCCATTCCTGCAAATTGCTTTTTCAAATTGGCCTAGGTGTGAATGTGAGTATCTTGATACTTTCCCCAGGGGGGAGATTTACACCTGAGCCAGGTGTGTAAGGGAGCACATCGACATGGTAAAAAAGCATTGTCCCACCTCACAGGGTCTGCTTCCCTTGTCTCCCTTCTCTGGCCCTGAAGACAGCTCATTGCTAAGCAAAGGTCAGTTTGTTGTGCTCATCCTCCCGAAGGGGGTGATGGAAATATCTGAAATTTCAGAAAATATATGAACCCCCTCGGCACCAGGGCTGTTCTTATGATCAGAGGTTTGTCCCCCGTGCATCCAAAACCTCTCCTTGCCTGCCGTCTGCCCTCAGCAAAGCACCAAATTAACGCTGACATTTCAGTCTCTCACAGTTACAGGTAGGTAGTACAGCCTGGGAATTGGGCATGTCATGTTGAATGGAGAACTATAGGCTGTCCAGGGTAAAAATTTCCAGGGTAAAAGGAAGAACCCACCTCGGTCTTTTAAAAACAAATTTGGGCAGGACAAACATAAACCACTCCATAAAGATCCACTCTTTGGGAGTGAGGTGAACATGAAGGCGAAATTCTTACAAGGTTTGAACTTTTTTTTTTTGTTTGTTTGGCTCTAGGGATATGGACATGTAACCTGAATTACTTTAGAAGAATAAACCCTTCTGAAAGTAGTTCAAAGTAAGCCCTTGACTCCACTTAAAACAGGGACAGAAGGCCACCAGAGAGAGGTGAGAGAAAATGGAAAATGTTGCTGCTCTTTGAAGGCAGCAGAACGTCAGCAAGTGTGAATTTCCTCCCTGTATTGCCTAAAATGATTTGAGTATCACATTTTCAAACCTCAGTCACCAGACTGATGCAGACTGGTGCATCACTGCGTCAAAAAGAACGTACCACTGGCAGCTGTACCTGAGGAGACACTTCTTTTGTGTGAAGGTTGTGTCACTGCAGGCTATAAGGTACCTGTGAAACACCTAGTTCTTTAAAAAGAGGGAACAAAAGTCTCAGTAGAAAGATATGCACCTGATAATAGCAGTAAAGTCAGTGTTTCTCAGCTTTTGAAAATCTAAGAGCTTAAAATCCATCTCATGGGATTGCCAGCTGCTGTAGGACTATATCTGAAAATTCAAATATAGAAAATATAAGGTGGTGTTTCCTCAGCAAGCCTCACTGGGGCACCAGATCCGTTGTGTTTATGATGCTACAAAAGATATTCTAGAGAAAGACAGAGCTCAAGTTCATGTGCAGCTGGGTTTTGCAAGAAATGCATGCGCGTAGCTATGAGGTACTCAGTGCCACGGACAAGATGCAAGCAAATAATAATAGATACATGTGTTAGAATTTCTGTGTTAGTTGCTCTTGAGACTGGGAGATTGACTTTAGAGGTGACTGATTTCCTCCTTTCTCAGCATCAGAATAAATGATACTTTAATTCTCCTATGACACTACCAGCATAAATTTTGACCAGACTAATTAATTTCATGTTAGTACAAATAAGGAGTAACACAATTGCAATTAGATCTGCTACACTGGGTTTGGGATAGAAACCAGATTTGAAGGTAATGAAATGCATCTTAGACAAAACAATTAGAAATTTAACACAGGCTCCTGTCTCCCTGTGAAATCCAGGGGGTGTGATGGAATGTCTGAGGTGTAGTTATGTGACCTCCCCTTTATCACTGCTGAAAATGCACCAGCAAAGCAACTTTTCCTTTGGAGATTCTTTGTCAGCAGTTCATTTAGTCCTATTTCATCCCCCGACCTAGAGGTGATAATATTTCTGTGATAATGTCAGGACATGCCTCAGATGATTCACACAGGTAATTTCAAGTAAGAATCCAGAAAACACAGCTGTAGCATGTATTTGATAAATGCTACTCTGCTTAGAACAGCTGTGACAGCCATTTAATTTCATAGTTTTAAATACCATACTGCCATCATTTACCAGAATTTCTCCAGAAAAAAGTAAGCTACTCTAAATCAGACTCTGAATTTCAAAAAAAAGCTCTTACTGTGAAGACTTGTAGGTTTGATCTGAAATACATGCATTTATATGCAACACACCTGCAGATTGCAGACATGAGGTTAGGAGATCATCAGTGACTGGAGACGAGGGGGATGCATTTCATTTCTCCATTAAAAGAAGAGGAACTTTCCTTCTCAGTGCTTCAGAACTATGCACCTGTTCTTACTAGCTCAGAAGTTATCACCTTTTGTACAGTCTAAGGGAGGAGTGAGCCCAAGGATTCGTACCAGCACAGTTTTGGGAGGAGGTTCCACAACAAGAAAAGGGAGAATGGACAGGCTGGCTGTTTTTAAAAAACAGACACTTGGAATTACTCAAACTAATCTCAGCAAAGGGACCTGCTAATAGGAGGGTGCCGGAATTGGTTGTGCAGGACAGATCAAAGTCTATCATGTCCCCGTGGTAATAATATGGTTTTGTGGATTCTTTTTCAGATACAAAAATCCTCCTAAGAAGTAGCCAAAAAATGAACTACTGATACAATGGCAACATAATAATTTTTCATCCAAACTTGTACATTTTTAGTTTCACTGAGTGATTCTTTATTTGAAGGGGTGCTGACTGTAATTCCATCATTAATTCATTAGTTCCTCATTATGTACAGCTCTGACAATAACCTTTAATTGTACAAAGAAAGATATTTCAGGTACTGAGGTAAATTAAAGAAGTTTCTCTTAAGTGAACGTTTTCTTCTTTGGGGGGACTTACCTGGGCTAGACTTTCACAGAAGAGTAACCCACACCTATGCAGATAATAGGACAATATTTTTATGCACGTATAATGTGAGTAAAACCACAAATATTTATGTGTGCAATTACAAGGAATTAGGGTCCATGGGTGCTTACTTCTATGTACAGGCAGAGCATTTTCAACCCTCCGCTGTTCTTCCTTGTTTACTTATTTATATTCAGAGAAAGGAAGTGGTAAGGCTGACTAGCTGAAACTTTTCTGAGAAGAGACCATTTTGTACCAGAGGAAGCAGCGTCTCTCTGTAAAGGACTCGCAACATAATTTCAATTGACCAGAAGAGTTCCTTGACAGAAGCAGCTGGAGGTTGGGCAAGGAGTTCCTTGGAGGTGGCCACGCAGAGGGAATCCATGGCTGTGTCATGGGCAGCACAGCTATGAACTCTCCCTGACTGCCTCGAGGAGAGGAAAAACCAAGCATGGACCTGCGGAATGTTCCCTACCGCTCCGATGTGCTCACCTGGGACCCAGATGACTTAGCAGAATATTTCAGGACGGTGAGTTTGGTCGTGTTTTGTCTTTGTCTGATGGAGGAGCAAACTGCTGTAACATGGATTGGGCTAAATTTGGATATTTTATAATGGCCAAAGCTCGCTGCTGAATTAAAAGCAAAACCACTTTCAAATGAGAAGCTGAGCTCAACTGGTCAGTGGAAATGCATCTTGAAAGGGATTTTTAAATTGGACATGAGAGAAATTCATGGCTTAGTTAGAGAAAATAAAATATACTACCATGCTTGTTGGTGTAACAGACATTAACAGCTGTGGAAGGCACTAAGCTGTGAAGATTACAAGTTTTCTGTTTCATCTTCAATGATTTTAAGAAGAGGTATTTTTTTCCAAATTGTTTGGTGTAACAAATGAGGCTCTGAATGTCTTTGTTAATCACATCCATGGCTAGACTTGTAAAACTTGGAACACATCAGGCTTAACTTTGAAATAATGTGAAGTTTATCTTTTTCAATGGCTCCTATAACTCTGTGAGAGTCTTATCTGGAGAGCTGAGGCAAGTTTGATAGTAGAATGCAGAATTACTTAATAAAGATGAGCAGATCAAACACAGAGTCTACCAAATCTCCAAAGAAGTGAAACTGCCAACTACTTGTAAGCCCCTAATTTTAGGGTGCAGGAGTTAGTGGCACAGGAAAGTGAAACCAAAAACTGGAGATGGAACAGATATCGTTATCAACACGTAACTTCAGACAAGTACAAAAAAATTACAACAACCGTGCAGGGGGAAGTTGGACCACGATTTCCAAGAAATTAGGAAGGGAAAAACGGCTTTCTGAAAGATCTGATAATAATATTCTAAAAGGATCAACTGTAAGTTCTACCATAACTGAATGCACATTTATCTGTAGTGCCTCCCTTCTAGTGATCAAGATGCTCTCCAGAATAGAGAGAATGGCATTCCACTCTTGGGGAGCTAAATCAGGGCAAAAGCTGTTTAAATAATCTAAAAAAATCTGGATAAGACAAGAATGTCAGCCCAAGTCAGCCAGCTCTGGGCACCTGTAACCAGATCTTGTCCCTAGATAAACTCAGAGAATGAATGAACTGATGAAGAACCAAATTTTCAAATAATTTCTGAAATTTTTTTTGTTAGAAAAAGTGAAGATGTTCATATTTGGGATATTCCAAGGTTTATTTTTAATAGCTAAACAGCTTTTTTATCAATTACTTCAAGACTGAGATTAGGTCTCAGTCACAGTGATGTGTTGCTTCCCTCTGCATGCAGACTTGTGCTGGTAACATCACAATGGCACTCACTACATGAAAAGAAATTATTTACAGGTTTAAGTCCTCAGTCTGCATAAAAGTTTTAATATATATCCTAAAATATTTACCAGAGTTAGGTCTGTTTGTTCATATGAACAACTGAAAGTGGCTCCTAAAAATATCCTGTCTGCTGTTGGGTTGTTTCCAGGATCCATTCTCGCGTACACCAAGTTACAATGTTACTCCTTAAAATGAAAAAATGGGATATAACTACAAAGGACATAAACCTCCCTGTGAGAGCTTCTCTGCTTTAGGGGAGCTATCCCAGCAGCACAGGGTTGTTTGTCTGCATAACTTTCCCCGACTAAAGTTTCAGAAAGAGTAAGAGTCATTCTTTCGTCTCAGCCTCCAAAAGTCACTTTGTCTGCCTGCTCTTTGGCTTCCTTCTGATATGGACTTGACCAACTTGAAACAGAAAAACCCCAGATCAAAAATATAAATTGTGTTCTTACATGATGCCATTACTGTTCAAATAATAATACTAAAAAATTAGGACAACTGCTGGAAATGTTTAAAAGTCATGTCCTGCTTTGTGGTCAACCTGTACATGAGCAACTTCTAAATGCTACTGGAAAACATTGTCCTGTGGAAAAGCTTTGCAAATATTATAGATAATTTCCAGGGTTAACAAAGGAGATTTCCATCCAGAAATGATAGCTTTTGGATCCCAACAATGAACTCTGTGACTGGGAGCACTCAGCTTTAGTATTCCTGGATAATAGGGGGTTTTGGTCTACTTCTGCAGCTGCTCATCCCAGTCAGTACCACAATAATTCATTTTTAAAAATATTTCTTTGCACCAGAGAACTGTGAGGTAGTTTGTAAATGTGAGGAATAACTTCTTTGTACTGTGTTCCTAAATGGATGAAAACCCTTAAGTCCACTGAAAAATGTCATAAAAATCCATATTTATGGAACAAAATGAGCCATTTAGGCAGGCCATAGAATACAAAAGGGTATCTTGGAAGCATCTGCTCAAAGCCAGCCATATATTTATTGTATCTTTATTGATTCTTATAATTAAGGGTGCAATAATCATCCTCGTCTCATTGACAGCTAAAGTATAAGGACTGTGAGAAAGTCGTGAGGAAGCACAGCATAAATGGACAAAGGTTTTTGGTAAGTGGAGTGGTAAAATTCCTTCCAGTAAAATTCCAACCTAGTGATGTTTTTGCACTGGCAGATGAAGAGCCGCATTCCAGGTGGTTGTTGAGCTGTAAATATGGGAGGTAAATGCTTTTGCTAAAATCAGCCAGACAACTTGCTTTAAATATAGAATGCTGGGAGCCCAAGCATGTTGTTCAATACAAATATTTTTTAGTATTTTTTAAATTGATAGGGAAGTTCTAAACCAATAATCTTGTATTGAATTAATCTCTTTCTTTATAGGAAGTTCTTGTTTTCAAATATTAACTACAGAAAACCACATTTATTAATTATCCTCTCATACTAAAGAAGACACAGCCCTGCTCAGAATGACTGGCTTATTCATTGGAATAACTCCTTCATTCCTCTATAGATAAAATCAGATTTCTTCTGTAGAAATACAC
Organism: Brachypodius melanocephalos; assembly: GCA_013398615.1. NCBI lineage: Eukaryota > Metazoa > Chordata > Aves > Passeriformes > Pycnonotidae > Brachypodius > Brachypodius melanocephalos. The sequence continues at coordinate 309,770 of VZSR01001775.1, read as the reverse complement.
AAAATTAATAAAATTTAAGAGCATCTAAACTAGTAAGCAAAAACCCAGTGACTTTAAACCAACATTGTTCCAGGGTTGGCTTAATTTTAGAAAAAAGCTGATAACTTCCACTGACATAGCAGCTGTTTCGAGGTCTTAAATTCACATCCATGCAGATGTGTAGGAGCTTTTAGTATTACTGGTTTTTTACTTTTTATTTTCAAATATTATTTTTATTTCCCCAGAAGCAGTAATTTTGGTCTTCTGTTTAATTAGTCACAGTGGGGAGATCTCTGCATACCTCTTCTAAAGTTTTGTATTTTTCATTTATGTGACCTAATATTCCATTTTTTGACATTTAATTGAAACAAAACATAAAACTTTTCGAGCTCCAAGGATCTGACCCCTCCCTCCTGCTGGAGGGTGCAGTCAGCATTATTCAGATGTGTCATGGGATTTATCCTGCCAGCTCCCAAGATATCCTCCTCAGCTCAAGCACTGAGGATCTCTGGCTGGAGTGGCAGTTCTGGCTGTGGAAGCACAATGATATTCTGGTAGTTCATGAGGTGCAAATAGAAAGTGCAATAAGTGTATGATTTCTAAGTGACTTTTGTGATTTTCTACTATTTCCAGAGTGTTTCTGTAATTAGCTCAGAGTGCAGCACCTCCTCAGAGGCATCCCAGCAGATTTGAAGGATGTTTTCTACTGAGCAAGCCAAGCAGCTGCTCACCTCTGCTCAGACTCTTTTTAAGCTTTTGAATTACTTGGCAATTGCATAATGAAAAAAAAAAAGGAAAAGATTCACTTGTTAAACAGAACCACAGAAGAAGATGTCCAGTAAAATATTCCAGAGTACAAAGCAATCTGGAAAAAACCTGCTTCTCTCCATGAATAGTTTTCCTAAGAAACATCTTTTTACATTTTGTGAGTGACTGGAAACTGCCAAATTACATTTGCACAGAAGCAGCTGCTCAGGCTGAGTGTTTGCTGGATTTGTAGCTGTTGTCAGATCTACATGACAAACCTGGCATAAAAATGTTACTCCGAAATTAATCAGAATAAATCCTGATTTCAGAGTCACCTTGCTGTGTCTACTGGCAACCACAAGGAAATCCCTATTGAGAGCAGTAGGAATAAAACCAAAGGGGTTCCATGTAACTTATTCTAACAAAATTCTCTATTATTTAAAGCAGAAATGTGGCCCTTGTACAAGAGTTTGTACCTTTAATATTTTTCAGGTTTATCACCAGAACAGAACTCCAGTGAGAAGCTTTAAAAGCCTTTAGAAAAAAAATACAATTCTTCAGGAAGCACTGCAGGACATTTCCATAAAAGCAGTACATTTTTCCTGTGTTTCACTCTTCCCAGAGGCAAAATAGTGAGGAAAAACACAGATAGGATTTGTTCTGTCCTGAACATTGACACTGACAACTTTGTGAACCAATTTGTAGTTAGAAACCTATTATTGTTACCAGTAAAAAAGACAAAAAGAACCAGGCTATCATTCCTGTTCCAGAAAGAATTCATGAAGCTTGTGATTAACTAAACAAAGAAGTTGAATCTTTTAAACTTTTAAATTTTTAAACTTCTAACAAACTAAATCTATGAAATCCAGAGTCTTCATATTGCCTGAATCTGTCCTAACTGTGGATTTGCACATGCTGGAGGAAGAGAAGGGATGACTCTGCAGGAGCATCAGGAAAGGTTTCTAGAGAGCACATCTCAATCAGGAGGAATCTCAGTCCAGAGGCTGTGTTATGGTTGAGGGGGGAACAAACATCCTCCCCCCATCCCTTCTTCTAGAGTTTTTTAGTCTACCAAAGCTGCTTTTAAGTCCAAGGAGTTTTCTAGTTATGTGTCCCCTGAACATGGGATTTTTCATGTACTCTGTTACAGATAAAGTTCTTAGAAAAAAACTCCAGCCAAAAGTTCTGTATTTTAAAATCTACAGTAATACTTCAAAATTTTGTAACCATGCACAATCTTTGCTGATTTCCAAAGAAGGAATTCAATGCACCTGGCTTCTGAAGTCATGTAAATACCACATGAATTCATGCCACATTTTTGAATATACGTGTACGACTTGGATAAGTCACAGGGTGTTCCATGGACAATTTTGTCACATATTCCATGTGTTTCCTTTCCAGAACATGTCTGAAAATGATATTCAGAAATTTCCAAAGCTCAGAGTGCCGTAAGTAAAGTCAAACTATTATAATGTTAAAAATTATTTTAGCTGTTTTGCAGTGAAGGAAATATCAGGCAAATGATTTGTGAGTGATCGGTTAGAGGCTTGTTCATTGGAGCATACTGAGAGAAAAAGAAGAGTATTCCAAAATAAAATGAGTGTTGTCGTGACTGCTCAAATGAAATGATACAATACAAAAAGATTGTCTGGGGGATGTTCAAAAGAACTCATGCATAAATTCTTTGATTGACAGCAGCTATACAAAGGTTAAGCTTTTTTGCAAGTAATACCTTTGAAGTATGACTTAGCTGCTCACTGCTTAACTGTTGACTTTAACTTAAGGGAAAAAAAAGTCAGTTATGTCCACAACAGCTGAGGATTTGAAATCGTTTTCATGTGCTTTTGCTTTGGGTGGGTATTCAAGAGAAATCAGTCTGGGCCATGTGAGTCAATGTTTAATAGCTTTCCTCAGCTCCTATGGATTAAGCCTTGAAAATGTTTCCAATTCCTCTCAATAGCTTCCATAATTTCATAGAAGTTGCATAATGAAGAACAATAACCTCATTAAGCCAATACTGAATAAGAGAAATTGGCTTCTTCTAATATTTTATGGTGAAAAATGAAGGATTTTATTTTGCTATGAGTTCTCTGCTACATATTTAAGCTGGAAGTTAGAAGGTTTCTAACCATGAGACACATGGAGCTCTTCAGGGTCTTCCAAACAAAGGAGGGAGGAAAAAAAAGGGAATTCAAGCTGTTCCAGCATGGCTGTGTCTTTGTTGCTCTTTTCCCAGTTCCAGACTCCCTCCCTTCACAAATATCTTGATTTTGCTACACAAGATACAATTTGCTTTGCGTTTTCTGGTGCATCAGAGCTTGTGGAAGGTGTTTTGGGGAAGACAAGAACATTGAAAAGTTTTGTGCTCATGGGTGAGCTGGTGGGACAAACTGAGCCCAGCAGGATATCCTTGTTCAGATCAGATATGGACTGAGTTTGAAAGCCTTGGATGTGGTGCATTTCTCACAATCACATCTATATTTTCACACAAAAATATCCTGATAATAGGGGTTGGTGATGTACAATGTGTTAGTAAGGAGGTCCAGACATTATTTTAAAAAGATGCTCTCATGTCTCAGAATTCCTGAAATCACTTTAATTGAAAGCAACATTTAACAATGTTGATGACAGACCAGATTGTCTGTGACAGACTCATCTTACCATACTGTAGAACTTGTAATTCTCTGATAGTTTGTCCCACCTTGGCAGTCCTTTGGCAGAATTACCTTGTGTTCTCATTGTCTGAGCTTTTAATTTTGAGAACTTCTGGTGATTTCCCTTCAAATTCGTGAGAGAAAAATAGTCAGTGGATGGTCCAATAAACTCAGACATATCAGAGATATTAATGCCATAGGTAAATCATTAAAATGGAATCTAACCATGTGGAGTTGCTCCTACCTCCTCATCGAACCTATCGATACCTCCAAACTTGATTTTCACACCCTAGAAAAAGTGAACAGCCTTTTTTAGACAGGTCTTTTGGGTTTCTCACTTGTTACACCCCAGCAGAAACTGAACAAACTTTTCAGTCAGATCTTTTGGATTTCTCAACAAGAAGTGAATTTGAAATCAAGAGCTTTAAAAGAAGAATGAAGCTTGGTCCTTCAGGTGCTTGAGGAACTGAATAAATAAGTAGATATTTAAATCTGAAGGAAAGCTCTGGAACTAAGGCCTCTATTCTCAGACTTTTTCATAATTACAAATAAGCAAAATATTCACTGGAATATGGTGATTATACATGCAGGAAGGTCCTCTATGTAATGCTACTGTTTAGAACAAGAATTTAGGGCTTTAATGGGGAAGAGAACTGGTTCTCACTAAAAGCAAGCAAGCAAGCAACCAACAAAAAAACCTCACAACAACAATAAACCAAAAATCCACTTAACCCCAGAACAACCCTCTTGGATAAAATTAATGGGCAGAAGAATCTGCCATTTTTTAAAACATGAATTTCTTTACTTCAGAATCTCCCTACCCTCATCGAAACACAAAGTGCTGGCTGGTGATTTCTGCTAGAACACATTCACACTCTCCTTTTGTATCATAATGCAAACCTCAACTGGTTGTAGAAAGAATTTTTCTACAACCTGAAGGAGGCATTAACATATTATAGTTACACTACGCTTAACAGCAATGCTAAAACCTGCGCATATTCTGCAGAAAGCTCAGTATAAATAGCAGGTATTACACTTCCAGCGTTGGCCAGTGAGGAAATGAATAAAAGATACATTAACAAGAGAGACTGTTCCTCAATAAATGTAGCAGAAGTATTCCAACCTACATGGAGCCAGCTCCTGGAATCACACAAGGCTTGCAAAGGTTTGCGAAGCACAGCCTGCATCTGTACAGGCCTTGCTGAACAGGAATCTCTAAGCAAACCTGCTGATCAGGTTTTGAATAGAACTATGTCATTACCTAGGGATGATTCTGTGACTTTTCAAGAATCAAAAGTAGGTCACAGTCGTCATTACAAGGTATGACAGGTCATTTCCTGAATCTAATTATACAACTCTACAACCTTCTGTTATTACTAATGAATTATTATTTCAAAAATTAATCTCCACCAGCCCTGTTACAGGTGCATGTCCTCATAAAACTTTTGGTTTCTTTATAAAAACCAAAAAAACCCCACCCGATTTAAGCACTGTTTTGAAAATTAAAATACTTCTTAAAGTCTTAACACTCTCCACTGAAAGGGCTTAACTCTTTCTGGAAAACTTTGCTAAAAAAGTTAATATTTATAGCACTATGTTTAGATACACACTTGAATCCTCACAAACAACACACTGTGTCCTGAAAGAGACACTGGTGAGACTGGAAAGAGATTTGGTGTATTTTACACAGAGCAGACACTGACCATCGGTCCTAACTGCTAAATAAAACTCGGACATAATCATGAGGGTGTTACTAACATTTTGATAATAAATCTTATGAAGCAAGAGGCCATTTACAGCTTAAGAGAAAAACAACATTTTCCTATTGTTCATTAGCACTACTGCCAGTCAGAGAAGCTCATGAAGTTTTATACTTGTGGAGAACAAATTTGAGTCTTGCAAAATATTTTAAAGCACATTCAACAGAATGTGTCTTACTGACTGTGATCAGAATTCATAAAAAAAACAAAGCACAGATTTCATTAAAAATAACACTGTTGGTTGGTTGAACCATGATATAAACACTGGACTTAGTCTGTCACTGCTATTGTTTACTACCTTGGGAGAAAAGGGTTCTAAGTTTTCAGGACAATGTTGATCCTTCTTTATATTCCAGTTGGAGGTTCATGGCAAACCTGAGATGTGGAATTTCCAGCCTTGTGGAAAAATCTTAAGGCATATCCCACAGCACTCCAAAGTATATCCCATAGCACTGGCAAAAATTTCCAGTAGCAAAAACTCACTATTGCACTCATGGCATCTGCCAGCTCAGTGTGACACAGCCAGAGCCTGCAAACATGGCAGAGTCTGAAAGTTGTTCTACTTTCAGAAGAGTAAAAGTGCAAACATAAAAATTGAGAAATTTGCACTTTCTCTGTTACAAATGTAAGCCTTGGGCAGATGTCAATGCATGTGCACACACACTCTCAGCTGGGGTCTAAAGGTTGTTGCAAGGTTTGGAACATAACTGGTATTCAATCTGTTTTGAAGTCAATAAAACAGCATCGCATTTGCCCAGCAGAGTCCTCTCAAAGGCCAAACCAAAGACTTGGATCACCAACTATGCTCTTGACAGTTCTCAATATGCAACTGTGCAGCCTCCTGGCCCCAGAGGAACTTGTATTCCACCTCTCTTACCCATCTGAAGCCGTTTGTTCCAATATATGCAGGGTGGATTCTATTCATGTCCACAGTATCTGCAGTTAAGTGAATAAATGCAGTTTTGGAGCCCTGCTTTAGGGGCTGGTTCTGTGGGTTTTTTAAAATTTCAACTTCCTGCCAGTTTTAAGTTTAGCAACTGGTGGAGGAGGTAGAAAGAGAATGAGAAGTCTGAGTAACATTTTCTGCAAGTGCTATTGCCTTATCCTCTCCTATCATCCACTCCCACAGCTTAGAGAGCAGTGTGGTTTTGATACTTCCTTCCTCACATGGTGACAGGCTCAGCTGCTCAGTGCACCAATCTTCCCTGAGAACGCTGCTTGTATAGTGTGACCCTCCTAAAATATGCTTTCTCCTGATAAAGCCTCTGAGCCATTGGTTTGAAGCATTTCAAATAAACTGGAAGTAAAGGTTACACATTGTATTTTAAGCATTATATGATTAATATTTTGGCAGCAAGATGAGATGATCAACTTCTCCCCATCAGTTTTTCCTCAAAAATTAGTTGGTGTAAATCCTCATAGCAGCCAGCCCAGGTTTAGTCCAGAAAGCTTCCAAACACTCTGGTCTCATTAACAGCCAGGGAAATCTGAATTATTAGACCTATTAATTATTAGAATTATTAACTCCAAAACCAGAGAACTTAATTTTACTACTTTGGCTGAAAAAAAACCCCAGACATTCTGAAAGATCCTCTGCCTCTTCTACAACAGGGAATAAGCCACAGACAAATTCCATAATCTACTTCTTGACCAAGGCACTGATGTGTGCAGGGCACTGCTCACCCCAAGACACTTCCTCTTGTCTCACATGGAATTCATTATTCACACAGCAACTTCCTTATCCCCTGCAGCAAAAGGAAATGTCTTGTGCAGAACAGCCTTGGTTCCACAGGAAAGAAGAGCAAGAGCACTCCTATGCCTATAACTTGGTGTTTCTCTTGCTTTATCCAACTTGCTGGGGTAACAATGTCAGATTTAGACAGCTGTAATCCTTCAGAAATTGTTAACATTTGTGCATGTGCTTATATCAAAAAGGGCCAAGAATGATAATATTGACTTTAAACCAGAAAACTGCAAAACACTGCCTTAAACAAGAAAACATAAAGAATATTCTTTCTCTGGATTTCTCTTTCCATACTTGGATCCTTGAGTGCATATCCTTAACTTCACACCACACATCTTCATCCTTTTCAGGCAGCACTATCACCCTGGTCCAAAATAACTTAATTTTGTTGGCTTGTTTTTCATATTAGATGGCTTGAAAACCTGTCTTCCTCCAGTTCTGGCTCAGAAGAGCAGTTAGGCATGAAATATGCACTAATTAGGTAATTTGGAAAAAACTAGGGTATTGTTATTGCTGAGTAGCAGAAAAAGACATGAAAGGAGAAAAAAAATCAAAATAGGGTGGTAATTGCCTGGCCATAAACAAATATTTTGCAAAATTGATATCAACTTTGATTGGCTCAGTCTAAGATGTGTGGGGAAGAATTCCACATTAACAACCAATGAAGATTTTACAGAACTTAGAATCTGAGACAAACAGGTATGTTAAGTTCCTGATTTTTTACATAACACTTATATTTCCACAATTACTGTCTCTGATAGACCTAAACAATTCAAGCTGGAAGTAAAATGGGATATTTTTAACTTGACGTATGTAAACAATTTGCTTTGTTTGCCACAGGACTTTCTCAGTTGGATGTTCCTCAATAAGAAATAATGACAATTCAGAATCAGATCATGGCTCATCCTAAGATTTCTTTGAAACAAAAGAATCATAGAGGCAAACTTTATTAGTAGCAGAGCAGAATTGTGGTCTCTCAGTAGATTTAACCCTGTGAATCTCAGTACTGACTGTCCTCCACTTGGAAAGATCTCTCCAGGCATAAAATTATAGCCTTTTGATATTCCATGAATATTTCTGCCATGCCCTGAAAATATATTAAAACCTGGAATTAGATCAGCCTTTCTCTCTTCTCTGCTGGAGGGATTCTGGATGAGGGATGGCTTGGCTGCAGAGGAAGAAACACAAAAAGAATAGAGAAGAGTCTCAGGGAACACTTAATCCCTGCTTTTGCAGTCATAAGCTCTGTTTTCCTCAAGTATTATTTGCCCTTTCCATGCAAAATCATACAAATGTCGTGGCCATTATTTGAAGCAGTGTGATGTCTACAACACCCAAAGATCCTAAAGCTTGCTGGGTTTAATATTTATTTTAAACACAATCCAACAATATGAGGTTTTACCAAGGTAAAAACAGTCTAATTTCTAGTTGGATGTGCTGTAGCACAACTTAGCAATAAGATGGTAAATTTAGTGGTTTTATCACATAGTAAATAATAATCGTGAGTTACCAGATTAAATTTAGCAGATACTGAGGTATAATGGCAAAGAAAATGATTTGGCTGCTTTTACAAGTGGTGGGTTTCAAGGGTTTTTTTAAACTATTTTTGTTCTTCTTTCCAATAGAATTGTAAGTAAATTAAGCCAAGAAATAAACAAAAATGAAGGGAGGCTCTCTTTCCTTCCAAAATGGTGAGTAAGACAACTCAGCTTTCTTGTTCAAAGCTTTCAGATAGATCTTTTCTGGACTGGTTTTCATTTGATCAATAATGCCTGGATCAGAAGTGCAACCTGGAAATTCTATAAAATAAAGCTCTGTTTCATTAATGTCATGTGATATCAAATATCAAATCCTGAGCCCATGAACACCCCAGGTACTTCTGCCATGTACAGGACCAAATAACCTTTGCACGTTTCATGCAATTTTCCACTTGAGCACACAGCCTTTAAGAAGGTCATGAAGCCTCGGCATATATCATAATAAATCATCATTAATGCATTCCACAGATCTGTACGTCATTATACTCTTTAATTTTTAATATTTGTCACTGAATATAATATTTGCAATAGAAGAAGAGCAAAAATTGCAAGAGCATTCTATGAGAAAAGAACCATTTATGACCATATACAATGAAAACCAAGTCCAGTCTACATGACATGGTTTTGCATCATCTGATAACATGATTTCACACACTTCCATTCACTAGAATCCAAAACTAGAACGGAAAACCATAAACTTATTTAACCTTATATTTATGAACTTGACTTTGAAGTTTTTGTTGTCAGGACTGGTAAATGTATTTACTGAGTCCCCTTGCTTCAAACCATTTGACTTCTTTGACTTCAGTTCTTCTTGGAATAGTTCAGATTTTATTAGGATCCTCTATGTAGATATCAACTAATGGTTTTTGGCATTTTGGGCAGCGTGAAACTCATTTATGTAAACTTCATTCTACTGTAACAGTTAACGAATACCTTTATTTGCAATAGAAGCATCAAACAGAAAGAAAGAAAGTACTTTTTGTATCTTTGTTGCAGGGCCCAAACACAAAAAACTCCAGAAAACACAGGTAAGTGTATACTGGCAGATCCTAAAAACAGAAGGTGTTTAAAAATATTAAAAATTTAAATTAATACTTGCAGAGCAGAGTCAACAGAGGGGAGCAAGGTTAGGAATGAAAAATCCAAAACAATAAATGAAAATATGGGAGTATAAAGAAGTTTCAAAAAAGAAAAGCATAGATGCAGAACAATAAGTATGATAAAGTATTTTTAAAGAGAAAAAATGGTGAAGGAAGGAAAGAGTAGAGACTTTTACCTGAGAATCATCTAAATGTCTTTCTTTAACCCAATAAAATGTATCAGTGCTTATATATTTCTATTCCAGCACCTCCACTCCCTGCCTTTCCTCCTAGCAGCAGTGTATTAGAGAGGGAAGCTGAAATTAAAAAAAACAAACCCTTTTTATATGAAAGCTAGAATAGTCTTAACCAAGGAGATAAGAAGTCTGGGCTCATTCTGAAAGAATTTTGTTTCAAATTATATAATTTAAATTGGAAGTGGGAAAAAGTTGAAGTGCCAGCACCTAGATGGTGTCATGGTGGGCAGCTTTATCTTAGTTTTGGATCAGATTGTTATTCAGGGTGACTGACAGCCTGCCTCTGAAAGAACAGCTCGTTCCTGTGGCACAGGACTGAGGTTCAGAGCTCACCTGGGGATTTGTTGGGTTCTTTCTGTCAAGTTATTATGTCTTTGGCAAAGCTGCCCATGCTAGAAATGTGTGGTTGTGCTTCTTTCCACAGGGTACGCTCAGGATGATGGTGGCTGGTCTTCATTTGTGAGTATTTGGGTTAAGATAACCCCCTGGCTCATGGGGGGCTGTATCTTCCTGCACTGCCTGCTTGGGCAGCACGGCTGGGGGCAGCTGGGGCAGGAAAAGCAGGAGCAGGAATGACGGGAGTGGCTGCCTACAAATTTCCTCACTGAGAAAAGGTTCTCGCCCAGAAATACAGAATTGCCTTCCACAGAACCACAGCTGAATTTTACATGCCTTAAAGATTTCAAGCTCTTAAAAGAGGTGTCTAGTAGATGCAAGGTTACTGTGTTATTCAATGGCAAATTCTTGCCATTTTATTCTCTAGGGCAAATTTGTTGAACTATATATATATATATATATATATATATATATATATTTAAAGCTATTTAGACTGCAGAAATTCCTCCTGCCTTTTGGCATAGGAAATGCCTTGACAAGGTCATTGGGTGAAACACACTCACCTCAGCTGCTGATGCACAGCCTGCATTTAAGGATCTCTGAGGGTGACCAGTGCTGATGGCTTTTCTTCAATAACGAAAGGAATAGGTGTTTTTAGAAGACACTTGTTACTAAGTTCACAGAGTTGCTGCTATTCTGGGAGCACAAGAGATAAAAGTAACCACCTACAGAGCACACGGGCTCTGTGCCAGTGCAGGGGGCTCTGGAAATTCCAGCTGTGGTATCAATGACAGATGGAGTGTTCTTTTTCTCTCAAGCTTCGGCAGATTGCACAGATGTGCAGTGACCATATTGACACTGTCACCTTATGAGGTCCTGCAAAAGAGGCTGGTTTGGGTCAGGAGGACACCAAGACCCAAATCAAAGACTTCAGTTTCTATGAATAATTTTCAGAAGCTGGGTTGCATGCTGTAGAGGACATGTTAGAAAGCAAGAATGAATATCAGCAGCATCAACTGCTGCTCCATTGTGTTCCTAGGAGCACTGTCTTGTTTGCTGGTGCCTTGTCTGCTCCCTAAAACACTTCATGCATTTCAGTGAACTTGCACCTTATCCTGACCTGCCACTGCACTCACTGTCATCGAATATTTGTTTCCTTTCTTAAGCTCTTGAGTGCTCCATGCATTAGTGGAACATTGCCTCCTTTCCCCATATTATTTCAATAGATTTTTTTTCCCCTCAAACTGGTTGTAAAAATTCGGTATTTTCCAGAGTGAAAAATACCACAGTGAAAGGCCACAAGGAAACTGCGCTGAAGGGTTTTGTGTTCTCTTCCAACATCCACTTTTTATGCTCATTTGCCAGGATGATGATGATGACTATGAAAGCCCTGATGAAGACCAGGAAAAGGAAGATGAGGCTGACTATGAATCACCAACAGAAGAGCCTGAGGAAGCAGAACACGACAGTGATGGCTATGAGCCACCTCCATCCAATAATGATGAAGCACATCACAATGTCATATTTCCTGCCAAGTCACTTCCAAGCAGCACAGATTATATAGGTAATTAATAAAAATTGAGTGCTATTAATAATGTACAAATTAGGTTTTCCCACGTTATCAGCCACATTTTAGAAGTTTTTTCCTTGAAGGTAACAGTGTAGTTCATGAGCAAGATTTAGTGCACAAACTCTGTGAGCTTATGACTTTTAAAGTTACATTTTCTACTTTGGACACGCTCTGTTGGAATAAAGATTAGTTTTGTGTGATGTGTGCATTATTTGGCCTTTGATTTGAACATGTATGAAGTTAAACACTGTACATGCTGCAATAGCTTTAGCAGTGCAACCTTGACAGAGCAAGTTGTCACAACAATGGCAAAAAAATTCTAGTGAAACTTGGGAAAAGAACAATCAGCTGTCCCTGGCTGTCATTTTTGTTTTATGTCTGATTCCTCAGCAGCCTGGAGTTGTGGAGTCCATTCAGGAGCACAAAGCTGCCATTCAGATTGGCTGATGTTTCACACACTGTGCTGCAGGGAATGAAATAAATCCTATGGCCAGAACCTAGCAGGGGAGTCACACCCACAGGGACAGACCAGCCTGGAACTCCCAACACAACACACTGATCCTAAAGCAACTGCCAGTCAAATCCTACAGCAATGTCTTTACGATTTATTAACTTCAGGAGCCAGGTTCTTGTAAGGGCTCTTTGTCATAAAGATCAAATGAGTATTAAATAACCAAACTCTGTGTAATTGTTTAGTTTGGGATTTTTGTTTTCTTTAGACAGACCTTCAACAACCAGATCATCACATCAGCCTCCACATCATCCTCCAGTACCGCCCCAGCGACCCGGCCCAGCCCCAGGACCAGCCTCATTTGGGGGAAGAAGTGCTACTGTATGTTCCATTCTTAATATCTCACCTATTTCCTGTCCCAGGGCCGTCTTAGGAGTTCAAGAGTAGGGCCATTTTTATTCACTTAGTGTATGAAGAGGAAGCCATCAAAATAGATTTGAACTCTGTTACAGGTGGCCATTGTTCAAGGAACAATTAAATTTATGGGAGAAATATATTTAATTATTTCATATTACTTCATTGATTCTTACACTGGAAATATACACCTATTTGTGAATGCCTCTCCCACATAAATTATATATTTGTAAGAGCTGCCTCTGCTTTGAAAAAAAGGTTATGTTTTTCCAAGCTATGCTTCTAGCAGTTGCCCAGTTGAATTAGGACCATCAGAGCATTGATGACCAAGATTTGATTCCTCTCTTTTTCCTGCTGTGAATACTTCAAACCTGAAAGCTCTTGAGCTGTTGACAGCTGGCACTATAGTGTCTGCCAGAACAGATGTACACTAAACCTGCCAATGTACACATAAGTAAAGGTTTAGGATGTCATGGAGGGACTTTTGGTCTGATGCAATGTCACAGAGATAGAACAGCATTGTTGAAGCTCCTGTTCTTTTCCTTTGACAATACACCCCCCCTCCCTGAGAAGATATCCCACTGGAGTATTGGGAGACACAGCAGATGGAGGCAATTCTGCATCCAACAAAACCCAAGGGGTGTAGGTCATACCTCAGGAGGGTCCCTGGTTCCTGTCCTTCCTGCAGTGAGAAGGGACCCGCTCCTTGTGCTATACCACACGAGACTGGAAGATGTGAGTGGTGGGGTTAATACACTCCAAACAGAAAGATGAAAACACATTTTAACCACTTGTTAAATACTTGTTTTAGCTGCCAGCTTTCCCTCCTCCACCAAGCAACAACGACTTGAGTAGAGACAGAAACATGAAGCCTTTGAAACGTGAGTACAGCTGGTGTTGTCTTTGTAAAGCTTTTCTCAGACTGTGCAGCAGTTCACTGCTTCCTCTTTTCCCTCAGTTCCACTCTCTTCTGCTACTCATAAAGGAGACTGAATTGTTATTTTAAGAAGTAACATCAGCTCTAATCTGTGCAAAATAAAGATATATTGACCTACACCAGCAAATGATCTTACACAGTTGTTGCATTTAGCTCCAGCTCCTTCTATAGACAGAAGCACAAAACCCTCTCTGGATCGCCTTGTTCCCCCATATGAAAGGGAAAGCCCAGGATCAGGTCAGTATTTGCTTACATTAATATCAATGGGGTTGCTTTAATTACTGAAAATCATCAGTTTGTATATAATTAATGCAAAAGAACAAGGCTCGACCAAATGTAATCAAAGTAATCTGTTTATGAATAAATGGTGTGAACAGAACTTACAAAGTGGGAGAGAAATTCCATCTAGAAAACAGCAACTGTGGATCAGACAGGTGAACAGAAAGACATTTTGAGAACCCTGTGCAATAAAGGTTGGATGTACCCTTAAGTGATTGAACAAGGAACTATTTAGTAGGTTAAAGGAGGAAATCACCTCTGCATACAAAGATAACAAAACTCTGCATATACTGCTGTAGGTAATGTGGCAGCAAACTTAAAAGAAGGCTGAGAACTAATAAGACCCAGAATAAAATGGCGTTTCCTTCAGACCTGAAAACCACATTATAGAAAGCATCTACAAATATGACTACAATTTTATTATCTAAATTCTTATCTGTTATATATCTGTTATATAATGTCATAAAAGTATCCAGTAGTTCACTGCTGAACCTTAGATAACATGATTGTGACACATGCCATGTTGAAAAAATTTAAATTTCCCTTTAATAAGAGAAATTGCAATTTAACCATCACTTGCAAAGCCAAGATATTTTTCTGGCTTACGTCTCAGGATGTGAGTTCTTCAAACTGCAAGATTAATTTTCAGTTTTATTCAAAACTAATTTATTTCATAGGAAGTTTAATTAATTAACTTCCATTTTTTTCTAAATATATACTTTTACTGTTTTCAGGGAAGAAGCCAAGCATTCCTGAAAAGGTAAATTTTTTTGGTGATTATTGATCGTTTTTGCCTATTTTGATACACTTACACATTCTTTTAACTATTACTTGTTGTTTTACAGCCTCTGGTTTCACAGCTAAGGTAAGAGTTTGTCCTCTGCAAATGATCCTCTCATTGCCAGTATTCCCCAGTTATTTCTTAATAAGCAGCGTTTCGCCTTTATTTCATCATCTTTCTCCTGCTTTAGATCCCTGGGAGAGCAGTTAGCAATGATGCCAAAACCTCCTGTGCCACCAAGTGACAGATATGAAAGAGGCAATCCACCTCCTCTAAGGAAGCAAAGCCCTGGAAAGTAAGTGCTGATTTAATTGAAATTCAACAAAGGAGAAATGAAATTTAACAAAAATATGGACAAGCAACACAGGATGGTCTGATTTACTGGTACTGCATGGCAGCAGGGTCTGTGGACATCAAAGTTTTGGGTTATTAATATGCACAGGATGTGCTTGAAACTGCAAAAAGGTGTGAATGCAGCAAAACTCTCTCCAGTCATATTTGAAAGAGCCATTACTTGGGGCATGACTCACTTCCAAGTCGTACGAAGATATATATGATCCATGTTTTTTCCACCAGAGCAAGTTCTTGCTCTAGGCAATATTCTTACATGAGTTCTATCACTATTGTTTTAGGGTGTTAGAAAAGGAAAGCTTTGCTTTCATCCCACTGATTTTATTAGCCTGTAAAACTCCTTCTTAACAGCCAGCAGCGTTTTCTGGCAGAGCTGGATCATTCCCCTGCATTTTCTAGACAACCTCAGGGCTGAACACTGTCTGAACTTAAAACAAGAGAAGAAATAATTGAGATCTGCCAATCAGTCCGGATAATTTAACAGAGAAACAAAGCCTGATATCCTTATGATGTGCTCCAGCAGTGTTGTCAAATATTGTAAACAAGTTCAAGGCTTGAAGACTAATATTTCATCATTGTACAAACTTGTTTTAAGCTCTAATCTCACAATCAATTCATCAGACATTTTCCTTATTGATAAAATGAAGATGGGCTAAGGACTAGAATTATGTCTTAGATTATGACTGAAAATTAGAATCTTAGAGGTTTTTATGAGGAAAAAAATGTTTTTTCATTCACTGGTCTTTAAAATTTACTATAAACTTATATTCTAGTTGAAAATATGGCCTAATACACACAAAGTGAGTGAGTATTATTTCACCTATGATGAGTGTTTTGTTTTCATTTCAGGCAGAGTTGGCCACCACACAAGAGAAATGAAGTAAGTATACTCTCAAAGCATATATTTAAAAGTATAGGGGTTACAGTAAAATTAAGTACGTGTATAAACTAATAATGCTGGAAAAGGTAAACTTGTTTCTTTTATAAATTATAAGGAATACTCATGGATCTTTCACAGCACATGGGGTGTTTTTAAGCAGTTCTTCTGTGTCAAGCTCAGTTTGTTCCCTGTTTATCTTGGATAACGGCAAGAATAAGGCCAGAATTTCTTCTATGACATGGGAGAAGTGGTTTAGCATAAAGAAGATTTGGGCTTCTGGGTATTTTTTCAGCTTAATCTGACCTAAAAGTTTCACTTTCAGATAACTCTGAGGGTCTACACTTACTTGGAGGAATAAGGAAAGTTTATCTCCCCTGAGAGTTTCTGACTATTTTAGGTCAAGATGTGTTATAGGACATCCACCACATATCTTGTTTGTAAATAATAGCTACACTTTAATGTGAAAACTTAAAAAATGATTTGGTGTTGGATGAAAACAAAACACCCAACATTTTAAAGGGAAATGACAGTGTAGATATTAGGAGTCTTTGTCTACTCAAAATTCAATGTTCAGATTTTGTTTTATAAAACATTCTCGAGAACTATGCTATAATATATTGTTTGTTTGTTTGTTTGTTTGTCTCCCCAGGAAGAAGAAGATAGTAAGTATTTCTACAGTGGTTTTTCAAACTTAAAATCTTTCTTTGTCTTAGTTCTAAAAAAAATATCTAAAAGGAAATTATTTCAGAGTTGTTTCCTTAGAGCCATTTCTAAAGTCAGTTGGTACCTTGATAGGCTGTAAAATTCTTATAAAGTGCCTCATGCAGATTTATATATCAAAGCCACAAATCTCAGGAAATCAATAGCTAATAGCTTCCTTCAGTCAGCCAGTTACCAGCCAGCAGAATTTCTTATTTTGAAATACATTACATTATAGAGATTTGTGTTCTGCATACAGCATCAAACAGCTGGAAACAGAAACCTGGTGTCTCCCAGGCCTCAGCAAACCCTGCTGGCACCAGCCTCTGTGCAATGTTAGTCACTTTTATGAAGAGAAGTAGAACTTTTTCCATGTACCAACAGTGTTTATAAATTACTGCAGAATGCTGGTTTCTGAAATTAAGTTGGTAAAGTGACTCCATAACAGAAGCAGAACATTTGGCCAAGTCTCTGAATTATCACTGCCCATAAGCCTCCATAAGGAATAAGGTTATTTAGACTGTGCAGAGCAGTTAACCTGTTCCACTCTAGTTCAGGTCTGAGGACACTGCAAAAAGAAAATGTTTCATTTCATGCTGGGAGAAATGTCCAAATGATGTTCAAAAAGGTGATGTCAAGTCTGCTATTTAGAAGCAACGTGGCAGAAAATATGTACCACCTTCAGCTCTGCTACAGTTAAGGTACCTGAATCGTGGCTTATTTAAAACAGAAAATGTAAATGTTGCTCAAGCCAGTTCCAGCTTATTTTTAATTTTAATACCTGGTTTTAAGTTCTCAGCTGACCATATGAGTTTCCGATCTGTAACTAACACATCAAGGACTGTTTATTGCACTACATTGATCTAATTAAACAGCAACAAGGTGACAGAATTTCTTCATTCTATTTCATTTAAGAGTATCTCATGTAGGATTTAAGTTTCCTTCTCTTCCTCTCCACAGCTGCCCTCCAAAGACCAGTGCCACAGCTGTCTTTGCCCCCATACAGCTCCAATGCATTCCCAGCCAAATCTGTCAAGCCTCCACCCAAGCCAGGATCCAACAGCATTCCTGCTGCAGAAAGGTTTGTTCCACCATTATTGGTCATTCCTTTTGCATCTCAGTCTCTTGGTAGTTCATTATTGAGACTGTGCCCTTGCCTCTATAAAATGCTAATTAGTGCTTTCCTACTATCCAGGAGAATCCTCTATAGAATTGAAGCTCTGTATCAGTGGAGCAGAGAATGTCCGTCACGCAACAAAGAAAAAAAACATTAATCTCTCTGTTTTATGGCAAGGAAGTTTTTTAAACTGATGCCTTGGAGTGGCTACCTAGAACAAAGGCTAGACAAGATTAAGAGAGTAAAAGCAGGTATTTCTTGAAGGCCTTCAATAGATACACCTTGGGCAGTCAAAAGCCTCTGAGGGGCTACACCCAAGGTGGACGATGGTCATGAGTTTTTCACACAATTAAAACTTTGGTTCATTCACATATCA